>JABTTQ020000675.1:0-359167 GCA_016081115.2 Rehmannia glutinosa | reverse complement strand
CAGTATGCTTCGTTCAGTTGCGTATTGCTCTGTTGAGATTTGATCTTTTTTTTTTTCCTTTTAGTTTTTGATTAGTCTACATAAGTTGAATTCAGAAATGTAGTCACACTAGAACCTGCTATAGCAGATAAAGATTTATTTGTTCCCTGTCTTGGTGTTAGTTTGGGAAAAACAGTTTTGGAGGGGAGAATTGTTGAGCTCCACGATTTATATGGATTGTAGTCAGAGAAAAAAACCCAAGAACTTAGTCCTTAGTAAATACTCGATGCGTGACTTCAATGTGTTAATGTGCATAAAAAAAAAAGACAAAATATTCAAGTACAGAATAAATGTTAATACATATAATTGTTCAACATGGAAGCATATATGCTAGATTTTACGCATCAACAGAGGCTCAAACTGCGGCTGAATGGTAGAGAAAATAACTGGCGTGCTTATATGTCGGCGCAGCTCAAGCGTAAGCGTGCATGGCTGGGCCATGAATGCTTTCCCTTCCATCATAGCAAAATTTTGGCCTATGCAAATCCAAGACAACTACTACAAAGGCATGAAGCAGCCTGGCCATTGGCCGCTTTCAATACTCCTCCCGGAAAACCTGCGTCTAGCTCTCGAACTCCAGGGGCGTCCTTGCCCCCAGATTTCAGGTCTCCGATGGAGCAAAGTTATTGGTAATTGCTTGGCAATGCGCCCTTTGGTATGCAGGAGGCTTCTAATTGTGTTTCTCTTCAGCTACCTGGATAGTTCCATTATCGGGGTGGGTATAAACGCAACACCTCGTGTAGAATCATGTTTAACTAGAAGACAAAAACATGACTGATTTCAGATTTGAAATATGTTGTTTCATAATGGTACCCAAACACAATGACTCCAGAATAATATAACTCTATTACTACTCAATTAGAGCTCAATGATTTCTACTAAATCCATTATTTTGTACCATAGTATCAAGCAAACACTGCTCAAAATGAAGATCAAGGATTGGAAATTCGTTTGTACAATAGGTAAAGTACAGGAAATTAAATCCGTAACTATCGGCCGATAGCAAAAATCTTATAAATCATGTTTGTAAGCGTTTTGTAACTATATAAACATCTCGATTTTGATGCTGCTGAAATGCACGGTTTTGCAAAATAGTCATTAGATGTATGGTGTAAGATTTGGTCCGATTTGCCGGATAGCTAAGCTACAGTCTGTGCATGTAGTTGAATCCGATGAAATTAGTGCGAAATTGTAATTTTTATAGCTACGTTACAGGACTATTTCGCAAATCGTGCATTTTTACTGAATCCAAATACGGGATTTATAGACACGAGGGATTTTTGGCAGAATGTGTGACATTTAGAATCTTTTTACATGACCAATTTTTCTTGAATTTCGTCATGTGCTATAACATTATTGAAACTCAGTTGGATTTGTTAAGACTTAGGGGTTCAAGTCATGGAGTCCCAATAGCACCTAGTTTTAGCTGGCTGAGGCCATCACTAGTGAGAGTATTGTTGTTCCTAGGACTTGAAAAACCTCTTCTCTGTGCCCGAGCTTTTGCCAGTCTTAGTGAATGCCGAGTGTGATCATGGTCAAACCAGGAGATTAGAAGTGGTGTCATAGCCTGCAAAGTAAAACAACTGTCTGTGCAATGCTTCATCAATGATCCTCTTGCGATTCGCGACTGCTCAACTTGTTTTGTCCTCTACAATTCGTCTAAAAACAGATCAAACAAGTCGTGATCTGCTGCATCTGGTTCCCCCTGCCTGCATGATTCTTAAGTCTTTGGTCGATCATTTTGGTAAGCGGTACCATTGCCTTTATATTATTTCCTTGGCCTTCTTTTTTGGTTTCCGATGGTAAATACCTAAACTTGAAGCATTAAAGATTAACAGATCTACTAACTAATAAACTCTAAGTCTCATTTTTGTATATTAATGAAAAATGTAAGGGAAAAATGCAAAAATGGTACTGTAAGTTAACATACTAAGCAATTTTAGTCCTATCTATTTTTTATCTTGTAAATTTAGTCCTATATCTTCAAATTTGTCACGATTTGTGGTTCTATTCTACCGGAGTTCCAAAATCCGAATGACCAATTTTGCATGTGAAGGGCATATGGCCAATTTGGTTTAAGGTGACTAAACCCCGTTTATCGGGTCAAAATCCAAAGAAAATGAATCTTGTAACTTTATTTGGTTAGTAAAAGCATCAAAAGACAAAAAAGAAAATACAAGAAAGATTTATTAATATATTACAAATATAAGTTTAGATAAATGATATAAATCTAAATAAATTAATAACTTATATAATATATATATATATCAATATTAAAAAATTTTACTAATAAGTTTTATAATTTTAAATTAAAATCTTTATATTAAAAATCATATAAAATACAAAAAATTATAAAAACATGTTAAAAATATTTCAAAAATCAGAATATATTATACAATATAATGATAAAATAGAAAATAATTTACATTTAATTTGTTGGACTATATATAACTATGATGTATAAGATGCCAATAATAAATGAAACAAAGTAGTTACAACTTCTATATAATTTGTTAATATATTGAAGATAGCGAACATTTCTACATTGTTTTCTTTAAATATGTTACATATAAAATATTATAAAAATATTAGAAAATTTCTTGTATAAAGGATAATAATGAATAATAAAAAATAGTTTCATAATATTTATTTTCCTCCTTGTAAATGTAATTCTTCGCTTCTATCCAATAATCCTCTATTTTTAACTCCCCGTCTCTGTTTTATTGTTATTATATATATATCACTCCGTGACCACTTGTATGACAATATATGATTATTTAATATCTTAGTTTTCAAAATACATATATTTCATTAAAGTTAATAATATTAATAAAAAACTTAGCGTTTAAAATGAAAAATGCACATTTAAAAAATTAAAGTTCAGTGTATTTAAATTTAAATATTAATTAAATATAAATTCGAAAATTAAATAATATAGGAAAGTAATTTAAATAAATTTTAATTATTTTCTTTACTAAAGAAAATTATAAAATTGTAAAAATAAAATAAAAATAATAAACATTATTTTTTTTTTCGGGATGAGAGAAATTAAATACAGGTGGGCAGTGTTGTATAATATTATATACTTTCTTTTAGAAATGTTATTTTTAACATGTTTTTATATCTTTATATTTTTATACAATTTTTAGATATAAAATATTTATTAGTACAATATTTTAATATTGTATATTGAGATATATATATATATGTATATATACATTATTAATTTATTTAGATTTATATTATTTATTTAAACATATATTTTAATATATTTATAAATCTTTATTTTTCTTTTTCTTTTTGCAAGTTTCTTACCTTTTTTACTAGTTAAATTAGGATTACGGGACCCATTTTGGTTGGTTTTGACCAATCATTTTGTAAGGTAATTATCACAGGGAGTCCCACCTCGAGCAACAACCAAACAAGCTGTGTGCATTACGTACTGAGTTGGTGGCATTTTGGAAACTGGAGTGAAGAATAGGACCAAGTGCGTGATTTTCTAAGATCTGAAGACTAATTTAAATGGAAATGAAAAATAGATAAGACTAAAATTATTTAGTACCTAATAAAGTTACATGACAATTTCGCATTTTTCCCAAATATGTAATATTGAATGTATAGCGAACCAAATCCAACAGCAATTCAGCTGAAGCAAGTGGTAGTTGATGTGGCTGCTATACATTCAATATGTAAGAACAACTTTTGTCACTAATAAACGAAATATACCAATACTAAGATTAAGATAGTCGAAATCATGCGTTCCAAATATTTATCCATTCTCTTACATTTAAATGCTTGTTCTATTCTAAATCACTAATAAAAAGACAAAACAAAAGGCCCCTGATTCTATTCCTAAAACAAATATAAATCTATAAATCGAATTTTATGACTTTTTTTCAAATAATCAAAAAAGAATAATCAGTTCGAAAATAGAATTATCTTAACAGTGTAACAATGAAATGGAGGTTTTATAAATAATAAAAAAAAAAGAGACTTACTCTGCACCAGAAACATGAAGGGCTTGGAAGCCGTATCTGTCATAATTGTAAAGTCTCTGAGATAATGAAATTTCTTCTCATTTCATCATCAAAAGTAGTGTGAAATAATGAATGTGTGACCACTGAACCACTGTAGTCTTCCAGATAATGCAACACATCCACCCACCTTTTTCCATCCATTGACATCTTGCTTTTCCATTGATTAAGAATGTTCTCAGTGCATGATTGCATTGTCGGCACCATTGCTATATAATACATACACAAGTAAAAAAAATTAAGTTAAAAAAAAAAAAAACGTAAGGTTTAATTACAAAAAATTTATCTGAAGTTGGGGCTAATTACAAAAAAACAATTCAAAGTTTTTGAAAATTGCATAAATTGCTTTGAGGTTTGATACCCTGACTTGTAAAAAATATTACAGCTACCCATGAAATTTAATACAAAAATCAAATCTCTAGTTTTTTCTTTTTTTTACAATTTTCAAGTGCTCTGGTCTTGTTTTTTCTTTTTTAATTATCCCAATTTAAAATTACAGAATTGTGAAAAATGAGTGTGATTGTTGATTTTGATTGTTGTAGTTGGTTAATTAATATAAAGATTAAAAGAGAGCTCACCTTCAACTTGTCGAGATGAAAAGCAGGGTTTTAGCTTCATCCCTGGATTTGCTCCATTCGTCGCCTTCGTAATAAACAAGGCCACCATAACCAAATTGATTATTTTGTTACATACCCTGAAATTCTTCTGGTAGTTTCTGTGTCTGTTCAACACAACTCTCATCAATTCGGGGTCCGATATGATAATCTGTGCTCTTGGCCCGATCCATGCAAATGCATTCTTGCCTGTCAATCATAAATTTATTTAATAAAATAAATGTTTTAGATTTCTGATTCTTATTTCGGTTTGATTTTTAAACAAATAAATACTTTTAGAACTTACATTCACCAAAAACTCTGTCTAAATTCATTCAACATTTAGTTTTTATGTAAAAATATTATCAACTTCTAATTCTTGGTTATTTTTAGCTTCTGCTACAATAAAACGGCAGTGCTTATAACATATTCTATTTGCAATCACTAAAAAATGTTATTGTTGATTGAAAAATAGTAGTTTTCAGTATCTCAGATACTTCTCCTATCTGATTCTGTATAATTAAATAAGAATCTGAAAACAGAAAAATAGATGATTTATATTTCTAATTCAGATCTGCTTTGACTTTTACAAATAAATAAACATTTTTACAATCTACTCAGCAACCACTATATCTCTTTTAACTAATTAGTTAACCTTTTTAGCTTCAATTTGGCAAACACTATTGCCAACAACTTCTAATTATCAACTACTTTTGAAAGCTACCATAATAATTGAATCATTTCTTCTCAACCTTTAGAAGAAAGGTTTAATTTGCAACCACTCCCTTAAGTACTGTTATTTAGAATTTTTTTCTGTCAAGGAAAAAACAAAAGAAAAAGTTAGGGAGTGATTAATCTTCGTTCACTCTTTTTTTTTTAAAAGGAATAATGTGAAAAAATATTTTAAAAATGAGAACAGATTTTGAGAGGATTTTTGAGTGTAATTGGATATAAGATGAAAATGTGATGATAATAATTAATGTGACAATTTTTAGCATAATAGTGATTAGATGTAATTGGTGATTTGAAAAATAACAGTGAATAGTATATTTGTAATATTATTGTATAATAATGATAGTTGATACGATATTTTTTTTGTTTAAATTATAAATCAATGTGATTGATTATTTTAAAAATGAGAAAAATGCATAGTATATTTTTTTTTTTTTTTTGAAATTTTCACAAACAATCACATGTTAATGCAAAATTTTGTCAAAAATGGAGCGAATGAAAAATCATTCACAAGCAAGCACTCTCCTAGGGTACAGAGTTTTTTTGCTTACCGTATGTGTTTATAGTCTTCTCAATGAAAGGCATTACACGTTGCACGATGTCGTCATGTAAGGACCAAGGATTTTGGAGTTGGCTTCCTTGTACATGTCGCCGATTTCTGGGAATCTCTCCGAGAAGAAACCTGTAAGAGTTTCCTTTCAGGCCTTGATTCCTTAGGAACTTTTCCATTCTCTGGGTTCGACCCAAGCCCAGCTGAAGATTTTCCATGCCCACACAGCAACTATTGTCAATAATGAAACTATTACATAATTCCCATTTTTCTTTTTCGTTTCTTTTGTTTGTCTCTACAAAGTCAATTTTTGTCCCCAAAAACAAACTTTGTGGTATTTATAAATGTTTTGAGAGTTGTGTAACATGAGGACCTCAGGGTTTGATTATTTTTCGTGATATAATATTGCGAGAGATAAAAAGGATGAGATTTCTTATTAAAAAATCATATTTAAGCTTCGTATTCTGCTATATCGGATGGAAGGCGTGTATGAGATGATGTCGCGATTGTAAGCGTTAATGTCTCATCGATGCAATTGAATGCAGTGAAAGGAAAAGTGAAATAGGAGTCTTATCGTAGATAAAATCGAAAAATATTAGCGGAAATGCGTGTGATGTCATTACACATTTAAATCGATAAAGTGATTTGACGTTTACCCAATAATGGCCCAAAACTGTTGAAGGAGGTAAGATCCATGTACTTTTTACTTGGGTGGGTTCGGCCGTCCCAAAATGGATTAATAAACATCATTGATTAGCGTCTGAGGCTTCCAGGATGACATTACATCTAAAGTTATGAAAGTACATAATATGATGTATTATAAATAGTTAGACAAATATTCCAAAAGAGGTTAAATTTACATTCACAATAATTATTTCCTTGCTTTTACTTTATTTATTTAAAAGCGCAAAAGTGACAATTATTAATGGACCTTGGCAGAGGCTCCACAACTAACCTAACATGTGTTTTATGTTTTAAGTTATCTACCTAAAGTACCCAAAGAGCTCTTTTCAGGTACAGTGATTTATTTAGTCAAATCAAACATGTTATGCATGTTTACAATTATTTATTTAATAAACTATATGATGACACATTATTTATCATAATATATATAATGCATGCCAAGCAAGAGTTTAGTATTCAATAGGAATGTGATACATGCAAAAATATTATAAAATAAACATACTATGCGTGTATTTAAAATAATATTGATGAATGAAAAAATTCGTGAAATAATTTATATTGTTGGAGATATTTTAGTTTTTGTGCTTGTTAGTGTTGGATCGTGTTTCACGGCGTCTTTTAATTTTTCTTTCTTTTTCCGAAAATATTTGATTTAGTCAATATTTTGCCTTTCTTACCAGGATATAAGATTTATTAAATAAGAAAAATTTGATTATAAAAGGATTGTATGTCGTCATAACTTAATTTTCTCAAGCAATGTTTAGATATAAAAATATCTTATCTTTTAATATTTTAAATCATATTGATAAAGTTAAGTCATACCTTATACGAGATATGAATCATTGTTCTCGTAGATATCTCTTATCATGTTTTGTAAGGACTTACAAACTTGGAGTATGCCTACAAAGGACGGACGTCACTTCATAATTCATAATAAAATTACACGAGTCCAGAGAGAATTTGAGAGATTTAGAAATTCGAGTTTGAGAGAGAAAACAAGATCGAGAAGTTCTACACGGATCAAAGTATTATACGATGATGTTGCATCTCGGTTTAACAACTTTGAAGATTATGAGTCTTTGTTTTTTTTTTAGTCCATCTTTTGCTTTGATTAATATCGAAAGATTATATTCATAGTATTTTGGAGAATTTAAGCAAGAGATTTAGAGAATCGAGTTTGAGAGAGAAGAAACAAGATGAATTCTAGCGGATCAAAGTATTATACGATGATGTTGCGTCTCGATTATAACAACTTTGAAGATTTGAGTCTTTGTTTTGTTTTTCGTCCATCTTTTTGCTTTGATTAATGTCTTTGAAAAGACTATATTCATAGCATTTTGGATGAGTTGTTATATCTTCGCCGATCTACTCCAGGATAGGAGTTTTAATTGTGTTTTGTCTTAGTTGAGTCATACGAGTTGAGTTTTGTAAGCGATTGATCAACTAGTGAAGATCAAAATTTTCGTATCGATTGCCTTGATTCGTGTTGAATTGTTGTACGTTTGCAAGTATATTTTTACTTGCAAATAAATTTATCTACTGTGTTATTTTGTTGATCAACTCACGAGTTGGTATAAGTATTAAAGGCACTTATAACAATATTTTATTTTATTCGTTTATCCTTGAATATACATGATCTTTAAAACTATAGGTCGCAGGGTGATGTGTAAGGTTTAGAGGGGAGGGTTGAATAAACATTACTTTTTCCATTTAGTCCTTTTAAAATATTTTAAGAGTTTTACACAAATCGGCTAAGTCCTTGAGGAAAGCTAGGTTGGCTTACTGATGAAAGTTACCCACTCCAGCAAACTCGATTGCGTTATTGATAGTATAAACGTTTGCTTTATTAACAACTTGCTTTTCAGTTGATTTGGTTTTGTCGGCGGAAGACTTTTCACCACGCCGATTTTTAAGCTCGTTTTACAACATTTGTTTTATCAATTGTTATTATCAGCGGAGTTCAACAACTTTAACTTAGCGGCTGAGATATAAGATAAATGCAAAAAAGAATTAAATGTTACAGCAAGGTAAATAAACACATCACGATTTATAGTGGTTCGAGGATGGTGTAATTATACAATCATCTTCTCTAACTCTGGAGGAATCCTCAAAAGTAAACAGATCTTTGTTACAAAGTACTTTCAGCGATCAGAGTCGAAACCGATCACACGATCTGCTTTGCTTGAGTTTTCAGGCTTAACTACAAAATAGTTGTCTTACTACTTCAACTCCTTGGTTCTTGGATTTGTTCACCGATACCCTCAATGATGCAAAAACTTGAACTTTACTATTTATCCTTCAAACTTGGAGAAGTAGACCCCTTTGTTCTTTAAATTGTTTTCCTCTTCCAACTAATAAAGTAATCTTTCCTTCATGAATATATTTGGATTAAATTCCTTTAAAATCGAGGCTTGAGGATTTCTTTGAAAAGTTTGAGAGAATTTGCGAGTTATTGCTTGATTGTCTTATGAAATTAAGTAACCTTCTCTCAACACTTGCTTGCCTTTAATAGTGTAGATTTGAGATTATGTTCATTGAAGAGATACATAGAAATTTCAAATCACACTCGTGGAGTTGTTGACTTGTCTTGTCTTGCGGCATTGATGTAGATCGTACCATGAATTAAATGCTCTGCGGCCTTTCATTAATCTCTGCGGTTTTCGGTACATCCCATTGGTTCCTGCGCTTTTTGCACTCTTTCGGCAAAAGCGGTTTTATTCTTTGGCGACCGACATGCACATATCCAGCAAAACTTTTAACTTGCGTAGACAACGAATCTCTTTTAGCTTTATTCAAGTCTTATCTTCTCTGCATACCCTCTTTAACATTCAATTTCAATCATTTTGGAATGACTTAGGCTGTCAATCAGTAGGCGAGACAACTTTTATGTCCAACTTGTTGAGTTTTCACATCACTTCACCACGGTGACACGATTGGGTCTCCTCTGATCTTGAGTCGGAGTCTTGTAATCTTCAACAGGCGACTCAACTCGGCATACAACCTTATCTATTACAAGTTGAATTACATCAAAAATGGGGTACAAATTTCCTAATCTAAGTTTTACATGGTATCATCAAAAATCTAACTTGACAAAAACTTTCGATTAGTAAGGTAGTATAGCCATTTCAAGTCGTTAAGGTGATATAATGGATATGTTTGTTTAGTGATTGAGGGTGATTGAGATAAGTTTTTGGGTGATTGAAGAAAGAAGGGTTTGATATGATGTATTTAAAACTATGTGTATTAGTAGAAATATATTGAAAACATATCGTTTGTTTGGTTGGTGATTGGGAAAGTGATTGGAAGAAGTTAGGTGATTGGAGGAAGGCTAAACAAACATATCAGTAACACAGTTGCTTAAGACACAATGTTTGTTTTTCCAATTTTCATTCATTTTTGTAGATATAATTGATGTTGGAGTTTTGATCAACAACGAATAATGCCGCTTTTTAATAAGCGGCACTATATAAAAATGCAGTAATATATTTATTGATAATTCACAGAAGCGGGGATATTTGGTCGATCATCGCTAGAAGAGCATTTATTCACGAGGCATGATATAGTATTTTAAACTTGTCATTTTCCACATAAATGACTTATATATATCTTAGCATAGTAAGTGGAAGCGGCAATCATTATATCTACGAATGGGACATTTGTTATCCTCACATCTTGCATAGGCATAGTTGATAACTATTTAATAATATTTTATGTGTTGTCTTTATATGGGTGGCGGGAATGTCGATTACATTAAGCTTATCTCGGTCTTTGTTGAATTCAAGTTTATAGGTCATTCTTGGGTTAGTACTAAGTCTTTTCGGGCAAACACCTTTGTCACTTATTGGCGGTACTGGTTGGTCGTCCGTATGTAGAAACTCTTGAGGCCATGTGTAAACGTATTTTATCCGGCTCTTCTCGGGAGTATCATCAATGGCTCTCGAGTTTGGGGTTGGGGATTGATCGAGTAATGGAGTCGCGGGCTCGACTCTCAGTAGAAAGGTTTTAGAAGAGTTGAGGGCAATCCATGTCTCACGGGGCGTGTGTGATGTAATAATGGTGTCGACACATGTCAACTTCATTGGGCATGGCGGTTTAATTCTCGAGGACTATGAAGAGGCGTCTTTTCATCTCCTTGTAGTATAAAAAGACTTTTTGGGTAATCAACTGTTTCACTCTTTCTTTGCAAATTTTCATTGATTCATTGAAAGAGAGGCAGGAGTGAAAGCTATAGTCGCTACGATCGGGATTCATGTCGGACTTAACTAGGTAGTTAAGTTTTCTTTTCACTTACCTTTTTTAGCCATACCACTCTCCTAATTCATATAGCGAAAATAAAGTACCATAGCAAAGAACCGAGTAGAAGATGCACCCATCGGCGTGGAGATGGAAGTATCCACTGGCGAGGGAAACCATGTAGGGGGAATTGGCCCCCCCTGACTTTTGTTCGCCAAAATATTTGGACCATACAAAAATGCAAGTGTATAGTGTAGTTTATAAAATAATGGCAAGTAAGGTCGTATTCCTCGAGAGATTAATATGTGAAATACTTAGAATATAATAACATTGCATTCAATTTTATTGAAGCGGCCAGAATATCGATTTTAAGTAAAAATCGAAAATACAAGAAATAAAATAAGTTTGCGAACCCCAAGTATTTTCAACAACTACGGAGAAATTATTAAATACGATTAAAGTTTCAAAACCAATTCATTGCAAATTATATGGGTTCAATTCTAAGATAGTCTATCCACTCTCTAGGGTGATAAATAAAAACGAGATTAATAACAATTGTAGATCTCTCGAAAGGCCTTGTGGTATTCTTAGCGACCAAGCCCTCATCTCTCAAAAGACTTGAATCTTGTGTTCTGCGTAAATTTGATGTGTTTGTCTGCTTGTATGAATGAATGAATTTTTCGTGCATGCCTTGGATCCCACTTTTATAGATGCTTTTAGAGATCACTTGTAGAGTTGGAGCGGAAAAGAACTGCGAAAATGCGTTTGGCCCAGTCCCTTGGCTTTGGCCGTGAGGCACGATCTGTCGTGTGGTGTAATCGTTGCCCTTTCCCACGCTCGCGTGTAGGTTCACTGATGCAGGCCGTGCGGGCACAGGATCATCCCCTGTTTCTTTCCTATTTTACACGGTTGTGTCATTCCCACTAGCATTTTCACACGGCCGTGTGAAGTGTTTTATCCATTTTCTTCCTCGTTTTGATCTTCTCTTGCATTCGCCGATCTTAATTGCATTCAACTGATATTTCTCCATTTTAAACCCCGTTTCTATAAAAAGTTACAAGAATCTGCGATATCATGTCCTTTTAAGGAAACCAAGTGAAAAATATACTAAATATGTGTAAATGCATCAAATATATATCATTTTAAGCCCCAAGAAATGCACATATATTTTATACACATCAAAATCCCCAAACTTAAAGCATTGTTTGTCCTCGAGCAAATTAAGAAAAATTAATGTCAAGGGGTAAAAATGAACAGCCAAGAACACTATGACATTAAATAGCATTTGACTCCATCTTTGAAAAAAACTATGTGATTCAAATAAGAAGTCATCATTCATAAACTCTCGGCATAGTCAATACTCTCTTGGAGTGCTTTTGACATCGTGACTCACAAGTAGGTAGTGTATCACTCGACTCCCAAAGTGTATGGGTAGAGTTTTAAGCTCAAATTCAATTCAATGAATGTAGAACTACCATAGGCACAAATGCGTCTAACATCTGGCCACTTTTTATGTGCATAATTTAAGAATCAAAAGGACTTTCATTAGGTTGTAATGTAGGCTCTTTGGTAAGGGTAGAAAATTTTGGATTGAGTGACTTGACTTGAGCAATTAGAATTTAAGTGCACGGACTTGCAATTCACTAATCATTTCATCTAAAAATCCGTTCTCAAGATATTTTCTTTTTCAACTCGTTTCCATCATTATTTCTCATTTTCATTCATAGGCTTTTTTATGCATTTTCTTTTTCTAGCACTTTAAGCTCTCATTTGTTTTTCACAATTTTTTTCACAATTTTTCTTATGCTTTGCTCGATTTTCTCTTCTTTTCAAAGATATTTCTTTCGTTTTCAAGCTTCATGTCTTTTCACTTACCCGAGATCTTTGCTCATTCCTCTTTCTTTTTGCCAACTTATCTCTTTTCATAATTTTCACCACGTCTCTCCCAAACTTATTCATTTTCTATAAGCTCAAGAAATTTAAGGATAAAATCATTTTGAAATTTTAAAACATCAATGTGGCTCGAGAATAAAATTTTGGCTCAAAATTGGCTAACTAGGGAATCATGAGTTCATGGTAGGCTTTTTAGGCTAAGTATGCTAAAACAAAGATGGCATAAACCATTTTCAAAAATTGCACACACACATGGCTTCAATGAAAATACTAGACCAAGTATTAGAGTTCTATAAATCATGAATGATACACGAAAAAATAAGCATAATATAAAGCGATTTAAGACACAAAGTTCACATCTTATTTTTTGCCGTGATATGCTCAAATACACGATTTTCTCAACTAATCTTGAGCATATAAATGACATCTTCCCAATAATTTATCACATTATTCGCCGAGAAGTATGTTATCTCATTCCGTAAAATGCTCATAGTAAAATCAAACGAAGGGGCATTTTAAAAATTCTTGATTAAAAATCACACACAAAAGCAATTAAACGTCTTTCTTAAACAAAAAAATCGAAAATAAATAAAAAATTGATATATATATATATATATATATATATTTATGCTCTACATGCAATTCTAAATGCAATCAAAATGCAAAAGTACTAAATTACGCATTCTTGACAACCCAAACTTAAAATATTCTTCGTCCAGGAGCATATGAGAAAATTATCAAAAGAAAGATAAATGTGTAATAAGTACTTACCTTGATCAACGTGGTGGTGGAGGTGGAGTAATGGCCACTGTGAGATATCATCTCGTACATATGTTCTTTCTTCTTTGGGTGATGGCATCGAATCGTTGTTAGTACTCTGGTGGTACTCATTAGGCGTATGTCGTCCCGGCGATGATATGTGTCATCTATCAATCTACCCATCAAGCTTCCACCCTTTTGAGCCTCTCATTCATAGTTAGTGGTCGATTACCCCGCATGCAGAATCCGGCTCATCATGCTCTTGAAAATGACCCGTATTCGCTTCCTAAGCAACCGATTTTTTATTTAGTGGATGTAAACTTCTAGGTTAGGAAGCGACTTTGTTTTATCTGCTTGATTGAGCCGGTAGTCATACCCGTCAAATTTTATCATTTTGATAAAGCGGTTAGAACATTGGATCAATCGATTTAAGCCTCACGGCCTCGCCATGCACATCAAGTTAATATTGAAATATTCGGCGATAGGGTAATAATCCCCGATACAAATTCCACCACTCTCAGTTTTCTTATCTGTCAAATTCTTTGGGCTATCATAGCCCGTTTGGCACAATTTTAGTCCGATGCCATACACCATATGATGAATAATTAAGTCTACCCTCAACGCCCCTCTACTCTCCTCCCTCGCAAAAATTGTTTCGATTAGGACTCGCATGAACATAGCCAGATCTTGGATTTGAATACTAGATGTCTTTGAAGTACACGGGTATAGAATCGTTTCCCGATTATCTTTCTCAAAACTATCCTTATTAAACTCCTCGTGCTCCTCGACCTCATAAGCCCAGACTTTTATAAATTTCATTTAATTCATCAATACTTAGTTCCTCGACCCATTTCCCGTCGAAACACAATTCCCGCGAGTTTAACTTTTTTTGAACCGCGATTGAAGCTACTTAGAATTCAAGTGTGATAATTGAATAAGTTGCCCGATGCCCGTTTAAAAATTCATGCCAATCAATTCTACCACACATAGCTCTAAAATCATCAATAAACTAAATTAGTAAAGAGTAGGTTTATTGGGATACTATATTAAACCGAGGGCCGAAAGTAGAGTATAGCCCATCCCAGCCGGTGTGTTTTGTTTGGCAAGATTACATTTGAAGCTTGTTTTCCTCGGGTTAAATATTGGTTGGGGCTCGGATTGAACTCGGTCGCTCCATTAACAGCTTGTATTTCTCATTGTTCATCTCTCATCTCTAGAGGCCATGAATTTCAAGATTTTGAGGTGAAAAAATCTGAAACTTTTGGAGTATTAGATGTCCAAATTTGGTGTAGAACTTGGAGAAGTTGAAAATTTGAAGTCTTTTGGTGGTGGGTTTCTTGAGAGGATGAATGATTTGTGTTTTTAGGTTGAGATTTATGGTGAATTTGGAGAGAGTTGGAGAGGAGTTTGGGAAATTAGGAGAAAATTTTCATGTATTAGGGTTTGGGTAGGAAAAAGTGGAGAAAAAGTGAGGTTTTAGGATAAAAATAGGGGTTTGATATGATGGCCACACGGCCCCGGCCGTGTGGTCTTTGAAGCGTCCGTCTCTCGCACGGCCTCGGTCAGTGTGGTCTCACACGCCCGTGTGGATAATTTTATATTTTATTTATAACTAGGAGTTTGCCTTACACAACAACTCAAGAAAATTAAACAAAACTAAAAATTAAGTTAATAAAAATAAATAAAATGAAATTGAAATTAAAATTTAAAGCGACTAAAAATGAACAAAAATAGGAAATAAATTGGGTTGCCTCCCATGGCCCCTTAAGTTTTACGTCTTGACGGACTTGATTTGTACTCATTTTTCTTTGAATCATGTGTCCTTTGAAATCGTGAACCACGATTGCCATTCGGACTAATAGCATTGCATTGTTCTCGCGGATTCAACTCGGTATCACTTGGGAATTTTCCCTTTTGATGTTGACCTCCCACAACGATTCTTTATCTTTCTACTTGTGTTTCGAGGAGATTCTATCTTTGCGTTCACGTTTGTGTTAACCGAGTGACTTATGCTTCTATCTGTCTATCTTTGCTTCATCTTTGTTAAGTCTCCCTTGTCTCTCCGATAATCGACGATAACATCTCTTCACAAGATGTTTTCTTTTGTTTGACTCTGCTTTGCATTGATTACCCACATTGTATCCGAAGGTGGGCCAAAATATTTTTATTGTTAGCATAAGAGAAATTTTCATTGTTTAACCCCAGGATGATAGTAGTTGGTACATCAATTATTTCTATAATTGTTGTTGAAGTTCCTTTGTTGGCCCACAAAGTTTGCTTATTCTTCAACAATAGCGGGGATCTCTTGGTCATTTCGCTGCGTCTGTCGATTTCTTATTAAGACGGAGACACATTGCAGCGGCATGGCGACCTTCTGAACCACTTACCACACGTCGGACGATAGACCTCTCGAGATGGCCATTAGTAGCTTGTTGTTCTTCATCTCCTCTAACAAGTCTAGTGCCTCCTCAGGATATTTTCCTAGTAGTGCACCCCCGGATGCGGCATACATAATTGTTCTTGTGTTGCCACTCAAACCGTTATAGAAGTACTTGACTTAGTAGTTGGGATATCCATGTTGAGGGCACTTCCTTAGTAATTCCCTAAATCTATCATATGCTTCATATAGTGGCTCAACATCAAATTACCTAAACTAGGCGATTTTCGATTTCAATTAGGCGTCTTACCAAGGAAAGTATTTGGCTAGGCGTTGACTTAGTTACCGCCAATTTTTCTGCTGGAGGTGTTAGAGAGCATGACCATTCCTTGCCTTATACGTAGAGAGAATGCGAAAAAGGAGGCATCAAATGATATCTAAAAACACCATTTATTTTAATAGTATCGCAAATTTCTAAAGTGCGCCGATGCGCGTTTGGATCTCGGCTCGGCCCCAAACGATGCAGCAACATCCGGATCAATCTTGGTTTTTAGTTCAAAGTTGTTTGCATTGATCGAGCGATGACGGGCCCCACACCCCCATATATCGACTTACCTCCAGGCTAGAAGTATTAAAGTAATCTTGCCCTTCTCGCGAGCCTCTCCACAATTTGGTCTGGAGCGTACGCCCCAGTGGGCACTCCTCATTGTTTGTTTGCCCATTTGCGTTTGGATTTGTCCCATCCCCATTGTTTGGCTCTTTTCTTTAGTTAGCCGTTGCCTTTTTGATTTCTAAATCAATGGGTATTGGTTGGGTAGATGCGAGGCGTGATCATGCATATCTACACTTAACAAATATAATATTAGAAGCAGAACATATAAAAATAAAATAAAAAATAATTTCAAAAATTTTTGAAAATAAAAAAAAATTATGCTTCAATTAAGATTGAACTACTTATTGCTATATCTAAGTAGAATCTAATCAATCGAACAACGGCGCCAAAAACTTGTTCGCGAAAATATTTGGATCATACAACCATGCAAGTGTGCGTGTAGTTTATAGAATAATGACATGCAAGGTCGTATTCGCCGAGGGATTGATATGTGAAACACTTACGGCATGATTGGTATGTGGGAATGGAGTAGGAATGGAATGAGCATTCGCTTATTTCATTCTCATTCACATCTTGGTATGCTTTAGTAATGGGAATCTTCCCAAAGGGAATCCCTGATTAAAAAAAGTAGGGAATGACCATTCATCCTCTCCCCAAATGGGTTTTAGCTATTCGTCTTCAAGAATGACTCAAATTTTATTTTTAATAAAATTATCTTTCTATAAATGACTAAAAATGTTGGATATAATCTATATTTTTCGAAAAGTAGTGTTATAAATAAAAAATTATTTATAATTTAAATATAAGTTATATTTAATATTTTAATAAAACATAGTCATTTTTCTGCCAATATTCAATAGTTAAATCAAAATTTTGATATAGAATTCTTTTGTTGATTTTCTATATTTTCTTATAAAAAAATAGAGATAATTACAAAAATACCCATGAGTTTGGGATAATTACATAAAAACCTAGAGATTTTTAAAATTACAAAAACCCATTGAGGTTTGATTAATTTACATTTTATCCTTCATAAGCAAAAAATATCAAAACCCCCACTAATATTTATAAAAATGCTATAGTTTCCCCCTTAAAATCCACTTAATTACAAAAATACCCTCCCGGGTGATAAATAAATAGTAGATTAATAATAATTGTAGATATCCCGATATGTTACAACTATTATTAAATCCCAAAAGATTTATGAATTGAATGACTCTCCACAAACGTTGTAGGTCTCCCGACCACGTTATACGCGTTTATGTCGAGATTCGATTTAGTCTTTGTTA
Organism: Rehmannia glutinosa; assembly: GCA_016081115.2. Taxonomy (NCBI): domain Eukaryota; kingdom Viridiplantae; phylum Streptophyta; class Magnoliopsida; order Lamiales; family Orobanchaceae; genus Rehmannia; species Rehmannia glutinosa. Next base: position 341,371 of record JABTTQ020000675.1, on the reverse strand, counting down.
AGAGCTCATCTCTCGAATCTCGCACTAACAAATACGACATGCTAATAATTGATTAGATAAAAAGCAATAAGAATAAGCACTCAATTCATAAAATAGAAAACATGAATCAATTAAGAAAGCGATTAATCAAAATTTAACATGAATCGGCTGTTTTGATTATGCCACTAAGATCGAAAAGATTAGCGAAACATTGATAACAAATTCATAGACAAATTCGAAATCAACATTATGACATCGTTTAAGCACAGACAAGAGATCTAGACATAGAAAGAAAACCCCTTCTTGTCGGGATGGATTCCCCCTCCTAAGCATTCAAAGCTCTTGTACTCCCGTAGATGCGAAAGGCGCATGGTGTTAGCTTCTCGACCTAGCCTCTTCTCTCAAAAGACTTTGAATTTTGTGTTCTGCGTAATTTGATGTGTTGTATCTTTGTATGAATGAATGAATTTTCGTGCAAGCCTTGGTCCTTTTATAGATGCTTGCGAGAGATCACTTGTAGAGTTGGAAACAGGAAAAGAACTCAAAAAATGTGTTTGGCAGTCCCACACGGCGTGGTGTAATGTGTTGCCCTTTCCCACACGCCCCATGTGGGTTCACATGGTCAGTCGTGCGGGCTTGGTTCGTCCCCTGTTTCTTTCCCACTTCACATGGTTGTGTCATTCCACACCGGCATTTTCACATGGCCGTGTGACACCACACCTGTCCGACCGTGTGACATCTTCTCTTCGCATTAAATCGATCTTGTTTCGGACATTCCAACTGATATTTCTCCGTTTTAAGCTCCATTTTTTGTAAAAGTTACAAGAATGTGCGATATCATGCCATATAAAGGAAACCAAGTAAAAACATATAGTTACAAGAATATGCGATATCATGCCCTTATAAAGAAACCAAGTAAAAATATATTAAATATGCGTGCAAATGCATCAAATATATATCATTTTTAAGCCCCAAAATGGACGTATATTTTACACACATCAACTTTTCAGAAAAAGTAGGGTATTTTTGTCATATTTACTTTTCAATCTTAAATAAATAAAAAATAGAAAAATGGGGAAAAAAGAGTCTTCAATTATATTGTATTCCTCTTTTTATTTTGATTTGTGAATCTTGAAAAAGACGAGTCTTGGTCATTTTTTCCTTTAGTTGGTGTACCTACTTGAGCCGGATGAAAGGAAACTTTCACGTCCGATTTTGAGGGGGGAGATCTATAGGATCTATCCTAATTTTTCTTTTGCTAGGCACATACTTGAAAAAACCCACTTTCTTGTGATTACAAAACCTTTTCTTCTATATGAATCGATCTTACTCCATTCCAATTCCTTCCCGATACCCCCAAGGAAAATATCAATTGGATCCCAAATTGACGTTAGTGTGAGCTTATCCATGCGATTTATGCACTCTTGAATAGAATTCATTTTGAATGATCCTGGCTTTAAATACTTTGGTGGGTCTCCGAGATCCTTTCGATGACCTATGTTGTGTTGAAGGAATATCTATCTAATCGATCGATTGCGTAAAGCCCGCGATAGCAACGAAACCGGGGAAAGTATACAGAAAAGACAGTTCTTTTCTATTATATTAGTTTAGTATTTTCTATTACTGATGTAATTGTTATTTATTGTTTATTTATGAATATTAAGATGTGATTGAATTAATACATTGACTTAATCAAAACTTCTACTTATTTTAAATGTGATGTATTGATTTTTAGTTTTATATGTATTAATGGATAAATATCCCACTTATGTTTGTAAAAATGAATAATAGTCATATTTTTAAAACATATTTTTAGCCATTTTGCACTGGGCCATACTCTTCTTGTGTTCTCGATGAGGCACTTGGTTATATTTGAAAAAATTGATGCGATATTTGAACTAAAAATGGCTAAAAATAGTTATAAACTATTTTTATTATGAAGAAGTAGATCGACGGACTCTTTTTATTAATATATACTAATTGGGCCTTCCTAACCGAAATTTACGGCTTCATCATTGCTTCTAGGGGAGGGGGTGGTAGTGTGATAGAGCTATCCGATTCTCTGGGAGGCGTCGAAAAGTATAGATATTTTTTTAATAAATATTTTTGGACAATAGAAGCATTATACATTTCCATCATGTACGTACGTATATGATCCCATATAAGAAATTTTAATTTTCATTTCCTACCGAGTACCAGCATCTATAATTTCCTTTTATGTTTAAAATTATGATTCTGGCTGTTATATGTGTGCAGGTTTTGGGCAAGCACGTGGGCATTTGTCACCTTATGGTCAGATTGCATAGTACTTTTTAGCACCTTTTGTTTCAACTCCAAACTACATAAGGGTATCTAAAATCTGATAGCTCGATATACTCAAAAATGGCATATTTTAGCTAGATAATGTTTAGGGAAAATTGCAAAAAAGTCCCGTAACTTTAAGTCGGTCGCAAAATGGCCCTGTAACTATTATGATTTGCAGATTAGTATTGTAAGTTTAAAAGTTTTTGCAAAATTGGTCTTGTATGTTCTACACCAAAACGATTTCAGTCCTGTAAGTTTGGAGTTGTTGCAAAATCGGTCCAGTGGAATTATTTCATATTTTCATAATACGGTTACCATTATTCATACAAATGACTCGAATTGACTAAGTGTTTTGCTCAAATGGTATCGAGCCCGGTTTTATTAAAAACGTTTTGGTTATATTTATTATATTTATGTAATTAACAATTGATGAGGAGAATTATCTCCGAGAATATGGATACGGACAATTGTCCGAGATGTACGCTCATCAGGGACATATCGTCAAATTTTGACGATGTATGCACAAGAACACCAAGATAAGATCGCATATTGGAACCACCATATGAGATACAAGAACGCGAGGAGCCGATAGGAAACGCTCGAGGCAATGTGAAATGCGGCGGCATATCATATGAGTTTCTCGACAAAGAAACCAGGACATTATATGTCGAGTTGATGAACCTCAAGAAGCGAGTTCATGAAAATGCCCATCGAATCATGATTCCCGATGGAATACGAATGGAACGAGATACTTCCCGAGACAAATCTAAGTTCTCAGAAGATCTTAGAGAAGTCCAGGACGGTCGCGACTTATGGCAACCGCCATATTCATCTACCAAAGACAAGTTCATCGGATCGAGAACTGATGGAGACGATGGTGAAATATCGAAGAAAAGTCTTGAAATTCTTCATGATATTGAAATGAGTCAAGAACATGGAGAAACGGTAAGTTATTCGGAGGAAAGAAGCGTATAGATTTGGAGGTGATTACCTATTTACACCAAAAAAGGAAACCAACCGAAGTAATATCGAAAAATGACGGACGATGAAAAGCTCATTGCTATCATCAACGGAAAATCCATCATACACTAAAAAGTGATGGATATGGAGAAGATCAATCTTAAAGATCTACATGACTGGCGGAAATCCTTCGGGGATTAGGTATTGTAGACCTAAAGATGAACACGGGGATGGATCGGCTTTGGGTACCTATGACCCTCATGGTAGACCAATTCCGCCAATTCCACCACCGCCACCAGAAGTCCCAACGTCACGAGAAGTGCGGGTTCAAATCATGGAACTCGGGGCGAGAGAATGCACCACGTTGGAGATTTCACCACGGGAATGAAACTCTTTTCGGGAAGGGAGCTCGACCACCTCTTGCGGGAACTTCGAGTATCTCCTAGAAGGCCAAATATTCACCAGGCGCGCTTATGGAAGATGGCGTCTAGATCGATACATCCATATGGATTGATCTAAATCTGGATATCCTGATTTCAAAAATCGAAAAATCTTTATTGATGAATGAGCATCGGCAATGAGGATTGCGGCGACCAATCTTTGACGAAAGATTCCTTCATTTTACTCCTTGAAATGAGTATTGAGGGATCCGTAAAGATTGCATGGGATATGACGTCTGGCACGAAGAAGAAGCGTTACATCGGGGAATCACAAAAGAATTGTCGATGATATGGCAAAACTATTCGAGAATCCGGTTTATCGGCAAGTTACTTTGAGGGATTAGAGGATGTAAAAAAAAAGATATAAACAAGCCCTCTATAGCCTTGAAAGGTACATGATATTTGACATTTTGACGAATATATCAAGTTGTTCACCGAATCTGGGTGGAAATCTAAGATTGGAGAAAATTAAGTTTCCACGGCTATTCTTTGCAAAGATTCCGAGTCCCTGGAGAGAAATGTTTATCGGGAATACAAGGATGGAGCGGGAATTAGATACGGTGGCGGAGGAATGTCTTTCTTAAAGGCCAAGTTATCCGAATGGTGTTACCCAAGCGACTCTATACAGGAATTATAAGAGTTACGAGGAATTAACAAAGAGGTTCCTCTATGTTGCGTGGACAATGATATCCTAACATTGTGGGAGATCAACCACGGCGGCATAAGAAGAAGAAGGAGAGAATCCATCCATACCGCCGATAGGAAAGCAACAACAAAAGAAGCGAGTCTTTATGGAGGCCTAGGAGGTTCTCGGTCAAAACAAAAGGCCCGAAGTTACAAATCGGGGCAAAGACCGGCACCAAACGGGAGTAGAGCCTCTTCATCGGGTTCTAATCAAGCAAGTACGAGAGAGACGCCAAGAAGAAGAACTTTCAGACGAGCTCATACCAGGGGTAATGAAAGTTTTAAAGATCAGAATTCTTGGGCATGCGGAGCGAGGGGGCATATCTCGATAGATTGCCCGGACTATCAAAGACGAGTCGAAGTTCGAGGGTACACGAGAGATTGAAGAAGGCTCTCTTTTACCACGATTTAATACAGTGTATCAATTTGAGGATATTCCCCGGATGAAAGCATCTATGAAGAAGAGATCTATTCGAAAATGGAAGTGAATCCGGTTGAATCATAGTGAAGAAGAAATTCTTCAACAGACGGTTATGGAAGATATGTCGATTCTTCTCTCACACTACGGTTTCTCATAAGACTCTTATGAGAATTATGAAGGAAGATCCAAAGCTTCGGGATATACGATGGTTTTACTATTGGAGCTATGGAGAAGGCGTTGGATAAGATTGGGTTTCATAAATGAAAAGACCAAATTATTCACGGGGTAACAACGGAGAATTTGCTATTCCAATGGAGTTTCTTGGTAACTTTGATCGAGATGCGGTTGGTCCTTACTGAGAGAAATCCAGGAGATCAAAAGCGAGTCAAAAGAGAAGTTGCAAATACACTCCCATTGATTCACACCGAGCCATAAGAGTAATTATTAAGGCAACATTCAAGGAAGGAATAGATTCACCATCAATCTTGCTATCTTTGACAAGTGAATCTCAAATCTCAAGGATTCATGCCTTGGGGTAGTTCTGAGGAAATTTGTATGCGGAAAATTGGCATTTAATGTCTATCCTAGAATTGCATACAATTTGGGAGATCAAGATTTTAACGGGTCCTAACCGCTTCATCAAGATTTTAAAAGAGTGGATTTGATGAAAGAAGGAATAGACCTTATTCAATCACATACAAGATTTCTATGCTCTTTCGAATATACATCATTCAAGTATTCTTGAGAAAGGAATTTATTGAAGTCCCAAGGATCTTTGAGGACTTTGCCGGGGTTCTTCTACCGAGAAATCATTGAGTCTCCAACTATAAAGGAGATTGATATGAAAATTCAAGATCAACCAGTCTTCAACAAAAGTCGAAGTCTCGAGAGTTGAGCGAGGAGGATGTCTTTCCAACAAGACGAGAATGATAAGTAGCGGCCGTTGGGAAGAGAAGAGACCAAAGTACGATTCGATGCATTCGGATGTTTTCAAAACACGGGAGAGGCTGAAATGTCCCGAGATGGAGAAAGTGGAAGTAATATTCGACATCACTCAAAAGGATAATATTTTTCCTTGTGATGTTATATATTATCTCCATAACCTATAGTTGGAAGGTATCAAGGAAGCTTCAAGATGGGTGAAATTGAGCTGACTATTACAGTACATCGGAAAAATCCCCGAGCAATTAATACTGGGAAATGAATTTCTTGAGGATCATAAACCTTGGGAAAGATTACAAGACGGAATGGAGTTCACAGTGGCAGATAAAAGATACAAAATCAGATGAGCACTAGTCCATTCTCCATATACATTTCTATCGGAATGTTATATGCTGAATACAAGGCCGAGTATTTTGCCGCCTACATTGATTGAGTCTTGGAATATGTACTGCAAAGTCGGATGTTTTCCCAAAAGGCATTGGAGAGGATTTGCCGGCTATTGCGGAAGAGATTTCTCTAAGAGGATTCTTATCCTTTATGAGGGAATTAAACAAGTATAAATCATGATCGGAGGTGATGGCGGTACCCGTGGTACAAAGTAAAATGCCACGAATCTACTTCCATGATACGGGAGCGGATGTGTTGCTAGGAAACAATTTCCTACAAACATTCAAGCGATTTACACAGGAAAATTAGACAAGAAGACTTATTTTCACAACATTATGTGATCATAAGATTATTGTCCGTAGATCACAGGAAGCATTTTGAAAAAATGCAAATTAATTTTCGCGACAAGCGTGGTGATGAAGCCAAACTCGAAATCCAAATGGTGGATCGAAGAAAATTTGGTGAAGCATTATTATCCTACAAACAATTCGGTTCGAATTACAAGGATAAGAAGCTTTGGGATAATAACATGTATTCATTCGAGTGCAAGAAGAAGAACGAGTTACTCCAGGAGGTTATTCTTTGAATTGATGGTGAGCTTTAATGGAGAATCCGCAGCAGTGACGTAACAATTGAAGAACAAAGATCACTCGAGGATATCAAGAAGAAAATCCAAAGGAATTATAATGAAGATCCTTTGGCATGGTGGGACAAGAATGAGCTCAAAGCTTCCTTAAAGGTTAAACCAGGAAAGGAGTACGAGTTTGTGAGATTCAAACCAATCCTTATGAACCAGAAGGATCGTGAGGATATGCAGAAAATACTTAAGGAACATCTGGACCATAAGTTGATTTCACCAGGAGTTTCTCCATACGGTAGTCCGGGATTCTTAGTCAGAAACCATGGAGAAATCAAAAGAGGAAAGCGAAGACTTGTTATTAATTACAAAGGGATTAATAACATTTTGGAATTCGAAGCGGATATTATATCCCAAGCGAGAACATCACGTCAATGCATCAAAGGTGCCAAGATATTCTCAAAGTTCGATTGCAAGTCCGGATTCTACCGTTAAGATGGAGGAAGAAAGCAAGAAGTTCACAACTTTCTCCACACCACAAGGACATTATATTTGGAACGTGATGCCTATGGGATTGGCTAACGCACCCCGGATATATCAAAGAAAAATGGATAACCTCCTCAAAGATTATTTCGCTTTCATGTTCGTATATATCGACGATATTCGATCGCATCAAAGAACATGAAGGAGCATCTCAAACATTTGGAAATATTTTCAGATGTTTGTCACAAAGAGGGATTAGTACTTTCGAAAAACAAGGCGTGTCGCAACAAGACAGATTGAATTCCTCGGAATTGAAATCGATGAATCGGAATTATTCTGAGAATCATATTGTAGAAAAGATCTGAGGATTTCCGGATCACGAAAGATAAGAAACAACTTGAGTTTTCTTGGAGTTGTTAATTTTCTTTGTGATGTTCATTAACAATCGACATATTACATGAAGATGTTTAGCCCATTGCTTAAAAAAGATGCAAAGATTCAAATGGGAAGATGAACATCAAGAAGGAATTAAGCAACTTAAAGAAGTTTGTAAAAAGCTTCCAAAGCTTGCAATTCCCCAGGACGAGGACGAATCGTTCTTTACCTGACGATGCCAGTGATGATTGATGGGGCGATTCTTACTAAGGTCACACCAAACGAGAAAGTGCCATGCGAGATATTGCGGTTTATTCACACCCAGTGAAGCAAACAAATGGCATATCAACGAAAAATAATTCTTTGCAGTCAGAAAGTCTTTTGAAAAATGGCCTCTATTTTTACTGGCTAAAAAGTTTACTTTAAAAATTGATAATTCAAGTGTCAAGGCTTTTCTGAAAAATAAAATTGAATCAAAACCAGAAAAGTCTCGATTACTTAGATGGCAAACTGAATGTCAATATTATGATTATGATATTGTCATTATAAAATCTCATGAAAATATTCTTGCAGATTTTTGACACGAGATGGAAGGGCGTTGTTGACGAGGTCCTTAAACGAGTAAGACATCTTAGAGAAAACCTGGAGAGTCTAGAACGAGATTTTGGGACGTTATGTCTCAATGCGAGAAGTTGCGGGCGACTTCATGAGCTGACCAGAATCCATTTACGTCAAATACGAGCATGCCAATTCGCTCAAGGACAATTGTTCTTAGCACCGCAAGGGCCTCTCTTCCGGGCCTCAATTCTACGGTGCAAAAAAGGGGCGAATAGAGAATGGGGCTCTAACCCGGAGGTTATGGATTCAAGTACCATAATCACAAGTGTTGCGGGTGATGCATCCCGAGGTGTGTAAAATCTGTACGAATGTTGAAACTCCGGTGTCACAACCCGAGTCTTCAAATCAACCCAGCACCTGGGGGTAAAGAGGTAGAGTTGAATCTTAGGCCACAGACAAAGCCGCAAATCTAAGGTTCAAATGACGAGATTATGATTTCTCCTATGCATGTATATCAACGACAATGGGAGAAACTAGTTACAAGGAGAGATATTAACCCAGAAAAAACTATAGTTGATATCTCATGCAAGTATCTCAGGGTTTGGATGAAGCCAGGAAGCCATCCAAATGAAGTACATGAATGGTATACGTTTGGAGCTCTAGCTTCAATCTATCTTTGTATCACCGAGATTCCCAGAAATTTCAAATTACTTTGAAATGGATTGGGAAAGCGGTTCTGAGACTTGGGCAAACAATCCACACTTGGCCGGATGAGACATTTTGGAACTATATTTTCTAAGTGCGACTCCCGAACCAACAAAGAAATGCTTTAAAATATATAAAAGTATATTCACCTAAGAAGGACCGGTATTAGTAGGAGCATTTTTAGAAGATGAAGCTTCTACCCAGACGAGCATGGGGTCTTTGGGTTTGTCTAACCGAAATGGACAAAGTCAAATATCCATTCAAGTTTTCCGAATTCAACAAATGGATCTTTCCTTTTGAATTCGATGACTAGATCAACCACAGGATTTGTAGAGGAACTCTTCGAGACCAAAGAAGAATTCTCAGGGAGAATAAGATTCCGGCAAGTAAAGAAACTTACCGAAAGTGCAGTAACATGGCGTATGTGGGCCGTTGGAACGACCGGATCTGTCCAAGCATGCCCGAACAGAAGAACCCAAGTTTGGGAAGGTTTCCCACCCAAACCCGACCGAAAGAGCATACAGCTAGAAAGGATAAGGGCCCGACTCACAAGACGCGTTTTCCTCGGGGACCACGCAGACCAACTTTTTAAAAGATCCTCGACAACCATCACATGGTGTAGGTCCCAAGGGTGTAAGTGTAAGGTTTAGAAGGGGGTTGAATAAACCTTACCAAATTTTTGATTTAGTCCTTTTAAAAGTTCGAGTTGATACTACACACAATGTCCTTGGTGATGACCAATTTAGTTAATCAAGAGAGTTAGTCTCTCAAATGACTCAATCGAGCTTGATGGAATAACTCGGTTTAAGTCTAAATTAACGCAATCGTGGTTTGTTTTTCAAATGAAAGACTTAACACCCTTAAGTTTGGTTAAGTAGAGATTTAGAGCTTGATTTAGTACTTAGAGATTATCTAATGGATAGCAAATATGTCACAGATTTAAACAAATATGAAGCAAGAATTAAAGTCTTTGAAATGTAAATGACACAATAAGATTTTTATAGAGGTTTGAAGATGGGGTAATTCTTCTACTCCTCTCTTTCTCCAACTCCCGGAGGAATCCACTAGGTATTGATCGAAATAAAAAGTGGTAACGGCCCGGATACAAGTCTTGATCACACACGGTGACTTGATCCTTTGGGACTCGATCGGAGATGCCTTGATCACTCACCGCTTCTCGTGCGACTCGGCTTCTTCACGCGGCGGTGCCTTGCTACTACTGACCCACTTGCTCAAGCTCTTTGGATTTGATCACGAAGCCCTCCAAAAGCTAAAGACTTGGTTCGACCTTGAACCTTCCTACAATCCTTCGTGGAATGTAGACCCGCGATTCTTGATAATTTCCTCTTCAACCGATTGAAGTTATCTTTCCTTCACGGTGAGTGTTGGATTGATGTTCTTCGTAGTGTAGGCTTGAGGATTTAGCGTTTAATAACTTGAGAATATTTTAGGTTACGTTCTAATAATTGCTTGAATGTTTTTGGTTACGTCACCGCTCTCGAGTCATTCCTCGGCCTTTTATAGTGATCTTTCAAAAATCTGCCGTTGAAGAGATAGGCTTATTTTTGAAAGTTACTTGTGGTCGTTGGCTTGTCTTGTTACTGATCCTTGGAATTGCCACTTCCTCGTATGAATTGTTCTCCCGGCTTTTCGAGTTCGACACGGTGTAGTGCTTCCCATTGGTTAATTCCTTTTGCACGCTTAAATCGAGCACTTCGAGAAAGGTAGTATAGAGATATTACTTGTTTAGGTAATTCTCTTGATTTAAATGCAACGGATCTTTTTCGATTATCTCGACTTGACCGCATTTCTTTGCTTTCCCCAGGTGACTTAGAGTCGGCTTCCATTCATTGGATGACTCTTACATCACTTCAACTTGAGACTTGGCTTTTCTTGAGTTGACTTGACGATACTCCACTCACCGCATCTCACCGCTCCTTGATAGAGATCCCGCGTCTTCTCTTCTTTGCCATACTTAGTTTGTCTTGCAATGAGTCTTCCTTCTAGTCTCCGATTGTTTTCTTGCATGTTTGGGCATAGTGACTTAACTTCGGCTTGACCCTTTTATTTATTACAAAGCGGTTTACGACAATAATTGGGGTGCCAACTTCCTATTCTAAGTTTTACATGGCATTCATCAAAATCTAAACAATAAATTTCCCAACAATTTCCCCCTTTTTGATGATGCAAAACTTAAACCATACAAAAATGTAAATAGCAAAGATACATACTGAGATAGTGTATTCACATAGAATGTATCGTAGAATCAATCCTTTTATTGATCATAACATTCTTGTTCTTTTACACAATTTTACAAGGTGTATCGAGCAAACATTTGTCTACCCAAAAAAAAAAGAATTTATAGCTTTATTGCGGAAGACTTACATAGTATGTATTTACATAATAAAATACATGAAGGGGTGGACAACAACACTTCATCTCCTTGTTGTCTCCTTTTTCATCTTGTTCAAGATCTTACGCTCTTCTTCTCTTTTTCTCTCGTCAAGTATAAATTTCTTCTTTTTTTCATATGCCTTCCTCTCTGGCGGCTTCATCTCTTCTTAATCTCTCTTGTCTTTCCTCCCATAGCTGAGTTTGTCTCTTGTTTTCTTCTTCTATTCTTTTCGCATACTCGGCATTACTTTTAGCCACTTGCAAATTTGCTACTTGGTCAAGACCACCCATTGATGATCCCTCCTTTCTTGCCCGGATCTATGTATTCATGTTTTTGGGCGAGGCTGGAGTCTCAAACCTCTTCCTCCACATCGCTTCTTCCTCTACCTGCGGGCGTGTAATGTCTTTGGAGTCTTCTTCTTTCCGGTGAGTGACCAGGCGGAGTGACCACAGAGTGATCTGGGTAGTCTGTCAACTGCATGTCGAACTTCTTCACATAACGTGAGACCCTTTTCCCGATCTGAAAGTCCCAAGCTTGAGCCGTAGACATATTTGCAAAGTATCCTTCGAGATGCGGCGTTTTAAATTCATCAATTGATCGTGGCTCTGTCGACATCGAGATGGCATAAGTGTCTCTGTCTCTTGGAATGCCTCCATGTTGTTTCAAGATGCTCATAACTCGGGCATCCATTCTTCCTTCCACTTCCTCCATCCCCGCTTCAATTGTTTTTCTCTTTTCGGCCATAGATATAGCGAGTGTTGGAGTGGCGAGTCAGTCACTGGGAGTTTCTTTGATAATATCACCAGTGACAATACCTTGTTGGGGGTTTGTGCGATCATCAAGGTCACATCTTTCGATCATTCCCCCTCAGCGGACTTTCCTTTCTTTTGTTTCAACACTTCCTCGCTTGACTTTCCGCTTCGCAGTGCATCCTCTTTTTTTCGACTTAAGATCTCTTTTGTGCTTTAAGGTATTCCTCTTCCCCTTTTTGGCATCATCAAAGGAGAGAGGAACGCTGAAATAGACTAGCAAGCGGAAATCGAGCTGTAGATAGTGGAGTTCTGTCTCGAGTCTGCTTTGTGGAGTATGCGGCATGAAATTGAGCGAGTAGCGTTGGACTCTCTTTGAAATTAGCTTCATTTCGGCCATGAGAAGGCTGAATTTTACTGTCCATATTTTCTTCCGGTTTGGAGATCACTCTTATTTTGCTCACGCAGCTGACTTTATCTCGCGAGTGTGAGCTTCATGCATGTGCTCAATGTGTTCTCTCAATTTCGTTTTGCATCGGCATTCTCGGCTCTCCATACAAGCGACTTGTTGAACAATGTCACTGAAGTATCTAACTTGTTCCACACGCATTGTTTCTTCTTTGTTGCCACCATTCTCGATCTCGATTGTTATGCCTCTCAAGTCGCGATAAGGTTGGCATCTCTGTTGTCGATCGCATGTCCATAGAGGCCGATGCCTCTCCATCGGTTCAATTTCAGCAAATAATGCCTTGAACACTTCCCCGAACTTTTCTGTTTCTTCCGCCACGCACATCAAAGTCATAGTCACGGAACGATGGTACTGGAAATGACGGGAGCTGGTGCGTGGAAGCGTGCGAGCTCGTTCTCGACTCTTCATGGAGGTCGGGTACCTCTAAGGAGAAAGGAAATCATTCTACAAAGGAATCATCACGGCCAACAGGGATTTGTTCAATGATGAGAGGGGCGCGTGAAGTTCCTTTTGAGTCGAACTGCTGCGGCTTGGGAGCTGCGCGATGGACTCTGTTTGGGGTGCATTGTGAAGTGGACCCGACTTGCCGAGCCTCGGTATGCTCGCGACCGTTGGTCTCATTGGTTTCTCCAATTGAGTGGGTGGTCCTCGGCCTTATCGAGCGTCATCGGACGATGATGAGATTTCCATTGGTGGCTCATCATCAAAATTAAAGGTTTGACGAGTAGTCTTGAGATCGATTGCTCGTCTTTGGGAACATCCGCACTGAGTCTTTTGGATCTGTCATGGGGGATGACTCGAAACTTTCTTCGTGCGCTTCTTCGATCCCGGAAAGGTTACATCGAGGATTATCACTGGGAATCATGAAGCGCTTATCTCCTTTTTCGGATGGATCAATGATAGCGGGAGTGATGTTCTCTACTTGACTTCTTTTACCCCGGAAGTCTCAACCTCCGTGGGCCTTCATTACCTCCTACGATCTCAATGCAAGAGGCCTTGGACCTCCCTTTCGGCAAAGTGCCACATGTCTTAGGGTCTTTCGTGGTGGCATCCATTGGAGTCTCAACCCCATGGATTGCACTTTCATTGCCCCAGTGTTAACTCCCGAGGGCATTCCTTCTTGTGCCTCGATTGCATCGCGGCGTCATTAGCCTTCGGAGCGGTTGGCACCTCGGGATGAGGCAGTCTCAACTATCCCGAGCTTTGTTGATGGCAACTTGTTGTTCGTTTTGTGTTTGTACTTTCTCCACTTCACTTCCTGGATCCGTTGTGGAGTCATCTGCAAAGCATTCTCCGACCTTGCTGCGGTGGAGGGAGTTTCCCTCTCACGGCGCACCAACCGAGTGACTTGGAATGGGGTCACTCGTCTCCAAACTCCCATTTTTCTCTTGAGTGTTCAGTAGTTGGGGCGGTGGTAAGACACCTTCATTAGGGGTTGGCTCAACTGGGGTCCCCACTAACCCGGTTTCCATCGCCATTTCCCTTAATTTCTTCTTCCGAGTGAGTGGGAAGTGGTGGCAAGAACAACGGTGGCGATTTGTTTGAACCACTCCCATTGGATCAATTTCAGTGTGTTTTGGAGGACTCTCCTGGTCCTCCATCATGCTCTTCTCATGAAGAATTCGGATTCACGCATTGCTGTTGCATTTGCACCTCTTACGTGGCGCGGCCAGATGCAGATCCTCATCATCGAGATAAGACATCAAGGAGATGATGTGTGTGTTTGTGTGGTGCGGTGATAGAGCGGAATCTTTGGCCTCTCACGTGCCTCGGCTTTCCTCCGCTATCTTTCCTTCTCCTTGTCCTTGAAGATCTGCAAGATATCTCATGCGATTTTCTTCATCCGATCTTGGACCACGGTGGTGACTCCAAGGAAGTTCAGTTTCCTCTTCTTCTTCTATAAATTCGGGCCTTTTGAACTGTTCCCTTGATCGACTCAATTTCCACTTCCTCCACTCTCGCAGGCGATTTTGGATGTCGGGTAAAGTGGGGATTGGATCATCACATCACTTATCACTCTATCGGCTTAACTTCTTGTGTCTCACATTGCTGCGGACTACGGACTATTTCTTGATTTGCCTCTGTGATGATCGCCTTGGCGACTTAGCTGTTTCATCTATAGTATCTGGAGACTCTCTTCTTCGGCCAATCTCAGATATCTGCTCCGGTGAGTGGTGACTCGGCCCGGTTTCTCAAGCTCGGAGTGCTTGATGATTCTTCTTCGTCTCTAGTTTGTACGGAGGGATTTCCCGGTTCGACGCTTTCTTCGAGTCTTGGCGGCGGGGCGTGCTTTGGTGTTTTTCTTACGAGAAGGCGGCCGTCTTGGCTTGTCGGATCTCCTCTTTTTGACGATCGAAGAAGGTAGTTGAGAGTCCTTCTCGACCGCTGCTGCTGAGGCGGGGAGACACGCAGCTGCGGGGCGGGTGACTCAGCTGGCGGGGAGCGGAGTTTGACTTTCTTTCTTTGCGGAGCAGCGTGATCTTCTTAGCAAAATTGCGGGGCGCTTTTTTGGTGGAGAGGAAATAGTTGTATCTTCGAGGTCACCGATTCCCCCTCACTCGTGTCGGCTCTCTTGGCGTAGGCTCTCTTCGTGCGCCGAGAGGTTTGATCTGAACATCCTCTTGTTTACATGGAACGCCTTTCCATGTCTAAGAGGACTCCTTTCACTTCCATCACCGCCAATCACCGTGCCATATCCTAGGATCCTCCAAATGTACCATCTTCCTTGAAGGATTTGTTCCTACATTTTGGCATACTCTGCTTTGTAAACAAACTCAACTTTATTTTCCTTTCTTCAATGATCGCGCCATCACGATCAATTTTGCTTTTGACATTGGTCAAGCCGCTGCCAAATTTGATGTCAATACATTTGGCAACTATGTCCAACGACTTGTGATAATCCTCCTTCACAATTGTTTGTTGTGTAAACTATTTTATCAAAGCATAGTCGGGCTTGGCTACTTCCTTCCAAGCGGCAGGCCAGGTTTACATCAGCCGTTGATTTACGATGCTCCTTCCGTCGGTAGTGGCGATGTTCAGCCAAATCCTTGGCGAGAGATGGTGAGCTTCTTTCCGTGAGCAGATGACTTTATCCGCCATCGTGAATCTCGGCATTCACGTAGAATTGTGCGACCTCCTCCACATAGGTCATCGGATATTCCAACGTCGAAACGTTTCAGCCGGACGTTTCCAATTTCTCAGCAATTTTCTTCACTAGGGTGTCGTCGGACCCTGTTTCACCATGCCGTCGAAATCTGATGGACCGGTGTGGATTTGCTTTCCTAACTTGACAAAATCATAGGTTGGTGCCATTTTTCAGGATTTCACCGAAGAAAACTTAGAGATTGATTTGAAGATAGATAGGGTTTTGAGAGAGTTTTTGCCTTTGCTTCTGAGAGAAAGAAATGAACAGTTTTGGTAGTGTGTGAGAGAAACGGACGAAAATGGTTTAAGTATGGTTTATGAAAGGACGTGCGGGTGGTTTTTGAAATGTGATCGAAATCAACGGCTTAGATTTTGCACGCCGATTTAGCATTTAATGTCTCGTATTTATTGCGGCAAAAGATTTATATCCAATCATAAGCTTGGTGTGCAGCTTTTGCCTGTACACGTCATAATTATGCTGACGTCATTCTTAAAAACATTCCCGCTTAGTAAAAACGACTGCGTTTTTGTCACTTTTCTCATAAATGATTCAGCTTTTACCCTCAGCTGGTTTAACTCTTCTTCTCACAGTCTTCTTTGTGACTCAGCTGTCAGCTGACTTGGTGTAGCTGTCTTTCTTATACGGCTGATTCATTCAGCTGATTTTGGAGTTCAGCTCTTTTTCCCTTTCTGTGTTCCATTTTTTTTTTTTGATTCTTCTTCTGTGTCGGCTCACTCAATTAACCCTAACTCATGCTTGAGTTCTTCAAATCTTGATTCACATAATGGTTTTGTGAAGATGTCGGTAATTGTTTATCAGTTGAGATATATTCCAAGATGATGTCCTTCTTTTCAACATGATCTCTTATGAAGTGATATCTGACATCGATATGCTTTGTTCTTGAGTGCAACACAGGATTTTGAGTGATTGCAATTGCACTTGTGTTATCACACATAATTGGAATCTCTTTTTCTTCAACTTCATAGTCTCTCAAATTGTTGTCTCATCCATAGGACTTGGGCTGCAACACTTTGCCCTGCAACTATGTATTCTCTGCCTCACCAGTTTGTAGAGGTGGCTATTGAATTTTGCTTTTTGCTAAACCAGAAATCACTGTTTCCCTAGCATTTGACATGTGCCTGAGGTGCTCTTCCTGTCAACTCTGCATCCAAAGATAGTCGACTCGAATAGCCATTAGCTTGAATCCACCTTCTTTTGGATACCATAAGCCAACTTCTTGGCTTCCTTTCAAGTATCTCAATATTCTTTTTAGTCAGTCATTGTCATATGGCTCTCTTTTGGAGCGATTGAAATTTTGCACATACACCTACAAAGAAAGGTGATGTACGGCTCGCTTCTTTGTGAGATAGAGCAATGATCCATAAGTGCTCAGTATCTTGTTTGATCTCTGTTTGCCATCTGCATCCATGTCCATTTTGATGATGTATTCATTGGTATTTTCACGAGAAGACTTCTCCTCCATACCAAATTTCTTCATTAAATCTCTGTGTATTTTGTTTGACTTATGAACGTTCCATCCTTGATTGTTTCACTTGGAGTCCAAGGAAGAATGTCGACTCTCCCATCATGCTCATTTCAAATTTACTTTGCATGAGGTTTGAAAATTTTTCACACATTCTTTGTTTGTGGATCCAAAAATGATGTCATCCACATATATTTGAACAAGCGATATACTCTTTTTGTCTTGGATTACGAAAAGTGTTCTATCTACTTTTCCTTTTGTGAATCCATTCTCGATTAGGAATTGTGACAAGGTATCATACCATGCTCACGGGTGCTGTTTCAATCCATACAAGGCTTTCTTGAGTTTGTATACCTTATCTCCAAGAGTCTTCTGCTCAAACCACTGGAGGTTGTTCAACATACACTTCTTCTTCCAATAGACCATTTAGGAATGCACTTTTTACATCCATCGATATACAATGAAATTCTTGTGAGCTGCATAGGCAAGAAACATCCTTATTGCTTCCAATCTTGCTACGAGAGCAAATGTTTCATCAAAATCTATTCCTTCTTCTTGGCAATATCCTTTGGCTACTAGTCTTGCTTTGTTTCTTACCACGAACCTTCCGCATTCATCTTGTTTCAACACCCATTTAGTACCATAACGTTTTGATGTGTGGGTCTTTGAACTAATTCCCATACTTTATTTCTTTCAAACTCGATTGACTCTTCTTGCATAGCTTGAATCCAATGTGTGTCATCCAATGCTTGTAACACATTTTTGGGCTCTATTTGCGAGATAAAGCATGTGAACATAGCTTCTTGTTGAGTTAAAGGATCTTGTTTTGACACCTTCTCTTATATCTCCAATGACAAGTTACGTGGATGGTCTCTCGGCCATCTTACATCGAGTTGAAGTAAGTTAGGTCGGTTCGATTGTCTAGCAGCTGTGTTTGCTTTGATCGCTCTCTCGCACTCACTTAGGCGCAAATTTTCCAGCATTTTATGAGACTCGGCTATCTCATCTTCATCCGAGTTAATAGTTCCACTTTGACTTGACAAAGATAGGGACTCTTCGTATGGTTGGATGATTCATTTATCGGTGACTCTTCAATATCTTCTCTATTTACATTTGGCTCATCGAATACCACATGAATGGATTCTTCCCACTAAACCATAGTCCTTTTGTTGAGTACTCTGAGGCTTTGCTTTTTTGAGTATCCCAAGAAGATACCTTCATCTCGCTTTAGCATCGAAGGCCTTTAGATTGTCTTTGCCATTGTTGTGGATGAAGCATTTACATCCAAATATTCTAAAATATGCAACATTTGGTTTTCTTCCAATCCAAATCTCATAGGAGTCTTTGTCAACCGTATTGTTTATCATACATCTGTTTTGAGTGTGGCAGTCAGTGTTGATTGCTTGACCCAAAATCTTTTTGGCAACCTGCTTGACTAACATGGTCCTTCTTTCTTCTTTGAGAGTTCTGCTCCTTCTTTCTCGCAACTCCATTCTCGCTTTGGAGTCCTTGCTGCGAGATAGTTCATGACCAATACCATTTTCAATACAATATTGAGTTATTATTCCATTGACAAACTCGGTTCTCTGTCGATCTTATTTTGATAATGGTTTGGCTCTTCTCATTTTGAATCCTCTTCATCACCGTGGTAGTTTCGTAGAGTTTCTTTCTTCTTACACATGAATATTGTCCATGTATATCTTGAGTAGTCATCTACTACCACCAAGGTGTATTTCTTTCCACTTATGCTAGTTTTGGTTCTCTTGGGCCAAATAGATCCATATGTAGCGGATGCATATTCTTGTTGAAGATGGGCATGTCTTTTACGTGAATGATGATTTGATTTGTTTTCCTTTCGACATGCGTCACATATACTCTCCTTTACGTATCTTGAGTGCGGAAGTCCTTCCACAAGATTACTACGGCAAGCTTGTTAATCGTTTTGAAATTCGGGTGACTCGACTTTTTGTGCCACGACCAACTTGATTAATTTGTGCTTTTTGCTAAGTAGATAGGTCTTTGGGTGTAGCGGTTGACCAATCTACTATATACATGTTCTTTTGTCTGCGCATCCTTGCAACACAACTTCATTAGATTGGTGTCCCTTGATTTGGCATATACCCATGTTAAATCCAACATTATAGCCCTTGTCACGAGTTGATCGATGCTTAACAAGTTGAAGTTGAGTCCTTCAACATATGCAACATCGTGATTTCTAATCCATTCCTCTTGATGGATCCAATGTCTCTTATTTCACCTGAGCTTCATTTCCTCCAAATATGACTTTTGCTCCTTTAACTTCTTTGAATTTTGACATTTTTCTTGTTTCTGTCATGTTTCGAACAACCACCACTGTCCATGTACCAGGTTCCTTGCACTCAATTTATTCCTTGAACTGCAATCAAGAAATTAAGTTTTAGGTACCCATATTTGTGCGGGTCCCGAGGGGTTAGAATTGTAAGATGATCCAACCAACTTATAGCCAAATGATTTGACTCTAAGGGGTTGCTATCTATCGATGCCATAATCATAATTAATCTTGGCAAATTGCTTGGGGATTTTAGGTTCATACAAGCTGTCTCTTTTGTGTCTGTATGCTGTGTATATGTTTTAGCAATCGCCTTCTTTGGGTAATTGTGGTGTCTCGAGTGTAGTGCCTAGGTGCATATTTGTCTTTGATGAAAGCTCTTATACTTTTGGAATGGCCTTTCTTTGAGTTCTAGGCCTTTGCCATTTGGGCTTATATTCCATAAGTCTATCTAATAGTTCACATCATTCCAATCGGCTTGGCTTGGATATTTTCTACCATTCCCATCATATGTATTTCTTTTATAAATTTTAAGGGTTTTTGGTAGCTCTGCTTCTTCTTTCTGAGTATTTTTGTTTGGAGTTTCTTTGAGAACTTGATGAATCTCTTCTCAATTTGTCCTTTCAGTTGCACTCAATCATTTTTTCCTTTTCCTTTATAACCAAGGCCGTTTGCTTGTAATTGTGCTTTGGAGTGAATGTGTGTGCAACATTTAGAGTTTTGGATTTTTAGACTCTTCATTGCTTGAAGATCCTTTTTCCAAAATTACTTTTGGAGTTTGACATAGCACGAGAGAATTAAATCCTAAGCTTCTTTGTCTCCACATTCTCTTTGACTCAAAATAAGATCATCGATGATTTAGATGCCTTAGTGAATGATGCAATCACATTTTTGAGGTCATTCTCCCTCTTTTCTATGGCAACTATTTACTGTCAGCATTAGCTTAGCATTTTCACTTTTAAACTTTCATTTTCATCAGCTATTTGACTTAGAGTACTCGGCTCTTTAGTCACCGTGAGTTTTAACTTTTGAGTAAAATGTTTTCCTCATTTAGTAGTGTGTGTGAGGATTTAATGTGTTCAAAGTCTTTCATCATTTTGCCTAATGAATCATAAAGATCGGAGTGGGTGATGAAGTGTGTGTGTCACGATCACTATCACTAGAATCCGAGTTTGATGAGTTAGAGTGTACCTCATCTTCTTGGTCGAGTTGATCTTGTTCCTTGGCCATTAAACGGATCGGGCTTCTTCTTGAGTCACTGGGTAGTCGGCTTCATCAACAATCAATGTCTCTCTTGACTTGGGCATTTTTAAATGCATCTCTGTAGCCAACATTGCCTTTTTCTTTTCTTGTCTTCTTTCTCTCAAGACCTTTCTTTCTTCTTCATTCCCCGTATTTGTTGACTACGAGGATATGGGCGATCAATGGCATAGTGACATGGTTGTCTGATTCAAAGATAGATATTCAACCTTTTGATCAGACTCTTTCCATTCTTGGATTGTCAACCCTTTGATATTGACTTTTTGATGATTTGTTCTCTTGGTTGGCCTATCTTCCCTTGACTTGGAGGGAGGCGAGTGTCTTCTGGAAGATTAGCCCTTGCCTCTCTTGTAGTTCTTATTGAAGAACTTGTTGAACCTTTTAACCATCGGGGCTATTTCTTACGGATCAATGACTTCTTTGACCTCGGCTCTCTTTCCATCATTAACAATTAGAAGCATTTGTTTTGGGTACATCTGTCTCTTCCGATCTTTACTTCTCGGCTCAAATTCGTAGGCTTTGAGATCCGAGAATAGTTCATGGTTGGAGGTCTTCGATAGGTCCATGGAATGTCTTAGTGCCATGACCTTCATTTCCCATTCGGTTGGGAGACTTTTAAGATCTTCATACACATTTCATACATGTATATTCCTTTTAGTGCGAGATAGCTCGTTGGTGATTTACGTGAACCGAGCATCCAGTTGATCCAGGTTTTCTCATGAGATCATTTTGAAGTTCTCAAATTTACGTACGGCCACCGATAATTTGTTTTCTTTGATTTGCTCACGAGCATTCACAAATCAATGTTAGTTTGTCCCATTTCTTTAGCCGTTTTGCATGATTTGACTTTATTGTACATGGCTTTGTCCAATGTTTTGTAAAGGATGTCCTTGGCTACATTGTCCAGGTTGTATCTTTTTCTGTCATCATTTGTCCATTCGGTTCTTGGTTTTTCAACCATAGCCGGTCTAGGGACAACATCCTCTTCTCCTTCATTTCAGACTCTTCTTACAGCTTGTGTTCACCTTTAAGATTTGCAATGGCCCATCCTCTATCACTATCCACATCTCATCATGTAATCTTTGATAGATGAGCACGCATACGAATTTTCCAATCATCAAATTCTTCAATTGTGAACATAGGGATGCGTGTCAAATTTGCTTCCATGATAATAAATTTTAATGATAAAAAGAGTTTTGAAAGTTTAAGTACTAAAGCGGACTTTGAAAAGTTTGGAGATCTAGTTCGATAACCGGTCACGAAAGGCTCAATGAACCAACCGCTCGATACCACTTGTAGGTCCCAAGGTGTGTAAGTGTAAGGTTTAGAAGGGGGGTTGAATAAACCTTACCAAATTTTTGATTTAGTCCTTTTAAAAGTTCGAGTTGATACTACACAATCTGTGTCCTTGGTGGACATCCAATTTAGTTAATCGGTAGAGTTAGTCTCTCAAATGGACTCAATCAGAGAAATTGATTGATGGAATAACTCGGTTGTTAAGTCTAAATTAACTCAACTGTGGTTTGTTTTTCAGCGGAAGACTTAACACCCTTAAGTTTGGTTAAGTAGAGATTTAGAGCTTGATTTAGTACTTAGAGATTATCTAATGGATAGCAATATGTCGTGATTTAAACAAATATGAAGCAAGAATTAAAGTCTTTGAAATGTAAATGACACAATAAGATTTTTATAGAGGTTTGAAGATGGGGTAATTCTTCTACTCCTCTCTTCTCCAACTCTGGAGGAATCCACTAGGTATTGATCGAGTATACAAAGTGGTAACGGCCCGATACAAGTCTTGATCACACAAATTTGACTTGATCCTTTGGGACTCGATCTGGAGATGCCTTGATCACTCGGTGGCTTCTCGTGCGACTCGAGCGTCTTCATTCAGGCCGGGGCCTTGCTACTACAGCCCACTTGCTCAAGCTCTTTGGATTTGATCACGAAGCCCTCCAAAAGCTAAAGACTTGGTTCGACCTTGAACCTTCCTACAATCCTTCGTGGAATGTAGACCCCTTGATTCTTGATAATTTCCTCTTCAACCGATTGAAGTTATCTTTCCTTCACGGGTGAGTGTTGGATTGATGTTCTTCGTAGTGTAGGCTTGAGGATTTAGCGTTTAATAACTTGAGAATATTTTAGGTTACATTCTAATAATTGCTTGAATGTTTTGGTTACGGTCACCTGCTCTCGTCATTCCTCGCCTTTTATAGTGATCTTTCAAAAATCGCCCGTTGAAGAGATAGGCTTATTTTTGAAAGTTACTTGTGGTCATTGGCTTGTCTTGTTACGATCCTTGGAATTGCCACTTCCTCGTATGAATTGTTCTCCGACTTTTTCGAGTTCGACACGGTGTAGTGCTTCCCATTGGTTAATTCCTTTTGCACGCTTAAGGGATCGAGCACTTGAGAAAGGTAGTATGGAGATATTACTTGTTTAGGTAATTCTCTTGATTTACGTACAACGGATCTTTTTCGATTATCTCGACTTGATTTGCATTTCTTTGCTTTCCCCAGGTGACTTAGAGTCGACTTCCATTCATTGGATGACTCTTGTCACTTCAACTTGAGACTTGGCTTTTCTTGAGTTGACTTGAGTGATACTCCACTCACCGCATCTCATTTGCTCCTTGATAGAGATCCCGTCTTCTCTTCTTTGCCATACTCAATTGTCTTGCAATGAGTCTTCCTTCTAGTCTCGATTGTTTTCTTGCATGTTTGGGCATAGGCGACTTAACTCAGCTTGACCCGTACTATTTATTACAAAGCGGTTTACGACAATAATTGGGGTGCCAACTTCCTATTCTAAGTTTTACATGGAATTCATCAAAATCTAAACAATAAATTTCCCAACACATGGCCGAGTCGCGCGGAAAGAAAAGGAAGACAACTAAGCGAGGCAATAATGCGAGGATATGACGTAAAATGACATCATAAGTTTCAACAAGATTTGAAGTCCGCCTTTCAAGTTCGGACTTACCTCTATAAATTGCAGGATTTGAAGGAAGGCGAGGACATCGAACATTCTCCTTAGTTTTCTTATAATAAAGTCTGAGAGAAAAATTTGTAATATTTGTGAGTGTTTTAGTTTTTCGAGGTTTTTATGTGTTTTCGAGTGCAAGTCTCATTTATGAGAGGCTAAA
Organism: Rehmannia glutinosa; assembly: GCA_016081115.2. Lineage (NCBI taxonomy): Eukaryota > Viridiplantae > Streptophyta > Magnoliopsida > Lamiales > Orobanchaceae > Rehmannia > Rehmannia glutinosa. Next base: position 317,602 of record JABTTQ020000675.1, on the reverse strand, counting down.
CCACTATTCTCCTCCCAAAAGAGGATTACTAATGTAATAAATATTTCAATAAGTTCTTAATAAAAAGGGGCTTTCAGCTTCAACATGTCTTCATAATGTTCTATTAATTTATCCCGTTTAAAGATTACTTATACGCTGGAGTAGGAACGAACCAAGGCTGTCTTTGAAACGATTCTTTGAAGGAGTCGGATAACTTGCGGATCATCTTCCCTGGGGTGAGGTTGAACAATGAGGAGCCGTTTTGTCAAACGATCCGGGGCAATAATTTTTTGATTTGGTGGTGTTAAGCGAGCCATCTCACCCGGTCTTTGTTTCGGTCCAAGAAGATATGAATTTTAAGGGATTTATTAATTTTACGGAAGCATCTTTGAGGCGATATGGTCGAATGGACTATGTCCATTTTATCAAAATCTTAGTCCAAATCAAATTATTTAGAATTATGAGAATTTTGCAGAAGTATGCCCTATTGAGTTTATAAATTTGAAACTCCGACATGATCCATTTAAAATCTCACGAATAGAGACTGGATCTAAGTAGGTGTAACAATTCCACGAACAAAATAGGTGTCCAAAATGTGAATATTCATAATCTAAGAAATTTGAGTTTATTGAAACAAAGCCATGGTATGAAAGGATTGAAATTGCTAATTCTCGAGAGTTATAGGACTATAATTGATATCTTTAGAAAGATAAGGGACCAAAACTGCTATTCAGCCATAAGGGCAAAATCGTCCAGGACTAAATTGCAACTCTAAAAAGTTATAGGACTAAAACGCAATCGGTAGATAAATACGGGACTAAAATTGCAATTTTGCCTAATGTTTATGTGGTATATATCCGAGGAATGAGGCGCATTTTCTTTCAAAATATCCTTACATATAAATTAATATAAAAGTGATACAAATTCATATTTTTTTTTGTTTTTGATAATCGAGATTTCATGTTCGCATATGTCTAGTCCTTGGGAAACATGTCACAAGAAGTCGTCCCTAAATGATTGATGCATGTTGGACTCCCTCTATCGCTGAGGTTTACACCGAGTTCCAACCTCCTACACCGCGCTTAAAGCCCTCAATATTAATTATTCCACTATTGTGACCCGAGAGGCTCTAAACCTTGACCTCTCTAAAGAAAGGCCAAAAGTTACCAACTGGTCAAAGATTATATTTTTAATTCTGATATTATATTTTTGTACACAGTTTATTCAAGATGAAGGGTGTATGATAATTAAAGTCAACATTATTGTTAGATTACTTCACTCTAAACAAAATCAAGAAAAAAACAAAGAGATTAATTGATATGAATATAATAAAACTAGAAAGAAGGGTATCTATAAAAAAAATTGAATGAAAATTGGAAAACAAACATTGTGTAAGTACCTAGGTTGCTAAGATTATATGACATTAACCACTTGAAATGACTATATTACCTTACTAGCAAACACAAATAAGTAAATTGATATAAATTATTTCCATAAATTCTTTTATTCATCAATATTAGTTTAATTACATGATATAGTTATATATATATATATATATATATGTTTATTTTATAATATTTTTGCATGTATCATGTGGCAATATTTTTCGTGCGAGTGTTCGGTTTAATTGATTTCCATCGTTTTATGTCGTGAGTGCTCCTAAAGAACGTGACAATCATGTTGTATGGGTGGTTTACTGCTTACAAGAAAATAACTAACAGTGTTTGGATAAAACTGGACAGAATTTTAAGTCGAGGCCAGTCATAAATATTGTCTCCGCAATACAAAATTGTCTCGAATACAAAGTGCTTACGGTTCCTAAATCATCATCACTAAGATACAACGACTTTACTGTTTCGACTTAGCATCACTCGAAAAAGTCGAAACAATAGCGAACTTAAAGTGTTTGAGACTTTCAAGCTTTGAAAGGATGATATCAATATGTTGTAATACAATAATGACTCGATTTTATTATATGATTTTTGTGTCCATTTTCATCTGCAGGGGCTCATATATATAGGCATCAAGGTACTCGATGGTAAGGATATGTCTTTTGGATCGAAAAGATATATCTACAGCCAAAAAATGCACCTAGTTGCTCGAACAGGTGCATCAGTTCAAAGGTGCGCGTTCGCGCACACCTGCTCGCTCGTCCATTTTCGCTCAGTGTTCGCGGTGCGCTCTCGCGCATGCTTGCCTCAAAGCGCGGTGCGCTCCACGCACTGGTGTGCACCCGGGCACCATGTTGCGCGTCGAGCACATCCCAGTTCGAATTAATTGAAAATAATCAATTAATTAATTTTTTAAAGGGTTTTAAATAAATTTGGTCCAAAAAATAAAAGGGCCTTGAAGCCCAAGCCCAAGCCCAGACCCATGGCCCCGGACCAAACCCGCACTCGGACTCGGCGGCCGAGCTAAGCCTAAGCGAGCGAGCAAGCAAGCGGCGACGCGCGTGCGTGTGTTTTAAACCAAATCCCCAAGCATGTAAGTCCTCACCCTTTTAAAAACTTTGGTGATCCAAGGACCCAAACCCATGTTGTCCAACTTGAAATTTAAATATAGAGCAATCTATGGCTATTCTTTCTATTTGGGATGGAGCATTTCTCCTTCCTCACATTTTCTATTTTCTTACCAATTTATAGTTTTAAGTGGCTAACTTGTAACATTAATTTTTCATTCACCCATAATTGGTTTTGAGAAATTCCAAATGCTAATCTCATACTCACTTAGTAGAATTTTAACATATAATTTAATTCCATTTTCCACCAATGAAAACCACTTAAATATTTGGTCAAAATCGGGTCAACACCCAATCTCTCAACCAAAATTCCAACAATCCCTCACATGAATGAAATTAATGCATGCGTGTATGCAAATTAAGAAAAGTCTCGGTGAATCATATTGCATCCGGATAGGTTGTTTGTGGCTTTGAACCTTCCTTAGTAAAATACTATCGGTTTACTAACAACTTAGTAACGATGTGTCTTGAACTACTCAACCGTTTGTGTAAATCAAGACAATAATATTTACACAATAATAATTCTAACACTTGTTGTTCTCACATTGTGTCCATTTCTTACTGGACCATATCTTAGTTTCATAAGTATTTATTTGAAGCGGCCATTACTTCTCACTTATATAGATGATCTCATATTGAAGAGTATCTGTCATACTCCACCTTTCGGTATAGAAATCATTAAAAGTTTTAAACTTAACCTCACCACGTTCGGCATGTTTTTGTTTCACTTGGAAATTCCGGAATGAGCTAACACATTTTCTAAGTATTCTTTGAACATTCATAACTTCGTTGTCACATTAAACAAGGTCTTGATATCTCCTATTCACAGGTTGGGTTACCGCTTATGAATATTTTTATTTTGTGGATCTTAAACCCATTTCCCTTAACATTTTATACAATTAATCTTGATTTATTCCTTTTATGTGCGGATCCACAATATTTTCCTTTGACTATACGTAGTCAATCAAATACCCCATTCGAAATCAATTGTCTAATGGTATTATGTCTTCAACGAATATGTCTAGACTTATCATTATACATACTACTTTGTGCCCTTCCAATTGCTGATTGACTATCACAATGTATCAAAACAACAGACACCGACTTATTATACCAACAAGGAATATCTTATAAGGAGTTTCTAAGCCATTTGATATGCTTCTTCTGTTAGTCCAAGTGGCTACGATAATCTAGAGGGGGTGAGTAGATTATCTCGGTTTTTAGATTTTGCCCTATTTTTCAAAAATTCAAGCATAGATGAAATGCTAAGTGTGGAAACTAAATAGCACACTTCGATTTAAAGAGGTTCAACCCACCTAGGGCTAATCCTCTACCACCCCAGATATTCGGGATGGATTTCAAAAAAAAGAAAAAAAGATTTTATTAATTACCAAAATTAATAATACAACACCTTAAGAATTACCACAACCTCTTTGCAACACCTTGAGGATTACCACAACCCTCTTACAACACCTATCACCTAGATCACCCAAGTGTATTCTTACCACAGAATACTCACAAGGATATCTTGTGTTGAATGATGACCAAAAATCAAGATTACAACTCAATGATGAATGATACAATATGAGTACAAGTGTAATCAAGAATTGAAAGCCTAGACCTCAAATTTGTGCTAGTGAAAGTGCTTAGGCTAATACAACAAGATATATGAAAGTGTTTGCTTGTTTGTTCTTTGCTTGTGTAGAGTGTTGTATCTTGTTGCTTGAATGAAGCCTCTTTTTATAGGAGAGGTCTTGGCTTTGATTTCCGGACATAGGCTCCTCCTTGGGGAGTGATTTGCTGCAAAAGAAATCATTTAAAATCATCAATATAGTCATGTTAGAAATCAATCCCACAAAATAGGGAAAAGTCATGCAAAAATGCAACGGATAGTTTCTTTGATAAAACAGTGCGACCGTCGCCAGAGATAAGATCAAATTGAATTTCTGCGATTTTTACACGGGGATCGGTCGGAGGGTGCGGCCGGTCGCCTAGACCATGACCGGTTGGGGGTGTTTAAAATACAAAACAGAGAAGACGAGGCTTCAAGAGGGCACTCCCGTGTACCGGTCGCCCAGGTCGACCCTGGTGCCCTCCCCCTTATTTTTTTCTACGTCCCTTTTCCTGTTTTAAAACTCAACTCAGGCTTCAGTGCGGGTTGCCCTATAGAGGCGGCCCATCGAGCTGAAACAAATGTGTTGTCCGATTTTTAATCGAAAATAAACTCCAAAAAACTCGGAAAAATAGTAAAAATATTTGAAATTGATCGGAAGTTTAGACAACATTTAGAGACATTGTTTTGGTTTAAAAACTCATTTGAACAAAATCATCAAAATCATGATAAAAACATTTATCTAACAAACTCCCCTTTTTTGATGATTACAAACCAAAATAATTTTCTCGAGGACGATTTTGAAAACAAATAAATTTTCGGTTTTACGAGTGAACTATCCGTTAAAAAATCATTTCATACAAAGCTCCCCCTATCTATGAGCACATCAACACAAAGCTCTCCCCTATTTATAGGCATATCAACAAGAGATATTGCATAAGCTAGAAGCCTGAGCTATTACAAGCTTTTATAAGATGCACATAAACATCATAAGCTAAGAAGCTCCCCCTGTCAAAATACTTATAGTCTATTGCAAATAAGTCCATAATACAAGCCATGGACTAGGTATACAAGGCTTTAGGAAGCCATAGCTTATAGCTTTTATAACAAGCTTTTATTAGCTTCTTTGAGCTAACGAGCGATATCCTGTTTCTCCCCACTTTGGAATCATCAAAAAGAATGTTAGGATGATAAAAACATCATACAATTAAATCAAAGTGCGCCAAAGAAACGGTTTATCAACCTTTGAACAATTTAGGCTTAAAAACTAAAGAAAATGGGAGAAATGTATCATGAAGAGTTCATACGCTCGTTTTATATGCCAAGACATGATTTCAATAAGTATTTAAGACTTTTGGAAGTAAGAGAATCATGTAGAAATTGAAATTTTCATTGTGACATTTCATCAAACACTTTGTGGGCGTAAAAATTAAAAGAAGTTGTATAGAGCCCTTGTAAATGAATCAAGCCAAAAATTTTCATCACCAATTCACATCAAACATCATACAATACAATATAGCAACTAAGCTCATCATGATCATAAGATAATTTCATCAAGAAATATACAAGAAAGCCACAAGCTCAAGGTTCAACCCAATTGAGCAAAGAAAAGAATATTCTCACCATTCGATCGGTAAAGATGAGCGATGATGATGATAAACATGCTATATAAGGTCCAAGATATGAATTGAATGCATGAAAACAAATTTTGAGTGAAATTTGCGTGAATTTGGCAAAGGAGACGAAAAATGGCAAAAATGGGTTAAAATGACTAAGGCATGAGACAGGGGCGGTTTAATCCAAAATTTTGCTTAGGGCGACCGGTTGCCCTCAACCTCTTCACCACACTTGCTTGCGTTTAATAAAATCCGAATTTTCAATCAAAAATCCGATTTTTAAGCCTTAAGTTTTAAAAACATGCAAAATGCAAATGTAAACCTCATTCAATATACATTATGCCTAACTTAGCTCGTATGGACGCAAAAGTCTCGGAAGATAGAGGTTTTGTAAAAATGTCCGCCAATTGATCTTGAGATGGTACAAAAAGATATCTCAATTTTCCGTTTAGAAATACAATCCCTTAGAAAATGATAACAATCTCAATATGTTTAGTACGGTTATGATGAACCGGGTTTTGAGCAATATTTATAGCGGATATATTATCACAAAAGATAGGAACATTTTCAAAAGAACATTTGTAATCCGCTAAGGTTTGTTTCATCCAAAGAAGTTGAGTACAACAAAAAGCTACGAAAATATATTAGGCCGGCCGTTGAAAGTGAAACACAATTTTTCTTCTTTGAAAACCAAAAACTAGGTAATCGCTAAAAATTGACATGATCCGGAAGAACTTTTCCGATCATCAATATTTCCCGCATAATCGAATCACTATAACCTTTAAGAGAAAAATTTTCATTCTTTGGATAGAATAAACCATATTGAATAGTGTCTTTCAAATATCAAAAAATCCTTTTAACTAAGGCACTCATATGAGATTCTTTGGGATTGCTTTGAAAACGAGCACATAGGCATACGGCATGAAGAATGTCCTCTACTAGCGGTTAAATAAAGTAAACTACCAATCATACCTCGATACTTTGATTCATCCACGGACTTGCCTTTTTCATCTTTGTCAATTTTGACATTTGTTTCCATGGGAGTAAAACGGTTCTTCCTTCTTCAATGCCGAACTTTTTCAAAAGTTCTTTTGTATATTTTGATTGCGAAATGTATATGCCTTCTTGGCATTGCTTAATTTGGAGTCCAAGAAAAAGTTGAGCTCCCCCATCATACTCATCTCAAATTCACCTTGCATCAATTTAGAAAATTTCTTGCACAAAGAATCATTAGTAGCACCAAAGATAATATCATCAACATAAATTTGCACAAGTAAGCAATCTTGCCCTTTTTCAAAAACAAAGAGAGTTGTATCAACTTTACCCTTATAAAACCATTTTGCAAAAGAAAAGAGCTAAGTCTATCATACCATGCACGGTGCTTGCTTTAAACCATACAAGGCCTTTTTAAGTTTATAAACATCATTAGGCCTAAAAATTTTCAAACCCTGGAGGTTGTTTTACATAGACTTCTTCTTGAATAATACCATTTAAGAAAGCGGATTTAACATCCATTTGGTAAAGTTTGAAATTTTTATAACAAGAATAGGCAAGTAAAATACGAATAGCTTCTAAACGTGCTACGGGTGCAAAAGTTTCATCATAGTCAATACCTTCTTCTTGACAATACCCTTGAGCTACTAACCTTGCCTTATTTCGAACAATGTTGCCTTGATCATCGAGTTTGTTCTGGAATACCAATTTTGTACCAATAATAGTTTGAGATGGAGGACAAGGTACCGATTCCCATACATCATTTCTTTCAAATTGATTCAACTCCTCTTGCATCTCTAGGAACCAATCCTCATCCTCAATAGCCTCCTTAGCATTTTTAGGCTCCTTTTGAGAAATAAGAGCTTTCTCGGCAAATTTTCTCCGGGTCATCACTTTGTCAAGGGGATCACCAATAATAAGATCTTTTGGGCGATCTCCCTTAAATTTCAATGCAACGGGAAGATCCGATGTATCACCTCTATCTTCTTGAGGAACATTTGAAGTGGACGGTTGATCATTTGATGTAGACGGTTGATCATCTGATGTAGACGGTTGATCATCAATTTGAACAATTTGTTCAATAATATCTTCTTCATCACTTTTATCATTGGGTATTCTTTTAACACCCGAAGCTTCATTGAATTTGGCATGGATGGATTCTTCAATAACCCTACTAGTCTTATTGTAAACCCGATATGCTTTGCTCTTTGTTGAATATCCCATAAATATCCCTTCATCGGCCTTAGGATCAAGTTTGTCCTATTGATCCTTGGTATTCAAAATGAATCATTTACAACCAAATATCTTGAAATAACTAATATTTGGAGTTCTACCTTTCAACGCTCATATGGAGTTTTATTCATTTTAGGACGAATATAAACTCGATTAATAACATAGCAAAATGCGGTACTTACGGCTTCGGCCCAAAAATATTTTGAAAGTGAAAATTCATTGAGCATGGACCGACTCATCTCTTGTAGTGTCCGATTTTTCCTTTCGGCTACTCCATTTTGTTGAGGTGTCCTTGAGCCGAAAAATTATGTGCATATCCCTTAGTTTCACAAAAGACTCTAAATTCACCATCAAATTCTCCACATCGATCGCTTGAATAGACTTAATAGTATCTTCCTTTTCATTCTCAATAGTCTACACAACTTAACAAACTCATTAACGGCATCGCTTTTATTGGTAAAAAGAGCCCAAGTATATCTAGAAAAATCATCGACAATAACGAAAGTGTAATGTTTTCCACTTAGACTAGCCGTACCAATATCCCCATACAAATCAAGGTGAAGCAATTGTAGGGGTTTGGTTGTGGAAATTTCATTTTTGGCTTAAAACTACTCTTAACTAATTTGTTCTTTTGACAAGTGTCACATAAGCCAAGATTTTCAAAATTCAATTTGGGTAGTCCTTTTACATGTTGGTTTTTGTAAATATTTTTCAAATTCTTATATCCACATGTCCAAGTCGCCTATGTCATAAACTAGTTAAATCATTATTAGCGACTAAACAAGAAATATTTTGACTAACCAAATCACTTGTACTAATTTTGTAAAGATTGCCTTTTCTATTTGCTTCACAAATAATTTTACCATTTTTAAGTATAAGGCATTTATCTTTATTGAAAGAAACATCATAATTTGAGTCACAAAGTTGGCTCACACTTATCAAATTAAACTTAAGCCCTTCTACTAAAAGAACATTCTTGAGAGAGAGAAAGAGTTACCAATTTCTCCATTTCCAAGAATTTTTCCTTTGCCATTGCGAACATGACCATACCCTCTTCTTGGAGCTTGATGTTGGTAAAAGTTCTCTCCTCCCGGTCATATGGCGTGAACATCCGCTGTCCACGAGCCATTTTGAATCTTCCATTGTTGTTATAGCCCATATTACCTACAAAAGAATTTCTTTTAGGTACCATAATTTTGGGGTCCATGGGTGTTAGTCTTGAGACATTTGGGTCTCCAAACATGTCTAGAGCTATTTCTCAATTTGCAATTATTAGCATAATGTCCAACTTTGCCACAATAAAAACAAGTAGGAGTATTAGAACTACTAGCACGTACAAAAGTCGGACCTTGGTTATTTTTCTTAAAAATACTTTGAAATGGCTTATAACCAAGTCCCATTTGGAATGCTTACCTCTTTGTGCATCTAAAATTTTTGTGACTTTATCCGTGCTTATGTTGAAACGATGCACATCATTTTTCAAACATTCAATATCTTTTGTGAGCAATTCCTTTTCGGTTTCAAGAGAGTGAACTCTAGTAAGAGTAAGTGTATGAGCTTTGTCGAGAGATTCATAAGAGGTAAATAATTTTTCTTTTTCAACCTTAAGCTCTTTATGCTCCTTTTTCAAATTTTTGTATTTAACAATTAAATTTTGAAACTCAATTTGCAATTCATCAAAATCACATTGCAAATCATCAACTATGGAGGAAGTAGAAGGATTAGGCGTACCTCATTATTTTCATCGTCTATGGCCATGAGACCATGTTTTGACCTCTGCATTTAGAGCCTTCGTTTTTCGTTAAAGGCTTCTTTTTCTTTAGTTCCTCTTCATCGAGTTTTGGGCAATCGGCAATGAAGTGCCGGGTTTTCTGCATTTAAAGCAAGCATTATCTCTTGGTTTTCTTGCTTTATTTTTATTCACAAATTTTGCAAATTTTCGAACAAGTGCGGTCGTCTCCTCATCATCATCATTATCATAGTATGCATTATTAGAAGAAGAAGCAAGACCTTTAGGAATAATTTGCATACCCGATTGATTTATGAATGGTTTGGAATATTTCCTCTCCTTGAGATAGACTTCATAGATGAGGAGGTTTCCAATAAGCTCATCAAACTTGAGTGTCTCAAGATTTTGTGCCTCCGTGATTGCCATCACTTTTTCGGACCATGAGCCGGGAAGAGCATTCAATACCTTAGTCACCTTGTCTTCTTCGGAGATGACTTTACCGGGCCACAAGAGGATTGACAATATTGTCAAGCCTTTCCACCATCTTGGAGATGCTTTCACCATCATGCATGTTAAAGTTTTCAAAGTCTTTAACAAGCATGGTCTTTCTTGCTTGCTTGACCTTCTTAGTCCCTTCATAAATTGTCTCCAATTTTTCCCAAACCTCATGTGCCGACCTTATGCCTCTTATGCGATTATACTCGGTGAGCGTAAGAGAACAATGCAAAATATTTAAGGCCTTACCGTTTAGAGAAAAGCCTTTTTGTCGTTTTCATCAAACTCCTTGAAAGGTTTAGGAGTCGAGGTGCCATCCTCCGATTTCTTGGTTGATTGATCAACTCCTTCAATGACCACATTCCAAATGTCGAACCCGCACCCTTGTAGGAAGCACTCCATACGGTCTTTCCAAAATGCGTAGTTGTTGGCGTCGAATAGTGATGGCTTGTTGGTGGAGGCGCCGGTGGTGAGATAAGCATCATTTGTAGCCATGGATCTTTCCTCTTTACTCGGACGAGCTAGCCAAAGAGTTTGGCTTTGATACCACTTGTTAGTCAAGTGGCTACGATAATCTAGAGGGGGTGAATAGATTATCTCGGTTTTTTATATTTTGCCCTCTATTTCGAAAATTCAAGCAAAGATGAAATGCTAAGTGCGGAAACTAAATAGCACACTTCGATTTAAAGAGGTTCAACCCACCTAGGGCCTAATCTCTACCACCCCAAAGTATCCAGGGATGGATTTCAAAAAAGAAAAAAAAAAAATATTTTATTAATTACCAAAATTAATAATACAACACCTTGAGGATTACCACAACCCTCTTGCAACACCTTGAGGATTACCACAATCCTCTTACAACACCTATCACCTAGATCACCCAAGTGTATTCTTACCACAAGAATACTCACAAGAATGTGTTGTGTTGAATGATGACCAAAAATCAAGATTACAACTCAATGATGAATGATACAATATGAGTACAAGTGTAATCAAGAATTGAAAGCCTAGACCTCAAATTTGTGCTAGTGAAAGTGCTTAGGCTAATACAACAAGATATATGAAAGTGTTTGCTTGTTTGCTCTTTGCTTGTGTAGAGTATTGTATCTTGTTGCTTGAATGAAGCCTCTATTTATAGGAGAGGTCTTGGTTTTGATTTCCACACATAGGCTCCTCCTTGGGGAGTGATTTCTTGCAAAAGAAACCATTTAAAATCATCAATATAGCTGTTAGAAATCAATCCCACGAAATAGGGAAAAGGCATGCGAAAATGCAACGGATAGTTTCTTTGATAAAACAAGTGGTGCGACCGGTCGTGCGGAGATAAGATTGAAATTGAATTTCTGCGATTTTTACACGGGGGACCGGTCGGAGGGTGCGGCCGTCGCCCTAGACCATGACGGGTTGGGGGTGTTTAAAATACGAAGCAGAAGATAGGCTTCAAAAGGGCACTCCCGTGCACCGACCACCACCTCGTCGACTCTCCGCCCTTTATTTTTTTTTACATCCCTTTTCCTGTTTCAAAACTCAACTCAGTGCGGGTTGCCTATAGGGCGACCCAGGTTGAGCCAAACAAATGTGTTGTCCAACTTTTTATCAAAAATAAACTCCAAAAAATACTCCAAAAAATAGTAAAAACATTTTACATCGATCGGAAGTATTTAGACAACATTTAGGGACATTGTTTTGGTTTAAAAACTCATTTGAACAAAATCATCAAAATCATGATAAAAACATTTATCTAACATCTTCTCCAACTTTATCTAAAGCAGTGAACATGGATTCTATAGTAGATCGAGCTATGCATGTTTTCTTAGAATACTTCCATGACACCGCTCCTCCACCTATTGTGAAAATATATCTACTTGTGGATTTGGAGTCTTTTATGTCTGATATTCAATTGGCATCATAGTATCCTTCTAATACTGTTGGATATCTCGTATAAAATATTTCATAATTCATGGTATACTTTAAGTATCTAAGTACCCTTGTCACGTCTTTCTAGTGATCCTTACTCGGGTTACTTGTGAACCTACTTAACTTACTTACTGAATATGCAATGTCTAGACGTATACAATTGTTAAGTACATCAGACTGCCAATTATCCTTGCATATTCCAGTTGAGAAACTGGTTCTCCTCTATTTTTAGCCAAGTGTAGACTTAGATCTACAGGTGTCTTAGCCGAAGGACTATCAAAAGCAGTAAACTTTCTAAGTATACTTTCAACATAATGAGATTGTAACAAGACAATTCCATCTGAAGTTCTAGAGGTATTAACCCCTAATATACATCAGATAATCCTATATCTTTCATGTCAAAATTCTGATTTAACATGTTTTTAGTATTCATGATTAAATCATGACTACTACCCATAATCAACATATCATCTACATAAAGGCATACTATGACGTAATTATTTGTAGTATCTTTAATGTAGATACACTTGTCACATTCATTGATCTTGAAACCGTTTGACTTCATAGTTAAGTCAAACTTTTCTTGCCATTGCTTAAGTTATTGTTTTAGTCCATAAAGTGGCTTAACAAGTTTACACACATTTCGCTCTTGACTGGGTGCAACGAACCCCTCAGATTGTTCCATATAAATCTCCTCTTCAAGCTCACCATTCAAGAAGGTAGTCTTCACGTCCATTTGATATATCTCAAGGTTATGCAAAGCTGCAATAGCAATGAGAACACGAACAGACATGATCCTCGTAACAGGAGAATATGTATCGAAAAAGTCATATCCCTCATTTTGTTTAAATCCTTTAGCTACCAAACGGGCTTTGTACTTATCTATAGATCCATCTGCTTTATACTTCCTCTAAAGGATCCACTTGCATCCCAGAGGTTTGCAACCCGGTGGGAGATCAACCAACTACCAAGTGTTATTTTGCATGATGGAATCTATTTCATTATTGATAGCTTTTTTCCAGAGAGGCGCTTCTGGACTAGACAAAGCTTCTTGAATAGTTCTAGGTTCGTTTTCTAATATATAAGGTAGAAAATCAAGAACAAAAGACTTAACTTTTGTCCTTTTATTGCGTCTTGGTTCCTCTTCATCATCACTTTTAGGTAATCTTACAGTTTCATAAGTTCTTTTATTCAAACTTTCTTCTCTCATTTCTTTATTCTGAAAATTTATTCTCGAAGAATGCAACATTCCTTGATTCTATGATCATACCATCATTTATATCAGGAATATCTTACTTGTGCACTAAAAATTGATATGCACTACTATTGTTAGCATATCCAATGAAAACGCAATCAATCATCTTTGGATCGATTCTAACTTGTTTCGGCTTAGGTACTTCAACTTTAGCCAAACACCCCCACACTTTAAGGTATTTATATGACGGTTTGCGTCCTTTCCATAACTCATATGGAGTTTCTTTTTTACCTTTGTATGGAATCTTATTAAGAATGTAGTTTGCAGAAAGTATAAGTTTTCCCCCACAAGTTTTGGGGTAAGCCAAAGCTTATCAACATCGCATTCATCATCTTCTTAAGAGTACGATTATTGTGTTCTACTACACCATTTGATTGATGTGAGTAGGAAGCCGTTCTTTGATGAATTATACCCGTTTTCGAGGCCTTGGAGCCCAATCCCACAGCCCATGACCCGGTCGGCGGGTGGTGGCAACGTCTTGTGCCGCTTGTGTGATTTGAACCAAACCCACAAGCATGTAGGTCCTCACCCCTTTAAAAACTTTGGTGCCCCAAGGGTCCAAATCCATTTGTTCAACTTGGGATTTAAATATAGAGCAATCTTTGGTTATTAACTTTCTATGTGGGATGGAGCATTTCTCCTTCCCCATATTTTCCATTTTCCATACCAATTTCTAGTTTTAAGTGGCTAACTTGTAGTATTAATTTCTCATTCACCCATAATTGGTTTAGAGAAATTCCAAATTCTAATCTCATCTACTCACTTAGTAGAATTTTAACATATAATTTAATTTTATTTTCCACCAATGAAAACCACTTAAATATTTGGTTAAAATTGGGTCAACACCCAATTTCTCAACCAAAATTCCAACACTTCACATCCAATCGGCAAATGGCAGCAATAGTTCTAGTTTTGGGGTGGTGTCTGGCTGGCGGTTGAGGCTAGTCGAAGTCAGGGCATGGTGGACGGGGAGTTGAGTGATGACTGGTTTTTTGGTTCATGGAGAAGATGGCGTTTCGGACACAATTTTGGACAATATGGGTCAATCTAGAAATTTGATGTTTGTTTGGGACTTTTCATAATTATTTTTTTATTTGGGACTATTGTTTGCAGTTTAAAGGGTCTTGTGGAGTATCGTTCTAAGTTGGGGCTCAATGGTATTTTATTTATTTTATTTGGGCTTAAATGGAATGGTGGACCTTTTGGTATTTTGGACCTTGATTTTAAGTCCATATTAATTATGTTCGGGTTTTGGGCCTGATTACACTTGATTTTGAAGCCTATTAGATTTTTAGGCTTTAAAACAAATACAGGATTAAATTTATGGTTTGGACTCACTTTAAATGAAATAAAATGTTGGTTTTTATTTTATTTTTATTTGTATTTGAGTTCTTCTTTAAGATAAAGTTTTAAGATCTTCTTTAAGCTAGAGTTTTGAGTTCAAAATATATTTTTGTTATATTTTAGTTAGAGATTCTAAAATCTTTATAAGGTTTGAATTTTAGCTTTTATTTTGTTAAAAAATTCATATAAGGAAAATTTGAATTATTTGTCCGGATATGTCACCTTCTCCAAATATTTTTGCATTTCATTACACACGATTGCATCCTTCTTAGGACCAAAGTTCCTTTTCTTCTCGCTTCATAAGTTTGTATGAATGTTTATATTCAACTTTGTGTTCGGTATCTTTGTGATCAATACCGACCAATTCCTTCACCGACTGGCAAATACATCCATATTCTTTCGTACACATTCAATCAACTCCTCCCTTTAAGTCTTCCCGAGACAACTTCCAATCTTTGTGACCTTACTTGGGGTCACCCGGGATCAATTCTATGGTTAGCAACTCCTCATTCGACGACACATGCTCGACTGGATCCTCATCTAATTTGATGATATTTTCCTTTCCATTACCATCATCATGAGCTCTTCCTCTTTCAGCCGTCTGAAGACTTTATACATATAATTTTCGTGCCATGTACTTATTTCCACTTCCCCTACCTTGTCATCCACTAAGAATTTGATTTTCAAATGGTACACTAACACAACAGCCTGAAATGCATTAAGAGAAGGTCTCCCAATCATCACATTGTATGATGAAGGTGCATCCACTACTAGAAAACGCACCATTCTGGTCTTCCTATATGGTTCTTTCCCAATGAGACGGACAAAATAACCATCCCCAATGGTTGAATTGTACCTCCGGCAAAACCCACCAAGGACGTGTCCACCACTTATAGCTCCATCTGCGGATCCATCTGTTTGTAACATTCGTAAAATAGTATGTCAGCAAAACTGCCTGTATCAACATATACTCTTTGGGCATCATAGTTCGCAATGGTTTTCGTGATCACAAGGGCATCGCTATGTGGCGTCACAATGCCCCGGCTATTTGTGGCCCAAATTGAATGTTCGGCCCAACAAATACATCCTCTATCTTCATCCACTCTTGGGATCGCTCAGGTGTTGCTGTCCTAACATACCTCTTTCTGGTCCTTCGCGAATCTCCGCCAGACGGACCTCCAATCACCATTTGAATCACCACCCTCCGCGGAGGCGGTGGGGGGAAGATTTTTACCCTTCTCTGACTCTTGCCTATGTTGGTAATTATTTTGACACTTCCCAGAATTACCTTTCGATCTCCTCGAATCCACATACAAATTCTTCCCGGATGAACCGCTTGGATCATTCTTTCAATCTCATCCTTCAAGTGCGTACATTGTTCTATTGTGTGCCCATATTCAATGTGAAACCGACAAAACTTATTGCCCTTTTCTTTTTTAGGAGTTTTTTCATACATTCTTGGCCACCTCAACTCCGGGTGCCTCTCAAACGCTGAAAAGACCTCCACCTGGGAAGCTACTGTTAGATAAATATTTTTATCATGATTTTGATGATTTTGTTCAAATGAGTTTTTAAACCAAAAAAATGTCCCTAAATGTTGTCCAAATACTTCCGATCGATCTAAAATATTTTTACTATTTTTCGGAGTATTTTTTGGAGTTTATTTTCGATAAAAAATTGGACAACACTTTTGTTTCAGGCTCGACCGGTCGCCCTATAGGGCAACCTGTACCTGAGTTCAGTTTTGAAACAAAAAAGGGACATTTGAAACATAGGGGAGGGCGACCGGCTGACCCGGAGGTCGACCGGTAGGGGCGACCGGTCGACCCTAGGGCGACCGTGCACTGGAGCCCTCCTCCAAGTGCGATCTTCTCTGTTTCATCTTTTAAACACCCCAATCGGTCAAGATCAAGGGCGACCGGTCGGACCCCCCTTTGACCGGTCCCCTGTGTAAAAATCGCAGCAAACTCATTTCAATCTTATCTCTGCTGACGACCAGAACCCCTGTTTTATCAAAGAAACTATCCGTTGCATTTTGAATGACTTTTCCCTAATTTGTGGGATTGATTTCTAACAGCTATAATCTTGATTTTAAATGGTTTCTTTTGCAAAAATCACTCCCCCGAGGAGGAGCCTATGTCCAAAATCAAGCCAAGACCTCTCCTATAAATAGAGGCTTCATTCAAGAAACAAGATACAACACATTACACAAGCAAAAGAGCATACAAGCAAACACTTGGTCTTATATTGTCATTATTCTTGTTGTAATTTGCCTAGCTTATCACTTTCACATTCTTGTGGTCTAGGCTATTCTTGATTACACTTGCACTCAATTGTATAATTTATTATCGAGTTGTAATCTTGAATTTTTGGGTTATCATTCAACACAAGATATCCTTGTGAGTGTTCTTGTGGTAAGAACACACTTGGGTGATCTAGGTGTTAGGTGTAAGAAGATTGCGGTAATCTTCTTGTTGAGGTGTTGAAGAATTTGGTATTCTTCAAGGTTGAAGATTGTGGTAATCTTCACAAGGTGACGTTGGAGATTGTGGTAATCTTCAAGAGAGATTGTGGTAATCTCAAAGGTGGTGTTGAAGAAGAGTGTGGTGCTCTTCAAGGTGTTGTTGTAAGTTGAATTTGTATTAATTGTGGTAATTAATAAAATTCTTTTTCTTTTTCGAAACCCATCCCTGATATATCTTTGGGGTAGTAGAGCACGTAGTGCCTAGTCAGGGTGAAGCTCTATAAATCGACGTGTGTTGTTTACATTCCGCACATTTATTATTGTCTTGGCTTGTTTTGTTCGAAAAAGAGGCATAATCGAAAAGATTGAGATAATCTATTCACCCTCCTCTAGATTATCGTAGCCGCTTGGACTTACAGCTACCAGTGAGAATCTTTTGGGATGTTTTGTCTTCTTTATCCTCTCTCATATCCCATCTTTTGTCTCCTTCTTCTTTCTTCGTTTTCCTGGCCTCCTCCAAATTAATGTACCTCTTAGCTCTGGCTATGAGTTCATCGAAAGTTTTATCGGCTCAATTACAAGAGATTCGAAAATTCTCCATCCCTCAATCCTTGGGCTAATGCGTTCGTCAAAATTTCAGGGCTGACTGAAGGTACTTCTAGCTTCACTACTGTGCATCGCTGGATGTAGCTTCTCAACCCTTCTCCCTATTTTTGTTTGATCTTCAATAATGTCAAGGGGCCTTCCGTACTCTGCAGCTAGTAAACTCGGTGCGAAATACCGAACTAAATTCATCAAAATTTCTTATGGAATTCGGGAGATTGGGTCAAACATTTGTTGTCTTTGATTTGTGAGAGTGGTTGGAAATATCCTGCACATTACCACCACAATAATTTATTTAAACTTAAAAATAATAGTCATAGACTTGTGTGATTCATAATAAATTTTATTGATAAGTAGTTTAGGTTGGGAAGAATATAATACTAGAATACAAAATAAACTTACAAGCATATATATATATATATATATATATATATATAGTAAAAAAAAGTTGGGGGAGGGGCAAGCCCCCCCCCCAGGCCAATGGGTGGTTCCGCCCCTGGATATAGCAACTTTTGGAAAAACAATATTTCACTATTTATAATTAGCTTTAGTTAGTTTTTGTGATCTTAACCAGTTGGGGATACGGTAGATAAAAAAACACGCACTAGTTCTAAAGAAAATGCACATAATAAATATTGTTTAATATTTAAAACCGCCCCAACCAAAAATATGCAAACCATAGAAAATACTATCAAATTATAAGAACTATTGTTCATACAAGTTATGTTGATCAAAAGCTTTATGTCGAGCGAAAATTGCGACATATATATGTGATAAGAGAAAGTTGGGCCAAAATCTATGGAATGAGTACTGATTGAGCAAAGTTGGGCCAAGAAAAAAATTCATGTTGAGAAAGTTTATTTTGAATTTAAATGATTAAAGTATAATTTTATGTGATGGAGGTACAAAAATATTATTTTTTTACAAAAAATATTTGGTACTACCCAAAAAACCTCAGATGCTAACACCGCCGAGCTCCATCACAAACCTCGCCGAACTCGGCCATACTTCGCCAAACCACCAACAATGCTCCGGTGTACCCACTCCGACGCTCAACTTAGAGAATGCTTTAGGAAGGGAAGTAATAGAGCAAGTATAAGGATAGTGTGTAAAAAGTGCATAAAAATTAAGTGATACCTGATCAAGGGGGTCGTATTTATAGTGGACTGATTAGGGTTTTGGATTTGCGGAAAACGTTATGGGAAATCTATAGCCGTTGCAAATGCCGAGTTTGTTATCGATTTTATCTTATTAGCACATTTTGTCCATATCATCGGAATCCCGAGCTCTTAGGCAGTCAATAATACCAAACTTATCTGAAAATTTTCTAGAAGTTAAACTACAGAAATTTGCTTACCGAGCTACTCTACAAAAAGCCCATAACAAGTTATAACATCAAACAAAGAATCATTATCGAATATGAGTTCGCCTATTCTACGCCGAATCAATATTTTTGGATTTTTTCAAATTTGGGGTACAGTTATACCCCTTTTACCATGTTGCATCTACCCCTGATCTTAACCCATCTTTGTAAAATCAAAGCGACCTACTGATTCAAGCTTAACAATGGTAGGACGTTTGGCCATTTCACCAGAAAGGATTGAGAGCTGATCAAAACAGGATAAAACACTACAACATAAATAATAGGGATAATTACAAAAAGTACCCCTGAGGTTTGACCTAATTACAAAAAAACCCAACTAACTTTAAAACTTACAAAAAGTACCCCTGAGGTTTGAAATATATTTCAAAATCCCCTTTCATATTTGTAAAATCATTGCAGATTACCTCCTAATTTTAACACTAAATCAAATCACAGGGGTGCTTTTTGTAAGTTTTAAAGTTAAACGGGTTTTTTTGTAATTAGGTCAAACCTCAGGGGTACTTTGTGTAGTTATCCCTAAATAATATTAGGTAACACCCAAAACATATTACCAGCTAATAGCCATAATATGTTACTATAGACAATAGGTACCACTCTTTTGGTGATGCACTTGTCTGTGCTACCTATAGTCTAAGATATCACTTTTATTAGTTTTTAGTGACACTTTTTCTAAGTATTACATTAAGTTCTATATTGGTAACACTTTGAAGCAATATTTTTCTAAAGTGTTCATATGAATCTTATGTAACACTTTTTGTAACACTTTAAAAAAATACTTCTATAGTATCACATATGAATCTTTTTTGAAACACTTTTTTTGTAGCACTTCGTAGAAATACTCTTTTTTGCCACCAAGTAGATTTGAACCTAAGACCTATTATGTGTAGAAGTGACAATTTGCCACTAAGCTAAGTTGATTCCTATGAAAACTTTTGTTTTGTTTTATATATACAGATACACACACATATAAATTAAAATTGTATAAAACTTATATTATATATAATATATTTTATATATTAAAGATTATATTATACAATATATGTCTTAAATTATATACACACTGTATATATCCATTTTTATGTTATATAGTATCAAGTTTGAAAATCATATTATGTTATGTATTAAAGGATACAAAAGATTAAAAATATAAAAAATATATAAATAAATTTATCGATTGATCAATATTCAATTGGTAAAAATAAAAAATATATAAAAGTATAAAATTAATTTATCAAAAGATTAAGAAATTCTAACAATAAAAAAATTAAATAATAAAAAAATAATTTACCGACAGAAAAAATTTCTAAGTAATAACCGAAAACATCACTTTTCATTGGTAAAGTTTTTTTACCTCTGTAAAAATAAAAAAAATAAAAGCAAAACTAAAATACTTTATAAAAATAAAACAAAAATTCATTAAAAAAAATAGAGTACATGATGTCTACAATTTTTAGATTTAGTGATTTTTTTGTCTTCACCTATTTTGTGACATCAATTAATTAAATAAATCATTGACATGATTAATGATATTTATATAATTTTGTGTTACTAAAATATAGCCTAGAAAGTGTTACAATTAATAAAATATAGTGTTGCCAAGAGTGTTTATTAAATAAAGTGATAACTATTTGTGTTACGAAAGAAATAACAAAACAAAGCAATACTTAAAAATGTTACTTATAAGCGTTACATATTGATAGAGTGCTACAAAAGTGTTATATAAATATTGTAACATAAAAAGTGTTATGAACACGTGTTACATATGTATCTTTTGTAAAAAGTACTACAAAATTTGTGTTACCTAATATCGTGAAACTAGTCAAAAATCATTAAGTAACGGTTCTCTTATTTTGGAAAGAAATTTGAACTTGATGTGTGGTTAATTAATGTATATGAATATTTGAAGTACTTCTATTTAATTTTGACAAGTGTATGGTGGAAGGTAGTAGTTCATATCTTGGGAGTGGGAATCGCATCAATAATTACAACCAAAACGTTTATTTCCTTTTGTTGCTGTGATAGGAAATGACAAAACAATGGTCCTTCAGTTCTGGGTAATCTTCCCAACAAAAAAACAACACGGGGGCATTATTTTGTAAAAGTAGAATTTTGTGGTTTGTGCTTATTACTAAGATAGTTTATTCATTTTAACTACTTATAATGTAACCGTGTAGGAACCATAGATACTTTTTAGCGTTTCGGTACATTGTTAGATATACTTTTGAAATGTTTTTCTACTAGGGAAGAAATGTGATTTTTTTTTCGAAAGAACAAATAAATTTGGATAGTATGATTGGACATGAGATGAAAAATTAATGATTAGAATTGATTTGATAAAACATAGTAAAATAATTATTGAATATGATCGACAGTTAGAAATATGTGAGCTGGTGAATAATAAGATTTGTGGGAAATGTGTAATAATGATTAATTGATGATTTTGTTGGTTTTTTTAAAAGAATGAGTAGAAGTGATTGGTGAGAAAAAACAGTGTCAGTGAACGAATGGTGTATTTTTTTTAAAATTTTCATTAGCAATCTTATGTATTTTGGGTAAAAAAATATCTCTAGCACAAAGAAAATGAATTTTTTTAAGCAATCGCCACCTATTTTTCCAATTTCATTTAGATATAATAACCTTTTGAAAAACAGTATTTCACTATTTATATTTAGGAAAAAAAGAAATTATATATAGCCTCAAAACTACAGAGGTTTTCATACATCTTTTACATAAAAAATTTCTCGTTGCAAGTTGTCTCCTGAACCATATGAGTTTTTTCACATGACTACCTGAGTGTGGAATAGTGAGAAAGCAAAATCGTCTTTCACTTCAAATAAGTTGGAGGATAATGTTTCATTTTTTTGGAAAGAGATTAATGTTTCATTTTGTCATCTAAACTTTGCCCAATTTTTACTTTATCATCAATCTGAATTTTCTTTTAGTTATTTAATTGGCTTGTTTCAAAGTGCATAGAGGACTCATGCACACTTTTAAACGAGACATTTAGATCCCTAAGAAAATATAAATTGACCAATCAATGAGTGTTTGCAAAAATTTTAAACATAAAATTCTCAATTTCAACCTGGAAAAAATAATTATGTTTTTCAGGTAGAAACTAAGAATCATATATTTTTTTTATTCAATGATTAAGTAGATATCCTTGAAAGCTTCCTTAATCTAGTAGCTTTCCCACTTTCTGAATTCAGTCTTATCCTTATCAGATTCAAAGAAAACTAAAAAAAATCTGGAAAATCAACTCTACTATAGAAGTCTTTTAACTTTAGACATATCTTGAAACCTAATTGGGAAGACATAGACAAGTTTGAAAATAGTACTAAAAATCTAGTCTAACTTTTAACAAATAGGGGCGTAAGAATTTTAAGTTATATATGGATCTCAGATTAGATTTTTTTAGGGAGAAAAAACCATAAAAAAATTGTAAAGTATAATTTAAAGTGAGAATATTTTCTTTCCTTTAGGACTCTTTTACCAAAATACTAGACTAAAATAAATTGGATTAGAATGATGGTGACTGGTGATGGTCACGAATTTTGAAAGAAAATTAAATTTTGGAAGAATCTATAAATAATGCGTGAAGACGTTGTCAGGTTTGCTGTCATATTTTTTAAAGTTGGGGGCCTGGGGGCAGTGGGAAGATGAGATAAATTTGTTCACATATTGTGAGGTTGGATTAGTAGCGGCCAGATGGGTTAAGTTTGTCCACACGAGGAACAATAATTGCCTAATAATTGGTTGAATCAGGCGTCGCTCATATTTTTCGTTGGTAAATTTCAAAATATAGTTTTTTTTTTTTAATTTCAAAATATAGTTTCATTTCTCGAAATAAAATTTTTGTTTCCAAAAGTACCTATTATATATCTAAATTAAAATTTTAATACCACTTATTCTCAACCATTACTTGTAGAAGTAATACAACAAACTTACACAACATTTGCACTTCTTTTTCTAGACAAAAACTTGGGTTAGACAGTCTAATAGGTCTTTTCCGTTAGGCGGATCCAACCCGACCCGAGTTTTATTATAATATCATGTACCGATGGTATTTTTATAATATTCTAGGGCGGTGTCATAGGATCTCTAGACTAGTGGCATGTTTGTAATATTAGGCGCTGTTAAAAGTATTAGTTTTTTCCCTGAAAAAGTATTAATACATTTGAAAAATATTAGTAATCCCTTGAACCATATTTTTAGTAGTCCTTATGAAAAATATTATTTTTTTCCTCAAAAGTATTAGTAATTCACCTAAAATGTATTAATTGTCAATTTAAAGAGTATTTGACAATGACATACTATTAGGCAATCCTTAAAAGTATTAGTTTTTCTCATGAAAAGTATTAACAATTCCTCAAAAAAGTATTAGTACCCCCTGGAAAAGTATTGGTAACTCCTGAGCATTTTTTTAAGTAATTCTCATGAAAAATATTGATTTTTTCCCGCAAAAGTATTAGTATTCCCCTTAAAATGTATTAAAAATCTTATTAAAACGTATTATGTTTTTCGATTAAAGATATTTTAGTATTTTTCCTGAAAAGTATTAGTAGTCCTACCAAAAAGTATTCGTAGCCCTCCTAAGAAGTATTAGTAGTGGCCAGAGGATGTTGTTGTTTTGGTGTTCGTGGTTGTATGGGTCAATGGGCGGATTGACCGCGGGCCGGGTATTTGGATCCATCTAACGGATTAGATCCATTAGACGGTCTGACAGCAGACTTACCCTTTTTTCTAATAAAAGTCCAAAGCCAATCAATGAGAGTTTTATTTCTCGGACAAGGGGATATTATTTTAAGGGAAAAAGAATTTGGTCAACCTAAACTTTGGGGCTTTTTTGACTTTGAAACCTAATTTTTTTTTATTTATAAAATGCAACTTAAATTACAAGGGTTTTATAAGTATCAACCTCCAAATCGATTATTGACGGAATATTCCCTTAGATCTTTGTCATGTGCTAGGCACATGTTTTTATTAAGGGCTTTTTCATCTTTAGAGTCTTATATTCTGGGCGAAAAGATATTTCCTCCCAAACCTACCCATGCAAAAGCCCCACATTATTTTTCGTAACTAAAAATAGTAAAAAAAATCAAAATTATTTTAAAATTGCAAAAAAAATATGAAAATTGTTAAAAAAAACTAAAAACTGTTTTAAAAAATCTGAAATATATTTGAAATATTAAAAATATTTTAATTTTTAATTTAAAAAAACTCAAAATTATTTTGAAAAACATGTTTTAAACTAAAAGATGTTTAAAAATCTGAAAATTTGTTTTAAAAACTAAAAATTTTGTTAAAAAAACTAACAATTATTTTCAAATATTAAAATATAAAATTAAAAAGAAAAGCTGAAAATTGTTTAAAAATATGAAAATTTGTCTAAAAGTCCGAAAATTGATTAAAAACAAAGTCTTTTTGAAATCTTTACGAAAAGAAAATCTGAATTTTTTTATAAAATCAAAAATAGAGTAAAAACTTAGAATTGTTTTAAAAAACTATAAATTATTTTAAAAAATCTGACAATTATAAAACCCGTGTAATTTAGGTTGTATTTTATTAAAAAAAAATTAGGTTACAAAGTCAAAAAAGCCCCCAAGTTCAGGTTGGCAATAATTTTTTCCCTTATTTTAATATGATATTCCAAAGTGAAAATCACTCCAAGTTAAGGTAATTGGTTGGATAGCCCAATATTTCAATTTCTAGAGTCCAGTTAATTCCAATACAAAGGCAATCTTGTTGAAACAAGGTTAGGAAGAACTCCGAGATAGTTCCGGAAAGCTCATACGACTTTAGGTCAACAAGTGGATGATGAAAATTTCAAGGGCATAGGAGTTACTTAAGTAATTCAATTCAAAATACTTATAAATAAATATGGACCTGAGATGATCAATGTGTATATTCTGTACACAAAAAAGGTCGGCCACGTGTACATTTTATATTCAAAAATTGTTGGGTCGGGCTAAAAGTCGGGCTAACCCCGACCCACGGGCCAATCGGCCCAGCCAAAATAGGTCTGACGTTTTTCGGGCCTAGATAATCATAGTCCATCCCAGCCCAAACTTCGGGCCAGTAGTGTTGCATTTTGCCAGCTCTAATGGTGAGCCTCATGGGCTATAAGCAATGATATGAGTCTTATGGGCTCCGTATAATAGTTTGGGCCGCTTGAGCCAATAAATGATAATGTGACCATTAAACAATAATTATGGAACAATGATAAATAAATGATGTAAATAAATAATTTATAAATAATCAAAAAGTAATTATGCTTTTACCCTCATCAATTTATAACTCGATATAACTCATATACATAATTATTTAAGGCAAAACCTCATACCAAACCATCTTGCGGGTCTCATTTGTGACACTACTACAAAAATCCCGATATACACATGTTTTATACCTGTCTATTAGTAAAACAACCAAAGATGTTAAAGCTCTTGGTATTAAAAGTCCGAACTTTTTGACACCTATTTTCGTTTCCTTGAAAGACACCGGTTTTAAACAGTGTCTATTAGTAAAACAACCGATGTTAAAGCCACTAGTGTTAAAAGTCCAACTTTTTGATACCGGTTTAAAACCGTGTCATTTCCTTGAAAGACACCGATTTTAAACCTGTCGTGATATAAAATATCCGCTTTCAAAGGCCCCGATGTTAAAAGTTTATGTATTTGACACCGGTGTCTTTTGGTGAATAGACACCATATCAAAACACCGTATAAAACGGTGTCATTTCATCTAAAGACACCGGTCCAAATCGCTAAAAATCCATAGAAATAAACAAAAATCATTATAAACTCCAATTCTAGCAACCGTCATAAGTTCACTACCAATTAAACATGAAATCCATTAATACTAAAGTCACCAATAGCCAAAATCCATCAAAAAGTACTTGTAGCGAAGTTTCCTTTCGATAAAACAACTATAAATTCATACTCCAATTAATTCCATCAACCAACAAAAAGACTATATAATCAACTAAAGGCAACAAAATCCATATGAATATATGATCAACATAGCTCATGTCATTCAAGCTTTCAAAAATGTTCAAGCTTCTCCATATGATCAACATATGATCAATGCTGGTTCTTTCAAAAGTATCATCCCCTCCATCCCTGCAAACAAAATGGACAACATATGATCAACATATAATAAAACCACCAATGCTCAATTCATATTATCAACATAGCTTTCAAAAATACCAAAATTCAGACAGGTCATTGTCATCTTGGTGTTGTTAAATAATGTTAGTCAAATCTCAGTCAAGCAATAAGGATCAGGCACTATGACCTAATAACCATGAAGCTCAAAGCTGCAAAACTCACATGTTTATGAGGACAATGTCAGCACTTGCTATAGAAAATAGTGCACTTTGTTTTTCAAATGTTGTATCATCCTGAAATAAAAAAGAAATTAAGAAAATAAATAAATCAGTCCCAGTTATCCAGCAGTAAACTTTGCCCTTCTCACATGACCTAAGGAACTTGCAAAGAACACAATTGAATGCTCAAGCATCAGATTAAGCTACAGTTCCTAGCATTGAAATAAGAAAATGTCATTGAGGAATCCATCATTATTCCTAGCAATTATAGATAGCAAAACATTTCATCTTATAGCAAAGAAGCAGTTTCAGATACATTTGACCCGTCTTAGTTTCATTGGTGCACAAACTATTATAGTGTTATAATGGAAGGTTGTTTACCAAACTTTCATCACACATAGGGATGGCAAAATCCCCGTGAGGAACCATCCCTATTGTTACCCGAATAAATTGGGACAGGGAATCCCCAATTAATTCGGGGATGGGGATTCCCCGCTTTTCTGAAACCGGGGATGGGACGGGGATGATATTCATATCTCCCGTCCCTGTTCCCGCCCCCGATTAGATGAAAAGGGGATTCCCCATTCCCGTTCACCGATATATATATATATATATATATATATATATATATATATATATGGAGGGGATCCTGTGAGACCACCCTCCTAGGTTAGTCCATAAGACTAAATCTACACCATCCAAATAGTAAATCAATGGCCAAGATATATTACAATATATACAACATTTCATAAGTAAGTATACAATAGAAGGGATAAAATAGGAATGCAGAAAATTAAATATAGTAACTGTTTCCTAAAAATTAGGGACGTGATTTTGTATTGATCACGTCCCCATAATCAAGCAATTCACCTTTCCTTTCTCCCCTTCCCATTCGAACCTCGCAATTTATTCAAATATGGCAACAAAATTGTGCAACAATTAATAAAAAGTATACAATTACACTAAACTAACTATACATTAAAACATTACTAAATATACATAAACAATTAACTAAGTATACAATTACACTAACCTACCTCTACATTAAAATTTTACTAAGTATTCGAAACATTTAACTAAGTATACAATTACATTGAACTAACTATACATTAAAATAATACTAAGTATACGAAATATTTAACTAAATATACAATTAAACCGAATTACTTATATAACTAAGTATATAATTCCATTGAACTAAGTATACAAATCCACGTAACTAAGTATACAAATTTACTAAACTACTTACTAAACTACTTATATAACTAAGAATACGGTTCCCCACCGAACCAAGTATACAAATCCACCGAACTAAATATACAATACAACATGACTAAGTATACAAGTCCACCGAACTAAGTATACAATAAAACATTGTTCACAAATATGACGGAAATAAGTATCAATTTTGAAAAAAATACTTGAAGTTGATGATTTTTCCTCCCTAAAAATCGGGAAAATGAAAAGGTAGGATTATGTTTCCTTAAAAATAGCTAATAACCGTCCAATTAACATAACTAATTAAATATAAAAGTACAATTATACCCTTATATGCTTAAATTAACTAAAATGATCTACACCATCCAAAATTTTAAATCAAGGGTCCATAAGTGTTCTTATGGGCTAACCTAAAGGGATTGGTCTCATTTGAACCAATCCCTATATATATATATATATATATATGCATATATATTATTAATATTAATTATGCTTATATTTTTATTTTAGTAAATTGTAAAATTAAACCCTAAAAATTATTTGTTCATATTGTAATGGTTTTTAATTTTTAAAATTACAAGACTTTGTATTTTAGAAATTATTGTATTTAAAGTATTTTATGTTGTAGAGTTATTATAAGATTAACTAGTAATTCATGATATTTTATCTATTTTAATTATTAACTATTTTAAGTAAAAATTATTTTTTTTATTAATGTTAAATAGGCTTGGGTAGAACTCATCCCCAAAAGCTAGCTCAAAGGGAGAGGGTGCCCAACCCACATTTATACATAATAACAACCCAAGAAAGAGCGATGTGGGACAAACACAAACTCTAACACCCGCCCTCACGCCGAGCATGACAAACCAAATGGGTCGGGTTCCAATTCCCACCATCGCCTCCAAACCAAACCCGGGTGCTCGATACCATGTTAAATAGGCTTGGTTGAACTCATCCCCAAAAGCTAGCTCAAAGGGAGAGGGTGCCCAACCCACATTTATACATAATAACAGCCCAGTAAAGAGGCGATGTGGGACAAACACAAACTCTAACAATTAATAAATACAAAATGGGGACCCCGATCCCCGCGGAAACCCCGTTCCCCGAACGGGGATTCCCCCTCCCCGTACCAGATGCCCAAAACGGGGAATGGTACGAGAATGATATTTGAAATAGGATTCGGGGACGGGGATGGTATGTCCCATACCAACCCCATCCCCGCTCATTGCCATCCCTAATCACACATATACAACTTTAATAGGATACTACCTAGAGCGACGCCACACGTACTTCTAGCTTGTTTTACAATAGATGTTAAATGAACAGAAATTCCCAAAGGACCAAAACAATCTGCATGCGCTAAAACAGAAAAACAAATCAGGTATCCTATCAAAAAAAACTATGCCACAAATACAAAAGTAAGAAAATCCTAGTAAATCAAAGAAAATAATAATCTTATGCACTCATTGGCTACTGAGAAAGAAAATCAGATTCTCAGATTAAGGGCCTGCGAAATCAAGATTACAAGACTCTAATTCACTGCAACAACATTGAACTGATAAGAAAACCCATTTAAAAAAATCAACCATGGACTCAAAAATAACACAGCATGATAATTCACATATAATCTTATAATACTGTAGCACTCTTTTATCATAGATAGACTCACTTGCAAAGTAGACTGTCATCGTTAAGCCCCTAATAAGGAGTGAAAGTATGTTAGTGGATTATGGGTGGATGTTAGTGGATTTGAATAGGAGTTAGTCTTGTTATTTGTCCTTGTGTGTGTATGCTATAGTTGGTCTCAAAACATGGCTCACTCTACTGCAAGAACAGCCATTTTTTGGTTTATTTACAAAAAATATCTTTAAAGTTCAGTCTAATTATAAAAAATCCATCCAGCTCTTTCAAAATTACGAATACTCGCTCATATTTGTTTTTAATTTACAATTGCACTTATTGAGAGGGTGTTTGTTAAGTAAATACAAACCTCAAGGGGATGTTTATAATATCTTTAGATATTTGTAATTTAAGATAACTGAACTTTTTTGAATTAGGCTGTTTAAGAGTAGTAGTTGTAATTTACCATAAGTTCGGACATGCTCATGTACATCAAAGTAGAAAAGCTGTAAGAGAACAAAGAAACCCACAAACACAGATTTCACTCAACAATGGCATTCAGCTAAACATGTGAAGACATGTACCAGAAGATTTCATACAATATTCAATACAACAGGGCCATACCCACTTCACTCCCAAAGCATGGGCGAGGGATTCAAATAGAAAAACAAAATATGCAACAGACATGCATGAATATAGAGAGGTGCGCATATACGAGTATAAAAATAGAGGGAGAGATCCCACACCTATCGGGCAAAAAGCTGGTCTCAACTGGAGGATCTTTTCCAAGTTTTCCAAATTTTCCGCGGTGGAGCCTTTCAGATTCTTCAGAAATACAAGACAAAAAAGGACATAATATATCAATAATCAACAGGGAATGCAAAAATGTCATGATACCTACACACCCCAAATCATGTTCTCCTTTATCATTTTTTTAGCGTACCAATAACTGTGATTTCTATGTATCTAGTTGCAAATATTTCGGAGGCCACATTATTTTATTAAACTGTTCCACACCACTTCAGATATGGTACAGTGACAATGATGCAACAGGTCCATAGATTCCACAAAACTATAGTTTCAATAACTTCACAGAAAATAGACGCCTCTAATAAATTATAATGAAATCAGTAAACCAAATATGTATTCCAGCATACAGCCTAAAAAGGAGGAGATAAATAACATAAATGGCATCAACCTCATCATAGAGTAATTGAACAATATTTCTTTCTCTACAAAAAGGAAGTAATCCTTCAGTGAAATACTAATCCATCAAAAACTCAAACCAGTCTGACACATGGCAGGAAGGTTATAGGCAAAACATTGGAATTTCAACATAAAAACAGTACTCCTACAGAGGCCAAGAGGTTTTAAGCCAGATATAATCAGAAAGAACATAAGAACCAACAACAGAGAAATGTGTACACATGAAATACTAAAAACAGCAACAAACAGAGCTGGAAATACACATGAAATAAAGCTTACTAATCTCCTCATCTTCCTCCTCATTGTCAATCTCAAAATCATCAGCAAAAGATAGTCGAGGGTCCGCTTTTATTTTCCGTTTCTTCAATTTCTGTCTGAAGTTCCTCCTCCCTGCAAAAAGACAATATAGATAAGAAAAACAACATAAAAAAACAACAATAATTTTGTAAATAATAGTGGAAATTCAACAGGAAAATCCGACACAGCTAGGATACTATTTGTGACCTGAAGTATAATTTTGGTTGCAACAAACATCCCTGCATTTATGACTATATCATGGTGGATTGGTATCTTTATTCCAACTTTCCCAGTATGCCAACACAATAGCAGTTAAAATCAATAACTGAATGAAGTAATAAAAGATTATGATAATTACAAGAAAACCCCATATGTTTAGTCTAATTACAAAGAAAAAACCCAAAGGGGGGTTTCTGTAACTATCCCTAAAAGA
Source organism: Rehmannia glutinosa (assembly GCA_016081115.2). NCBI lineage: Eukaryota > Viridiplantae > Streptophyta > Magnoliopsida > Lamiales > Orobanchaceae > Rehmannia > Rehmannia glutinosa. The sequence continues at coordinate 286,362 of JABTTQ020000675.1, read as the reverse complement.
TTTGCAGAAGAATTAACTTACCCAGTAATTTGACAAGATGCTTATGGCGAAGACGATTGATAATGGTAAGCTCAGCCAAGAAATCATCTTGCCCTTTAATGCTCTCCCTTGAAAACCACTTCACAGCAATCTCCATATTCTCCTTCACCAAAACCCCTCTGTAAACCACCCCAAACCCTCCCTGTCCAAGCTTATTCTTCTCATCGAAGCTACTCGTCGCCTTTTTCAAATCCCTAAATTGAAACTCCCTTGGCGTTCCCAGCAGGCTTTTTCAGAGCGCCGATCAAACTAGGGTTCGAACGCGCCATCCGCCGTCGGTGCAGTGAGTATCCGACCACGACGGCGCCCATTAGCAAGACCACCAAAGACGGAACCCTGCGCCCGGCTGACAATCGTCAGGCATTGACGATTTTCTTCGCGAAAATGGTGTACGGTTAGATTCCACCTCAACACGCAGATTCGGTTGGTAGGTGCTCCCCCGACGCCGCCAATCCGAAATACGATCTTGATTCACGTGATCTCTCGTATTTAGATCTGCGACGGCGAGTATAAGCGCGGATGGCTTCGCGGCGTTTCCCCTTTTTCTCTCTCGCTCCACGATGTAACTTCCATGATTTTATTAAAGCCGGTCGTAATCCACCCACACGTTGAAGATTTAAAAGTGGATGAAAACAATATCTTCCCTCTTTACGATGGAGGGGATTTGAATCGAAAGACGAGAGAGGTGTAAATAGAAGGGCTTTTAAAAGTAAAGACACCATCCTATAACCTTAGGTGTCAAAGATCTCAGTGTTAAAAAGCAAAGACACCTATTCTATAACCAAAGTGTCAAAAATATGGTGTCTAATCTAAAATAATTTATATAATTAAATAGACACCGATTTCAAATCCGATGCCAAAACGGTGTCTATTTGGGAAATGTTTTTACACTAGACACCAGTTCTAGAAAACTGGTGTTGTTTATCAAACGACAAAGCACTAATAAGACACCGGTTTCTTACAAAACCGGTGTTAAAGAAAAAAGACACCGATAAAGTCATAAACCGGTGTCTTTTTGGTGGTGGTCTATCAGCAATTTTCTTGTAGTGTGAGATGGATCGTCCATGATGCATGACCCAACTTAAAAGGCGGTGGCATTTTCATAAATACTAGCCTAACACTTGGATGTGATGGTAATTATGAAGTATTATTTTTTTTCCGAAAAATATCACTTTTACTCTGAAAGGTATAAGTTTTCAAAGTTATTTTTTTGGGGCGGTGGAAATTTTATAAAATTAGAGGGTGGCATATCATTAGGGGCTGTAGCATTTTTGTAATATTAGGCATGTGACATAGTATCACTTTGGACTCAAAAATGATAAATTATTATTAAAAGTATCAATTTAACAGTATCACTTTTTAATAAAGAAAAATATCACTTTTACTCTAAAAAATATATGTTTTCAAAGTAACAAAACTGGTTTTAGTTTTTTCCTTCAAAAATATTAGTTTTTTCCTTGAAAAGTATTGGTATTTTCCAAGAAACGTATTATTATAATTATTTATCGAGTATTGCAATATTTTTCTTCTTTGTGTTTTTTAGTTAAGCACCAAACATAGACCACTTCAGTCGTGGTCACCGCTACCGACATTCTTCCAAAGAATTTTTCCAAAACACCACAACCATGGTCACCTGCCGGCGGCATTCTACAAGGTAATGAATGAACATAACAATGAGAATTGAAGTATGTTAGGAAGTATCATGTATGCGATATATCATCGTTTACACAAAAGTTAGAACAATTTAAAGACATCGCGTCTACTGATCAGCCAGTAAAGTAAATATATTTTCATAAGGGAAGGTTGAAAGGTTAAGTACACCAAACTATCCTATGTAGGGTTGAACTGTTGGACTTTATCATCAAATCTTTGTATCTTCGAAATTTCCATTTATGTGGACGATTGTTGGAAAAGTTGATTAATGGAAATAGTTTTATTTGGCATAATTTTCTTGGACCTATTTCTTCAACACAAAAACTCCTGTCAGACCGTCTAATGGGTGTGACCTGTTAGACGGATCTGACCCGCGGATCCGGTGGCATTTCCGTAATATTAGCAGTGGTGTTTTAGTAGTTTTCTGGGACCACCGGTATTAACAATCCTTCTGAAAAGTATTAGTCATCCTTCTAAAAAGTATTAGCAGTTCTTCTGAAATGTATTAGTAGTTTTCTGAAAAGTATTTTAGTATTTCTCCTAAACATACTCCCGAAATGTATTAGCAGCCCTTCAAAAAAGTATTGGTAGTTCCTCGAAAATGTATTAGTAGTTCCTTAAATATAATTAAAATTTTCTCCCGAAATATATTAACTGTCTTTTCCGAAATGTATTAGCCGTCCCTTCTAAAAAGTATTAGCTGTTCTTATGAAATGTATTAGTAGTTTCCAAATATAATTAAATTTTTCTCCCAAATATATTGACAACCCTTTTCGAAAAGTATTAGCTGTCCTTCTAAAGAGTATTAGCAGCTTCTTCCGAAATGTATTAGTAGTTCCCACAAGAGTATTTTAGTATTTCTCATGAATATACTCCCGATGTATTAGCAAATCAAAAAAAGTATTAGTAGTTGCTTGAAAAAGAATTAGTGGTTCCCTGGAGAGTAGTTTAGTAATTTCCTAAATATAATTAATTTTTTCTCCCGAAATGTATTGCTTGTCCCTCGGAAAAGTATTAGTAGTTTCGCGAAAAGTATTAGTAATTTCTAGAGTATTTTAGTGGTGCTCCTCTAAAGTATTAGTTTTTCTACATAAAAGTATTAGGCGATACTAATATCTCAGTATCATTTAGTGTTTCACGATCACCCAAGAAAAAAATAGAGTATATCTAAAATCATGGATTTCTTTGCTTGTTTTTGCCTTTATACTCTATCCTCTTTTTATCACATTCTTTCTCTTGTAAGTACCTTCAAATGCCCTTCTCTTTTCTCGCAACTTTCATTTACATTTACGATTATATTCCTCCTTCCTCCTTGTCTTGTGCATTTGCTGAGAAGTGGGGAAAATAAACTGAATATAAATATAAATGGAAAATAAATTATTAAACATGACAATAATATGTTTCAAATTCGGACGTGAGTGAAATTATTGTTATCAGGAATTCAGAGCAAAATTGAGATACTGTGCAATTGGGAGAGGCGAAAGTAAGATGATTTAATGGGAATGGGGCTGCCTTATTGTTCGACTTATTTTTAGCTCTACCGCAAGTGTACGGTGTAGTTTATAGAATAGGGTAAGCAAGGTCGTATCCACGGAGACTAATAAATTAATATGCTAAGTATTGATCTAAGATAATCTTATTTTTATTTAGACGATCGAAATTGGATGATTGTTGTATTGAGATTAAGACAATTTAAATCACTAAAACACAAGATTAAGATAATACAAATGATAGAAGTATCAAGATAATGAAATGGATTTCCGAGTTAAGGTTTCGATTAATAATCCTCTTGTTATCCGGTTTAATCAAGCCACGTTATTATCAATATTCCTATAAGACGATCACAAAGCTATTTTATCATCCCTCTTGAGATGCATATAAAACGTGGATTGAAATACTTATGCTAGCATCTCTTCAACTCCCAAAAGTTTAAAAGATCAAATATCCTCACAAATATTTACAAACCTCTCGATTCATGCAAATATTTGTGTCGAGTATTCAAGATCTAATATTGAAACTCATCTCTTGAATTATGAATCAATATATCAAACAAGTTAAATCATTGATCAAGTGATAAAACAAGAATAAGCTCAAAATACTCAAATAGGCTTCAAGATAATAACTTCAACTAAGATTAAAACATCCAACAAGAGTTCATTAATCTACTTCCAAAACCCGAAATCTCAAGAGTTTAGCTACACATGATTTCTAAACAACTCATAAACAAATCGTTCAAAGCAATTACAAATGAAAATGAAAGATTGAAACTAAAAGAGAAGCAAGAAAAACTTAGGAAAGTCGACAATCTCTCGATATATCTCCGTTCCTCAAGCTCCGATGCAACCCGATTGTCTCATTGATGTCTTCTTCCAAGAATAGACCCTTGTCTTGTGTTTTAGATCCCAAAAATGCCGAATATCCTTGTGTGCGCCCCCAAAAGCCTTTTTATACCCACTTTTCAGTTTAGGGCATAATGTCACAGACATTATGGGATTCAGTAGCCAGACGCACGGGTGGTGCGTCGAGCACGGCTACCCGTGCGCCATCCCGTTGAAATCATCCAGTCTCAGAGAGCGCACGGGTGGTGCGTCGAGCACGGGCTACCCGTGCGCCATCCCATTGAAATCATCCGATCTCAGAGCGCACGGGTCATGCGTCGGTGCATGGTCTACCCGTGCGCCATGCAGAAGCTCAAATTTTCTTCATTCAGGGGTGCACGGGTGGTGCCTAAGGCACGCCCAACCCGTGCGCTCCCTGTATTTTCCTTATATGCTCATCTTTCGCTCATTTTGGCTTCACTTTTCGTATGTTCACTCAATTCTCCGTGTTTCCACTTTGCTATGCTCGTAATTGTATTCAATTTGCTTCAAATATCATGAAATTCCTATAAAATAAGCAAAGTGTAATATCTTTTCCACAAGGAGTGAATATGTAACATTTTACGCGAGTATATGCATGTTTACCCATCATTAAAACCAGAAATATACCTCAAAATATATGCAAAACTCACACCTATCAAAATCCCCCAAACTTACACCGTTGACCGTCCCGATCAACAATTTTGAAAACACGATAGAGTTCAACAGGAAATAAGAATAAAAGCGCACACAAAGGATCTAAAAGAAATTCATATTGTTCATCATGAATGTCAAGCAACAAACCAATCAAGCCTCAAATATCTACTCGAAGGGCACACATCAAACAAAACATGGTGAAATGCTCTGGATTACGACCCTCAAAGTTAAGTGTATACTCTCATCTCACGAGGATATAGGACGTGTTTACGCTCAAATCAATTCGATGTCGCAAAATTACCATAGGCTTGCAATTCGTCTCATATCTCCGCCACTAGAGTGTATGCAATTTGTGAATCAAAAAGGACTTTCTCATTTGGTTGTAATGAAGGCTCTTTGGTTTGAGTAGGAAATTTTGGATAAAGTGACTCAAACTCGAGTATATAGACCGATGAGCATATCAATCATCTACATTACAATCCCATATGCTACTCCAATCATCCCTCATTTTTATCAACTTTATTTATCTCCATTTCCTTTCTTTCTTTTGAGAATCGCCTCAAATTACAATCCTTCGCCCCCCAAATTCGTTTAGATGAACATTCTCATCATTTTTTTCAATTGTGAATTTTCAACACTTCTTTTTCAACTCCTTTCCTTACTCGTTTTGTTCCATTTAACCAAGTATGCCCATTTATCCTACTTTTCAATTCCCACCCATTCAAATTTCTCATTCATTCCCTTTACTCAACGCTATACATTCGAGTTTAGGGTGATGGATATATTAAGATCAAGGGTTAAATTTTTGTGGTTATCAAAGAAATAGGCTATAGGCTCAACTTGGCTTACTAGAATTTCAACATCTTTAGGTAGGTAAAAGGCTTGAAAGGCTAGCAAAGATGACCTTTAATCACATTCACACCGCATACAACATGTGGCCTTGACAGAGATACCCAAGCAAGTTCTAGAATTTTAACAACATGAATGATACACTCAAATCACAACAAGATCGCAAAAAGATACAAGCGGAAAGGCTCAAAAGCTCACAAAGCTTGCAAATATGTAATTCAAAGCATCAAACCAAGTTTTCCATATCAACATGCTCAATGTTATCTATTCAAGGCTCAATCAACTCATAACCAACATCCAATCCCAACAATATGAATTTTCAATCAACACACAAACAACAAGTTGCAACATGCCCGCTTCAACTCACTCGCTAACATCTAAGAAAGCAATAAATGTGCTAAAGCCATAAACGTGCTTCTAATGCAATGCAACCTAGAATGCTCTATATGCAACTATATAAAAACACACAACAATGCAATGGATATATATATATATATATATATATATATTATTTTTTTTTCATCTACACTTTTCAAATATCAAAATACTACTTCTCCCCAAACTTGAATGAAATTGTACCTTTTTTTTTATCGAAAGGGGAAAAATAGAATTTCAATAGTGAAAAGTGGAGATATACCCGAATCACTGTGGTGGCGGCGGTGGAAATGGCCTTGTGAGATGTGCCACATTTGTAATTGTTGTAGCACTTGCCACGTCTCCTCGGACCTCCCCGTCATAGTTCTCTCGGAATGTGAGGAAATCAGCCCGATCTTGCCGCCGCAAATCCTCCTCTGTTGCACGAACTCTTCTCCTTAATGGCGCAAGTCCTTCCCAAATGCACGTAACATATCTTGAAATTCATTGCCGTGTTGGTACGTGCCGCCATAAGAGGTTCCGGACGATCCCCACTATGTGAGGGTCGGGGTAATCACCTCCATGTGAGGACTCGGAATGTCATAGCCAAGTTGGAGGTGATGAGGTTCCACCCCAAATTCTCGTCTCGTAGCTCCTCTTCCTCCGCCACCATATCCTCTTCATCCTCGGAAGCCTTCAACTCGTGCTTCTTCCTTGCATCTATAGCCTCCGTAATTCGGTTATGTGCGTCGAGTTCATTAGGAAGTTGGTGGTGTCCGCCAATGTATCGACCGTGGTGTATGGCGGGTTAGGCAACGGAAATGCAAAGACCTTTCTTCTCGTAGAAGTACCAATGTGTTGTCTTCATTTGCTATGAACTTCATGTGGTGCAACGATGCCAAATTAACCCGAGTGCTTTGCCTGAATAGGCTCCAAGCCTCGAAATCGACGCGTTGAAATGCCGGGCAATAGGGGTAATGAGGCCCCTATAGAAATAGTACCCCTTCTCGCCTAGCCAACTGTTCCACTTGCTCGCTTGAAATTGACGGTGTGTTGTAGGGTGTATTTGTGAGCATACACCATAGTAGATACAGCTCCTTAGTAGTCATCCCTCCAATATTTTCTCGGCGAACACAGAGGATGCGATCCACGCGTTGTATGTACCGGAAAACGGATTCGGATCCAAGAGGCTTTGGCGGTCCGTGCGGCATACAACATAGGCCCCGTTTGTGGTGTTTCCACCAAAGATTCTCTAAAAGTCATATTGATCATAATTGGGCATCGGCCGGAAACGAGCGTTCGTTGGAACCTCAAAAATGGTGTTCAATTGGGTAATAGATAGTTGTCTACGAACATTCTCCAACCGAAAGCGTATCATATATGATTCAAAAGTCCGCATTGTTTGAGTACTTCTACGGTACTCAAAAACTCCAATGTGAATCGTTTAAAAGTCGGCCACCTTCGCTCTCATGAAATTGGTCCATCCGACTTTGCGAAGAGATGCCAAACGCCCTCATGTATCCCCAAAGTTTGGGTACGGTCATCGTCGGCATAGCGGGATGGAGCTATTTGGCGACCAACCAAGCGATTCCATCGCTCAAGATCATCTGCGTTTGTCAATACAACCCCATATGCCGCGGATCAAGTTTAGGTCTACCTGCAGCGGTGCCACGTCTCGTTGTGGCCGCCTCACGTGCACGCCTCTCCTTCCACCACGGGATTTCTTCGCTCGGCCATGAAAGATTTGTACCAAATACATTCCATTAGCATCCCAAAGATTATCAATGGCAACAACAAAGTAGGGGATTAAAGCTAACATATTAGGTGATGCAAATTCACTTCCCTACTTCACTTTGATCGATCAACTACCCCAAGCAAGCAAGAATTATGGCCATTCTAGAAAAGTATTAACTAAAAGCTCAAACAATCATTGGCCATGCCTTATTCATCAATATTTCATCCAAAATCTCCTCAATTACACAAGCCCACAAAGTATTTGATAAATTGCTTTAAAGAAGATTTCATTCAAAACATAGCAAAAATATCAAAGCTAGCACCAATCATGATTCCCATTACATAATTGACAAGAAACTCACAAGGAAAAACGATGCTCTTACCGGAATTTTCGAATTTCACTCGAGTGAAAAACTTGAACCCTAGGTGTTTTATCTTCAACTTTCTTCAATCAAACTTGAATATAATGCAAATTGTAGGTCTAATGTGATGGTGGAGTGATTAACTCGGGAGAATTTAGGTGGAAACTACAAGAAATTTTGAAGACAATGAAGGACGAGGATGGGCGTGCGCTTGGGAGAGTTTGATAAGAAGAGCAGTTTTAAAACTGTTCTTATTTACGCCCCCTCTGTAAGGTGCACGGGTCGTGCGTTGGCGCACGGGCTACCCGTGCGCCATCCCGTAGAAACATCCACTCTCTGTAGGGCGCACGGGTGGTGCGTTGGCGCACGGGTTACCCGTGCGCACTGTCAAAGCAATTCAGGTAAATTTTTTTTTAAAACACAAAATTAGAATAAAACACACCCACAAAAAAAAATAAAAAATGAAATCCACACCAAAAACCGTTGGGTTGCCTCCCAACAAGCGCTATATTTTACGTCTTTAGCTTGACGCCTGTTTTCGTTCCGTCACGGGTCTCGCAAGGTGATGGATGTCACCTCCTCTTGATTACCTTGGTGGAAGTAATGCTTAATCCTCTGGTTGTTTACCATGAAAGTCTCACCGTCTTTTGTTAACAATTCCACGACTCCGGGAGGATTCAATACTTTCTTGATCACGAAAGGCCCCGACCACCTAGATTTGAGTTTTCCTAAAAAGTTTAAGGCGTGAATTGTACAAGAGGACGGGTTCCCCTGGTAAAAACTCTCGTTTCTTAATCATTTTGTCGTGCCATCGTTTGGTTCTTTCTTTGTAAATTCGGGAATTTTCGTAAGCTTCATCCCGAAATTCTTCCATCTCATTTAAATGGAGCAACCTTTCTTCACCGGCCTTTTGAAAATCCAGATTTAGTTTCTTTACCGCCCAAAATGCTTTGTGCTCCAATTCTACCAGCAAATGGCACGACTTCCCAAAGACAAGTTGATATGGAGATGTGCCCAACGGTGTCTTATATGCAAATCGGACGCCCATAGAGCATCATCCAATTTTAATGCCCAATCCTTTCGATTGATGTTAACCGTCTTCTCAAGAATCTGTTTGATCTCCCGGTTGGCTACTTCGGCTTGCCCATTGGCTTGTGGATGGTATGCCAATGCAACTTTATGTTTCACCCCATATTTTGCCAACAAGTTGCTCATCAATTTATTTACAAAATGCGACCCTCCATCGCTAATTAAAGCTCTTGGAGTGCCGAATCTAGTAAATATATTTTTCTTAAGGAACCGCATCACAATTTGAGCATCATTTGTTTTGGAAGGAATCGCCTCTACCCAACGGGATACATACTCCACTGCAAGTAGAATATATTGATAGCCCGAAGATGATGGAAATGGGCCCATAAAGTCAATCCCCCAAATATCGAACAATTCAACTTCGATTCGTTTGTCATCGGCATCTCATGTCTTCGGAAATGTTGCCCATTCTTTGACACTGTCACATTTTTGCACAAACAAATAACAATCATTAAATAGAGTGGGCCAAGATAGCCCACTCGCAATACCTTCGCAGGCCCGGTGCGGGTTGGGCCAAAATGTTCGCGAGGGTGAAGATTGACATTTGTTGTAGGACTCCTCCCATTCTTCTTGAGGTACGCATCTCCTTATGATTTTGTCAAAGACACCTCTTAAAGAGTAGTAGGGTCGTCCCACTTGTAAAACTTGACGTCATGTAGGAATTTCTTATTTTGATATGACGATAGATTTGGAGGCAAAACTCCCGCAACCAAATAGTTGACAAAATCCGCATACCACGTAAATTTTGCCTCGAGCATGAGTAACTGCTTCATCGTGAAATTCCTCTTTTATCAATTCCGTGCTTATTTGCGCCCTCTTGATTTTCAATTCGAGACAAGTGGTCTGCTACCACATTCTCACATCCCTTCGGTCCCCGATTTCCACATCGAACTCTTGCAATAATAGGATCCACCTAATCAACCTTGGTTTCGCATCCTTCTTATCAAAAAGATATTTGATAGCCGCATGGTCAATGTGAACAATCGTTTTCATTCCAATCAAGTATGATCGAATTTATCAAATGCGAAGACAACCCCCAACATCTCCTTCTCGGTAGTGGTGTAATTTTGTTGAGCACAATCCCGGTGATCTACTAGCATAGTCGATGGATCTAAACAACTTTTCCCTCTTTTGACCGAGAACAGCCCCTACCGCAAAATCGCTCGCATCACACATTAATTCAAATGGTTGGCTCCAATCCGGGGCGACAAGAATAGGTGCGGTCACCAATGCCTTCTTCAACGTTTCAAACGCCTGCAAACAATCATTGGAAAAATTGAAAGCAACATCTTTTTCTAGCAATTGGCTCAAAGGCTTAGAAATTTTAGAAAAGTCACGGATAAACCTTCTATAGAATCCGGCGTGGCCCAAGAAGCTCCGGATAGCTTTTTCGTTTGTAGGAGGTGGTAATTTCTCGATCGCTACAATCTTTGCCCGATCTACTTCCAAACCTGCAGAAGAAACTCGATGACCAAGTACAATGCCATCGCGTACCATAAAATGGCACTTTTCCCAATTTAGTACTAGATTGGTCTCTTCACATCGCTTGCAAGACTAGGGAAATATTGTGAAGACAATTATCAAAAGAATCACCAAATACGAGAAATCATCCATAAACACCTCCATAACTTTTTCAATAAGATCGTGAAATATAGCCATCATACAACGTTGGAAAGTGGCAAAAGGGCGTATTACATAAACCAAATGGCATGCGATTTAAATGCAAATGTGCCATAAGGACATGTAAATGTTGTTTTCTCCTGGTCTTCCTACGCAATCATGATTTGATTGTACCGGAATAACCATCTAAAAAGTAATAATAATCATAACATGCAAGACGATCCAACATCATATCTATAAAGGGAAGAGGACAATGATCTTTTCGAGTGGCATCATTTAGTTTTCGATAATCAATGCAAATTCGCCACCCTCGTAACGATTCTAGTAGCAATCAGTTCTTCATTCTCATTTTTCATTATCATTTACCCCCTTTTTTCGGCACCACTTGTACCGGACTTACCCATGAACTATCGGATATAGCATAAATGATCCCGGCATCCAACCATTTCAACACTTTCTTCCTAACCACATCTTGCATGATAGGGTTTAGTTGTCTTTGGTTTTGCAATCGATGGTTTATAAACATCTTCCATCCGAATTTTATGCAACACAACGGATGGACTTATGCCTTTTAAATCGCTTATAGACCATCCTAGTGCCGACTTATGTTTTCGTAAAACCCTTAACATTTATCAAGTTGAGTAGTAGTGAGAAGAGATGAAACAATTACCGGATTTGCGTTATTCGCCCCAAGAAATGCATATTTGAGGTGTTCGGTAATTGCTTGAGTTCCGAGTCGACGTTGCTATTTCAGGGTCACGCGACGGGTTGCTTATGCTCCGACGCACGAGTCGCTCGTGATCCCCTCGTTTCGATTCTTCTCTTGATTGCGCCTGGGGTTGCCCGTGCTCCGACACGCCCATGTGCGCTTCGGAGACCTCAACTATTCCATCCGCATCACGCACGGGTTGCCCTTGGGTGGGCGCATGGGTCGTGCGTTTACGCAAGTTTGGCTCCCTTATTTCGACTTTGCTTTCTCGCCTCTTGCGCTCTTAGGTAGTTCCCGTGATATGATCTAAGGCACAAACATAGACGTGCAAATCTTGGTTATCAAAATCAAGTACAACATTCGACATTGAGCACGAGTGGGTTAGACCAAATTCCAAATCGTCAGAGACAATGTATGATCAAGATAATCCTCAATGCATGAACTAACTATATCCAAAAATTACAATTCTCCACCGTATCATGAAATTTCATTGCTTTATATATAGAAAATAAAACGTGCTCATCATTAACACGTAAAGTGAGCTCTCCTTTTTGTACGTCTATTAAGGCTTTACCAGTGGCAAGAAATGGACGTCCAAGTATCAGTGGAACGTCACGATCTTCTTCCATATCAAGAACCAAGAAGTCCACAGGGAATATAAATTTATCTACTTTTACCAGCACGTCTTCTATGATTCCCTTTGGATATGTAAGTGACCGGTCCGCAAGTTGCAATGTAACCATGGTTGGCTTTGCTTCGCCTAGTCCAAGCTTCCTGAAAATGGACAAAGGCATCAAATTAATACTTGCCCCCAAATCACACAACTCTTTATTAAAGAAGTTACCACCAATGGCACAAGGATAGTGAAACTCCCTGGATCTTTCGATTTTGTGGCGCTTCCTTTGAATGATTGCGCTACATTCTTCCGTCGATTCACCGTTTCAAAGCTTGTCATCTTCCTCTTCTTTGTCATAACATCCTTAAGAAATTTCGCGTAATTTGGCATTTGCTCTAATGCGTCTTCAAAAGGAATGTTAACGTGCAATTTCTTAAATATATCAAGGAATTTTGCAAATTGATCATCAAGCTTTTTCTTTTGAAATCTTTGAGGAAAGGGAAGAGAGATAGGTAAGTTAGATATATTAGAGTTAGATGATGATTTAAGCTTCTCAGCCCCTGCTTGTTCCTCCTCTTGTCTCTCTTTTTCCCCATTTACTTCAACACCATCTTTCATCACCAATTCAACGTCTCCTAGCTTAGATGCTTTCTCTCGAAATTTTCGGTTTCCAGTTTTCTTTAGGCCCATCATATTCCGTACCAATCCGTAATCGAATAGCCTTGCATTGTTCTTTAGGATTAACTTCCGTGTTACTCGGAAATTGACCCCTTTGATGTTGTCCACCCACAATAGTAGCCAATTGGCCCAATTGAGTTTCAAGACTCTTCATCGAACTTGTCATTTGGGTCATTTGTAGCTCCACTTTATCCAACATTGAATCTTGCCTAGCGGCGACTCCTCGTGTCACTCATGAATGCGTTTGATTGATTTATGAATGAGGTGAGTGCATCTTCCAAAGATGATTTTCCTTCCACATTGGTACCCCCATTTGACGTATTAAACCCCGGTGGTGGTTGCAACACATTCTTTGAATTGGCATAGGAAACATTTTCATGGTTTCTCAATCCCTGATGATAGTGTGTTGGATTTGAATTGCTCCAAAATTGTTGAAATTCCGGTTATTCACATAATTTATCTCCTCCATCGGATATAGAAGAGCTTCACTACCCGTGTTCATGCTTGCTTCGCCCTTTAGTAAGAACACTCAATTGGGTTGTCAATGCCGCCACTTGTCTTTGTCAATGCCTTAATTGGGTCCGAATCCGATATTTCGCTACTCGTTGTACATTGGATCTTTCAGACGCCACTTTAGTAATCTGTTCATAGCCATTTCTTCAAGAAGATTTAAAGCATCTTGTGGGAACCTAGCCAACAACGCTCTCTCGCATTGCGGCATCAACAAAGGCCCTCGTTTGCCCCATTAAACCATTGTAGAAGAAACATAATCATGATCCTCCGGAAAGCCGTGTTGTGGACATCTTCTTAACAAATCCCTAAATCGTTCTCAAGCCTCATACAAAGGCTCGAGTCAAACTGCCGAATTGAGTGATCTCACTTTTTGGCCGCAAAGTTTTGCTTGGTGGAAAGAATTTAAACAAAAACTTTTGGCTCAAATCGTCCCATGTGCTCACACTTCCTTGCGTCAAAGTATCCAACCAATTTCTCGCCTTATCCCTCAAAGAGAAAGGGAATAGGCGCAATCTTATGGCATCATCCGAAACGCCATTCATTTTTATTGTGTTGCATATTTGGGCCGAAATGTGCAAGGTGAGAATTAGGATCTTCGATTAAACCCCAAACCGATTATGTTGTACCATGTTTATCGATCACGGTTTAAGCTCGAAATTATTGGCATTTATCGAATATGAGCAATGCCACCGTAATTACGATTCGTTTGTGGTCGAAAGTAATCACGGATAGCTTCTTTGTTGAACCGATACCGTAACTCGTTATCCCCGTTGTTACCTGGTATTGGTAACTCATTTTCTAAATCCCCATTATCGATTTTGTTGTCTTTCACCATCGCCTAGTAGTAGACTGATTCTCCTTGCGAAAGCCTCAACTTCCTAAGATGAGCGGTATTAAGTCCCCCGCCTAGAGCGCGTGTTCATGCACTACCCGGACCAAACTAAAAGAAACAAGTCAAATAATGTAGAATTAAAGTCAAACCAAAATAAAAAAATAAAAAGAATGTCTAAATTAAGAATAATTATATCTATCGCAATATTAGCACCAAAAATTGTATTAGTCGAAACGGCGCCAAAACTTGTTCGCCTTATTTTTAGCTCCACCGCAAGTGTACGGTGTAGTTTATAGAATAGGGTAATCAAGGTCGTATCCACGAGACTAATAAATTAATATGCTAAGTATTGATCTAAGATAGTCTTATTTTTATTTAGACGATCGAAATCGATGATTGTTGTATTGAGATTAAGACAATTTAAATCACTAAAACACAAGATTAAGATAATACAAATGATAGAAGTATCAACATAATGAAATGGATTTCCGAGTTAAGGTTTCGATTAATAATCCTCTTGTTATCCGGTTTAATCAAGCCACGTTATTATCAATATTCCTATAAGACGATCACAAAGCTATTTTATCATCCCTCTCGAGATGCATATAAAACGTGGATTGAAATACTTATGGTAGCATCTCTACTCAACATGAAGCATTCAACTCCCAAAAGTTTAAAAGATCAAATATCCTCACAAATATTTACAAACCTCTCGATTCATGCAAATATTTGTGTCGAGTATTCAAGATCTAATATTGAAACTCATCTCTCGAATTATGAATCAATATATCAAACAAGTTAAATCATTGATCAAGTGATAAAACAAGAATAAGCTCAAAATACTCAAATAAGCTTCAAGATAATAACTTCAACTAAGATTAAAACATCCAACAAGAGTTCATTAATCTACTTCCAAAACCCGAAATCTCAAGAGTTTAGCTACACATGATTTCTAAACAACTCATAAACAAATTGTTCAAAGTCATTACAAATGAAAATGAAAGATTGAAACAAAAAGAGAAGCAAGAAAAACTTAGGAAAGTCGACAATCTCGATATATCTCCGTTCCTCAAGCTCCGATGCAACCCGATTGTCTCCTTGATGTCTTCTTTCCAAGAATAGACCCTTGTCTTGTGTTGTAGATCCCAAAAATGCCGAATATCCTTGTGTGCCCCCAAAAGCCTTTTTATACCCACTTTTCGCTTTAGGGCATAATGTCATTATGGGATTCAGCCGAGACGCACGGGGTGGTGCGTCGGAGCATGGGCTACCCGTGCGCCATCCCGTTGAAATCATCCGAGTCTCTGAGCGCACGGGTGGTGCATCGAGCACGAGCTACCCGTGCGCCATCCCACCGAAATCATCCATCTCTCAGAGAGCGCACGGGTCATGCATCGGTGCACGGGTGGTGCCTAAGGCACGCCCAACCCGCACACTCCCGTATTTTCCTTATATGCTCATCTTTCGCTCATTTTGTCTTCACTTTTCGTATGTTCACTCAATTCTCCGTGTTTCCACTTTGCTATGCTCGTAATTGTATTCAATTTGCTTCAAATATCATGAAATTCCTATAAAATAAGCAAAGTGTAATATCTTTTCCACAAGGAGTGAATATGTGACATTTTACGCGAGTATATGCATGTTTACCCATCATTAAAACCGAAATATACCTCAAAATATATGCAAAACTCACACCTATCACTTATCGTATCGTATTTTTCTTTTATTTTTTCGCGGATCCGGGTCAGATATGCGAGATGGGTAGGATATTTAGACCCGTCTAATGGATCTAGATCCGTATATTTAGACCCGTCTAACTGATCTGTTAAACGGTCTGACAGGAGACTAGCTCTTTCTTCAATAATGAAGAAATGTTTAACTCCATTGGTATTTATTTTTGTAACATCTAAAACTCTCAAGTCATGGAGTAGTGGGAGAGTGAAGACACTTGAAACTCCCAAGTCATGGAAGAATAGGAAAATGAATGCTCCAAGTCATGGGGTGGTGGGGAGTTAATATATTGATCTTAAAGTCTATAAAAGGTGCTCCAATATTTCACAATCTACACAACACAAACTCTTGCACTGTGCACAATCAAATTTTCTGCATATTGTTCTTGAATTCCTTGGCTTCCAGTTCATTTTGGTGGTGATTTCCAAGCATAATTTTCGGTTCATTAATTGAGGTAATCTGGTTTTTCCGTCTTATATTTGGAACAAACGCCAAGAATAGGGGCACGAAAGTTTTGTTTTGAGGATAGTGTACATGTTCAACACATCTGCCCAATTTTACATTGTGCTTTTGTGATTTAATTTATTACAAATTTGGATTGTTGTTTTATAATTTGTAATTAATTTTCATTCTGTAATTTCATATAAACTGTATAGAAATATACTTCTCACTTTTCTAACATACCCTGCCAACACGTTTTGGCAATTCCGCGGTAGGTCCTCAATCCTCATGCATAATTAACTAAAGCGATTAGTATTAGCTCTTGAAGGTACACATGCAAGCTAAAGGAGTAACCAGAAACATGTTGATAATTATTTCAATAAACAAAATAAAACACTTACAATAAACTAATTTACAGGAAGAATACCTATAGCAATTTCTTAAAAAGGTTTTGAGCTATAATTAATAAGTTACTTTATTTTTAAATATGCAAATGAATCTTAACCTTGCATTTAGATATAGCAACTTTTTGAAAAACAATTTTTCACTATTTGTAATTATCTTTAGATAGTTTTTGTGATCTTAACCCATCTTTCTAAAATCGGAGCGACCTACCGATTCAAGCTTAACAATGGTAGGTTCGGCCATTTCACCAGGAATAATTGAGAGTTGATCAAAACAGAATAAAACTAGTCAAAACTCAATAAATAAGTAACTTTTCGCTTATTTAGTTTTC
Organism: Rehmannia glutinosa; assembly: GCA_016081115.2. Taxonomy (NCBI): domain Eukaryota; kingdom Viridiplantae; phylum Streptophyta; class Magnoliopsida; order Lamiales; family Orobanchaceae; genus Rehmannia; species Rehmannia glutinosa. Next base: position 269,392 of record JABTTQ020000675.1, on the reverse strand, counting down.
GAAAGAAATTTGAACATGATGTGTGGTTAATTAATGTATATGAATATTTCAAGTACTTCTATTTAATTTTGACAAATATATGGTGAAAGGTAGTAATTCATATCTTGGGAGTGGGAAAGTGGCCGCATCAATAATTACAACCCACACATTTATTTCCTTTTGTAGCACATGTGATAGGAAATGACAAAATAATGGTCCTTCAGCTCTGGGAAATCTTCCAACAAAGTAACCCTGTAGAAAACATAGGTATTTTTTTAGTGTTTCAGTATAGATATCTTTTCATTTTGAATTGCTTTCCCCATTAGGGAAGAATAGTGAATTCTATTTTGAAAGAACAATTAAATTTGGATAGGATGATTGGATATGAAATAATACATGTATATACTATATACATCTCATTTTAATTTATTTTTTAAAATTGATGTGACAAAGTGAAAATCACAAAAAGTTCAAGTGACAAATTCAAAATCACACAGTTCGGATGACAAAGTGCAACATCTAGCTGATTAAGGTGAAAGATGGTTTTACGTTTACTATTCCACCCTCATGTGGTCATGTGAAATAAAGTATTAAAACCTCAATAGTTTGGAGGGTATATTGTTCCCGGCCCCATTACATTTAGTCGTCGATACTTTTAATATATGGATCATAACCATCTTTTTAAATCGGAACGACATTCAACCATAGAGAATTGGGAGCTGGTCAAAACAAGACAAACTAGTCAAAAATCAGAGAGTAATTTTTTATTTCTGTTTTACGAAAAAAATTGAACTTGATCTGTGGTTAAATATATATGATTATTGGAATTTGTATTTTATTTAGAAAAGTATATGGTCGACTTTTTTCGGCCTAGATAATCATAGGCTCATCCAACCCAAACCTCAGGCCAGTCTAACTTCATTTTGCCAGCTCTAATGGTGAGCCTCCATGGGCTATAAGCAATTCTATGGGTCTCAAGGGCTCCGTTAGTAGTTTGGGCCGCTTGAGCCAATAGATGATAATGTAACTAATAAACAATAATTTGACATCTTATCAATTTATATTTGATAAATAAATGATGTAATCAAAAATTCTATGGATTATATTATTGATAAATAAATGATGTAATCAAAAAATTCAAAAATAATCAAAAGGTAATTATAATTTGACCTCTTATCAATTTATATTTGATATTCCGCTGCAGCACGGGGATTTTGGCGCTGTGGTGCTCGATCTTACTCGATATTTTTTTTTTCCGCTTCTAACTTTAAGCGAGTTCCACCTTTCAAACGCGTTTTGCATCGTTTTTAACCAATTTCGGCTACCAAGAATTGTCCCGACTCCCAAACGACAACAAATTACATGAATTCGACTCAAATGACACTAAAATGCCCGAAAAAAAAGCAAAATCCTAGTCTAGAATACTCAATACATTGGTATAAAACTAACTTAACACCCAACCCAAAAGGTGGTGGCATTTTCATAAGTACTAGCCTGACACTTGGATGTGATGATAATTATAAAGTATTATTTTTTCCAAAAAAGTATCACTATTACACTGAAAAGTATATATTTTCAAAGTTATTTTTCGTGGCGGTGGAAATTTTGTAAAATTATATGATAGCATAATATAATTAAGGGCTGTAGCATTTTTTGTAATGTTAGGCGTGTCACATAGTATCACATTGTACTCGAAAATGATAAATTATTATTAAAAAAATATCACTTTGACTTAGAAAATTAAATGTTTTCAAAGCAACAAAACTGATTAATTACTTATAAGCTATATAAAACATTGTTTAACAGTATCACTTTTTATTAAAAATATCACTTTTACTCTAAAAAGTATATGTTTCTAAAGTAACAAACCTTGTAATAGTAGTTTTTTCTTAAAATTATTAGTTTTTTCCTTGAAAAGTATTGGTATTTTCGATAAAAGTATAATTATAAATATTGATCAAGCATCGAGCATAGACCACTTCACTAATTGTCACCGTCAGTCGGTATTCTGCAGCAATTTTCCCAAACACCACAACCATATTCATAATTCCAATCAACCGAAAAAAAACTACTCCATTTCCGTTCCTATGTATATATTTCAAATTGTATAATTACTAGGAACAATCATACTTTAATTTCCATTTAATTAATCATTCATAAGCGTGCAGACAAATATAACATATTATATTACATACGCAATATTTCCATCAAGACATTACCAAAAGTAAATAATAATATTCAATCCACATGCAATGCATGGTGGGTAGCTGCTAATTAATCAGATGAGTTATCTTAGCACGACAGGAGCACCAAACTGAGGTTGAATAGTGAAAGCAACAACTGGGGCATGTAAATAAGTTGGTGAAAACTCTATAGAGAATTCACGCAAAATCATTGCCAAAAAGGTTTTAATCTCTAACATATATAGCAAAGTTCATCCCAATGCAAATTCTTGGACCCCAACCCCAGGGCATGAATGCTGCCTCCCATTGGCTGCTTTTAGCACGCCTTCGGCAAACCTGTCGGGCCTAAATTCTCCAGCATCTTCACCCCATATTTCAGTGCTTCGATGAAACATAAGTACTGGAAATGTGATGAGTGAGTCCTTTGGTATGGTGTACCCATTTATTTTTGTGTCTTCATCGACCAGTCTAGTCAGCTCCATTACTAATGGGTATAAACGCAACATCTCGTTTATAATCATCGTTATCTGCCATGAAAATATTCAAGTGTCCATCCATATCATGAAATAATTAGTAGGATACATTACAAAATGTACCCAGGAGGTTTGGGGTAATTAAAGAAAAACAAAAAAAAAGCAGCTAAGTTTTTCAAAATTAAAAAGAACTCTGGAACATTTTACCCTGAAAGCAAACAAGCCCTTGATGACTCACCTATATGACATCATTCAAGACCTCAGCATGGTTGCATTAGATTCCTTCTGTCATCCCATACGTACAACATAATTTGCCAATGATTTCTGATGATTAGTTTGTTACAACAAATTGTATCAGATGTTGACACTTGGATGGTTTAGATGATTTCATAGTGTCACGCCCCAAACGCGATGCGACAACGATCAATCACTTAAATGAAAATAATTCAATAGTCTAAACCAATGATACAAACTCCAAGTGAAATAGAGTCTAATGCGGCGGAATAAAATACACACAAGTACAAATTACATCTTAAGATCCGACGGAATCCGAATACAACCCAATAGATTATCGAATTTAACTTACACCCAAACGAAACAAAATGAAAAGTCCAACAACAATAAAAGTAAAAGGAGTGTCGCTCCACATCAACAAAGAGGAATTCAATCTGTGGTAGGTTCGACGTCTTCAACGTACTCTTCATCTAAAGGTTGGAAAACGGGGAGGGAGTGAGACAGAAATCTCGGTGGATGGGGTGATCGTGTGCAAGTGTGGCGATATATATAGTTAATGCGAGAAAACGGTTGTATGAAAACGCGTGAGATATGATGCATGTTTTCATACATAGCCCACATGCATCGTGATAAATATATATTAAGTAATATATTTATATAGTTTAAGAAATAGTTCGTGGTCACACAGTACGATGATTCAAGCGGACATGAGGATTGCGTCGGTGTAGCGCCAATCCCATGCAAGACAATTAGTGTTTGCGTCTTCAAGTGTAGCGCCAACCCATGCATTACAAGTAGCGGTTGCGTCTTCGAAGTGTAGCGCCAACCAAACGTTAAGTTCAACTCCGGAATCGTGTGGATCGATAAAGCCGATTCCTTCGTTCTTCCTTGTAACTCCCCGTTCATGATGGTCCAAGACCATCACCTTATTGCTCCATAGTCAAAGACAAAATCCACGTTGGAGCTAGCAAGGCTCGGATTCGTCATAATCATGATTATACCTCAAGTACTACGACCGCTTCCCGGACAAACTCCGTCCCTCGGTTGGGGATTAGGACGATGGGGAAGAGTGGAATAGCAACCGAGCTGCCTTCCATCCCCGATGTATCCACTCCGACGTGAGCTCGACACACCAAGTTGACTCAAGCAGGAAAGTAAATACAAGTTCATGTAGTCAACCAGGCAGTCGAGTATTATTGATTCAGGAAAGCAGTTCAGGAAAATTTTTAAAAAATTGCGAGTGGCAATTATGGTGTTGGCGGAGTTATTGGGATGAAGATGATTATCGGGAGGATAAGCAATCTTCGATATCTTGAAATATTAGGTGGAACATAAGTCCCGTTATAGATTCAAATCGCAAGACGTGGAAGTCGCCCGCGATCGGTATTAATCGGTCAAGGCGGTCCGATAAGTCAAGGGGTTTTTAAGAAAATAAAATATTTTAATTAAGAATTGAAATCAGAGGGTCCAGGGCTGTTTTAGTAAAAGAAAATAATTTGAGTTAGGTCCTTGATAAAAAGAAATTTTACAATTTAGCCCCGTTTTGTAAAAACCAATACTTTTGGGGTTAAAATTTGAATAAATAAATATCCCGACCTTGAAAAATTATGAGGTCAGTTCCTAAATTCTCCAAATTATTCAGAGATTCAGGTTTTTGAAGTTTTGAGGTCGAGTTTTTATAAAATTCTCATATTGGCCCCAAATTTGTTAAAATTGCCATTTCGACTCTAAGTTTAAAATAATTGGAACTCACAAACCGGAAGGGATTTTAATGTGATTCCAGTTGGAAAATGTCACTATGGTTAATGGGATATTGGGACAAAAGCAGTTTTAAAAAGAAATAAGTTTAGGTCCTTTAACATTTGAAAATTTCATTTTTGTCCCATTTTGAAATAATTGCCTTTAAGGCTTTTAGGGGTCCAATTATTATGAAGTTTAAACCTTGGGTCCAAAATATAATTAAGTTATAGATAAATTAGTATTTCCAGGTGCATGGGCTGCATAAGTCCTGGAAATTTCATTTGGGTCCTCAAGTTTAATCTTTTACACTTTAGTCCTTCAACTTTTATAAAATTACTTTTCAAGCTCTAAACACTTGGATTTTTGGAATACACTTAAAATATGTTATTTCCAGTCCCTTAAGAGTTAAAATTTCAAATTTCAAAATTAGGGTCTGGTACAGTTTCAAAATTTGCAAAATAGCCCTTAAACTTCTCAAATTTTACAATCTAGTCTTTGGGTTTTTAAGGGTTGATTTTATTTATCTAAAAACTCTTAAAACTTTATTAAAATATCAAAACATAATTTTTGAACCTGAGTTCAGTCCCAAAATCGAAAATTACAGAGGGGTCCCTTAAATTTTATTTTTCTTGCAATTAAGTCCACCAACTTTCCATTTTTGCATTTTAAGTCCAAAAGTTGAAATTTAATCAATTATGCTCGACTTGTCCAGGTTATAAATCATTCAAACATAGATTTCAAGAGTCATACACATACATATCCTTCTCATACAAAATTTCATCAAATATAACAATAAAATGTGCATGTATGCCCTATTTTTCGATAAATCACATTTTTGAGCAACACTTGAGAATTTTACAACTTGATACAAGAAAATAGCATGCAATACATAATATATATCTCAAGTGCTCAATAACAAAATACTACATGCATATTTTCAATTTAAAACACCTAGAAGTTGAAAGAATTTCTCCACCCACCTCGTAGTAGTTTCTCGGGTTGTTCTAAAATGTGGTCTTCTTCCTTGAATCAACTTCTTGACTCAAACTCTTGAAGATCAGCCCCTAAATGGTATCCAAACCATATTTTGGTGTTAAAATTAAAGTCTCAAGTCTAAAGAAAATATACTAGTACCAAATGGTTACTACTCACCTTAATATCTTCAAGTAGTCTCAAAAATGGAAATTTTCCTTCAAGCCTCTAACCTCCACTTGAGATGATGTAGGTCAGCCCCTAAACTCCAAAATTTATATTCTTGAGTCAAAAATTAATTCTTCATGTTGTCAAGAGAAAAATACTAAAACCATAATTTTCTCACCTTAATAATATGTAATCTTGAATTTCCTCTTCAAGCTTGTAGTCAAATCTAGGTCTCTAATTCTTCAAGAATTTTCTCTAGGAGTACCTCAACAAGAAGGATTCAACATTATTAGATGGTGAAGGTATAAGGTTGAGGATTGGAGAAGAAAAATAGAGTTGGGAGAAATGAAGATATTCTTACCTTATGCTTGAAGAATTTGATCCTTTAGAGAAAAATGGAAGCAAGTCTTGTGTTTTTATGATAATTATGAAATGAATAATATTGGTAGATAAATAAAAAAATAACAAAATGATTGATTCCCTAAGACAAGGAGCCAAAAGTTGGAGGGAATAATAATCATGGTGTTGGTATTTTTATTTATTAGAATTTGGTGGAAAGAAAAGTTTGTCTATCCTTTAAGCATGTGACCAAAAGTTGAAAAAAAAATAATATGCATATGTAAATATATATATATATACATATATAATTGTAGGTCTTGAAAAGAATATGTAACAACCTCCCCATTTATAATGGGAAATTTTCTAATTTTTAAAAAATATAAAAAAAAAATAATTTTTTTAAAGAAAATAAAAGTATAAATATCTATAATTAAATATTTAGAAGTTTAAAAATTAATCCCCATTTTAAGGGATAATTTTCGAAATATTTGTTTTTAAATATATATATTTTTATACAAAATTGAAAGAAAATAAAATGTATAAATATTTATAATTAAATATTTAGAAATTTAAAAATTAAAGATGTGAAATAAGAAATTCGTTTTATCTCTCATTTTTTTTTAAATTGATTGGGAAATTGGTTGGGATGAATTATAGAATAAGATAAAATATTAGGATAAGGATTGGAATGTACTTCTAAATTGTTGAAGGTATAATATTTCTAAAGTCGTAGTCATTCGATCAAGTATTAATACTAGAGGAGAATATAAAATCGCTAGGCTCGAAAAACGAGGAAGGCGTAATTGATGTTGAAAGAAATAAATAAAAGTCGAGTCGCATTTCATTATTAATGGTTTGTGATACATAGCCGAATAAATAATCACTACATAACACCGTATCTCACGCAGCTTAAAATTCGGGCCTCACATTCACCCTCCTTAAAAGAATTTGGTCCCCAAATTCTCTTGAAACAACTCGGATATTGATTCCTCATGTCTTTTCCATCTCCCACGTTGCGTCTTCGTCTGGCCGTGGTTTCGCCATACCACTTTAACCATCGGAATCTCTCTATTACGCAAATCGATGTATCTGGGTCAATGATCCGGATTGGTTTCTCGATGTAGGATAAATTTTCCATCGAGAGGAGTACCTTGGGTGATAATATGCTCGAGATCCGTTGATACGTTTTTAACCTCGATACATGGAATACATCGTGCATTCCCGCATCTTTGTCTTTGGTAACTCGAGTCGGTAGGCTAACTTCCCGACCCTCCGCAAAATTTTGTAAGGTCTAACATATATCGGGCTCAACTTGCCTCCTTTCTTTGGATTGATCAATCCTTTCCGTGGAGAGAGTCTCGAGAAATACTTCATCTTCGACTTCAAATTCTAAGTCCTTTCTTCTCTTATCTGCAACCAACCCTTTTGGCGGCTGAGTGTGCGGATCCGTTCCTTAATCAACTTGACCTTCTCCATGGCCTCTCGAACTAAGTCGACCTTTGGAATCGAGGGCGACTTTCGTTTCTCTTTTGGAGTCCATTGGTCATCAATCTCCCAATTGTGGCACGATAGGCATTATTATAGGCGAACTCGGCCAATGGTAAGTACGAATCCCAACTTCCTTGAAGTCAACGTGCATGCTCGCATGATGTATTCCAGGGTTTGAATTGTTCGCTCGGATCGCCATCGGTTTGTGGATGTCTTCTTTGTCTTTGAAACTTAGCGAGGTACCCATTCCTCATGTAAGCATTTCCCGAACTGAGACAAATCTCGGGTCTCTGTCGACACTATGTCGATCGGCACTCCATGCGGTCGAATGATCTCTGGATATAAATTTGCGCAAGTTTACGCAAGTCGGTTTTCTTCATGGGTAGGAAGTGTGCGATTTCGTGAGTCGGTCTCACGACTACCCATATAGCATCATCGCCTCGTCTAGTCCTCGGTAGATCCGTCACGAAGTCCATCGTTATGTGTTCCCATTTCCACTCGGGAATTCTCAACGGTTGTAATAAACCGGATGGTCGTTGGTGTTCGACTTTTACTCATTGACAAGTCAAGCATCTCGCAACGAACTCGCTACTGCTGGTTCTTCATGTTTGCCCACCAAAGAATGTTGTTTCAAGTCCTTATACATCTTGTTTCCTCCGGGATGTATAGTGTATTTCGAACGGTGTGCTTCTCGAGAGGATTCTTTCTAAGTTGCTCATCACTCGGTACACAAATTCTATTCCAAATCGATGATCCCATCTTCCCGTCATGAGAATTCGATCTCTCTCCTTTGAGTATCTTCTCTTTTAGTTTTTGAAGTTGTACGTCAATCCCCTCGTGTTACTTTGATCTCGTTCAAGAGATCGGGTTTAATCAAATATTAGCACATGAAATTCGAGTCTTGGTTCTCGTCCGGATTCCAAGTGCTCAATTATTCTAATGATCTCCACTCTCGAATCATTAGTCTAGCTAAACTCGCCTTTACTGCTTGGGCGTCGGCTACTATGTTAGCTTTCCTGGGATGGTATTGAATATCAAAGTGATAATCTTCTATTAACTCCATCCATCTCCGTTGCCTCAAATTGAGTTCCTTCCGAGAGAATAGATACTTTAGGCTCTTATGATCCGTGTAAACCGTGAATGTTGCTCCGTAGAGGTCTTGCCTCCATTTCTTTAACGCGAACACTATTGTTGCCAATTCCAAGTCATGTGTTGGGTAATTTGCTTCATACGGCTTGAGTTTTCGTGATGCGTAAGCAATGACCTTTCCTTCTTGCATGAGTACTGCTCCTAGTCCTTCCTTTGATGCGTCACCTGAGGCGACAAAGTTTTGTTCCCTTTGGAAGGGCTAAGACTCGAGCCGTAGTAAGTCGTTTCTTGACTCTTCTTGAAACTAGCCTCACACTTGCCATTCCACTCAAACTTGACTTGCTTCCGGGTTAATTGAGTGAGTGGTCCTAAAATATCTTGAAGAAATCTTGGATAAATCTTCGATAATATCCAAATAGTCCTAAGAAACTTCTAATCTCCGTTCTGAGACTCGGGTTGTTTCCATTAAACCACCTTTGTCTGTACTTTCGAAGGATCTACGGCGATCCCAGTGTCGGATACTATGTGTCCCAACAATGCGACTTCACTAAGCCAAAATTCGTACTTGCTGAATTTGGCATACAACTTGTGCTCGTAGTGTCTCTAAAACAATTTTCGGATGACGCTCATGCTCCTCTTTAGACTTGGAGTATACGATTATGTCATCAATGAATATCACTACGAATTGATCCAAATAAGGTTGAAAGACTCGATGCATTAGATCCATAAACGCCGCTGGTGTGCGTTGTCGTCGGAAAGGCATCACTACAAACTCGTAGTGTCCATATCTCGATCCGAAATCTTTGTTTTGGAAACGCCCTCTTCACGGATCTTTAATCGATAATATCCTTGTTGTAAATCAAACTTGAGTACATTGTCGCTCCTTGAAGTTGATCAAACGATTCGTCTATCCTCGGGAGGGGATATTTGTTCTTGATGGTCACGCCGTTTGTTAAGTCCGCGATAGTCATACACGATCTTAATGTGCCATCTTTCTTTTTGACAAACAAGCGATGCAGGTGCTCCCCGGAGACGTGCTCGTTCGGATAAATCCCACATCCATCGACTTTTGTAATTGAGTCTTCAACTCTTGCAACTCAACAGAGCCATTCTATACGGCGTTCGCGTCGGGCGGTTCTGGTAATACCTCGATGGTGAACTCAACTTCCCTATCCGGAGGGACAGTGGTGAGTTCTTGTGGAAATACATCCGTATATTCCGATACTATAGGTACTTGATTAATTTTTGTCTCAACCTTAGGTTTGTTAATTACAAACGCCAAGTACCCTTGTGCCCCTCTAGTGATCGCTTCCCGCTTTCATTGCTTTGAAATGATTGGGGCAATCTTAACTCAGTGCCCTTCCCGAAATTTCCACTTCGGCTTAATGCGGGTTCACATAGTTTAATGGACTTGCGATGGCGGTCCATTTGTGCATGGTGTGCGACAACCAGTTCATTCCCAATATAATGTCGTATTCGGATATAGGTAGCAAGATCAAATCGGCAGGAAAGTTTATCTCATCAATCTTAACTTCGCATGCATTATAGATAATATCTTTATATGGCTTGCGCCCATAGGAGTGGACACTTCTAAACCTATAGGCATATGTTCCATGCATGCATGCACGGCTTGTGTACAAAATGTGGTGCGACAAATGAATGCGTTGATCCAGGGTCAAATAGTACTTTAGCGTAGTGGCTAGATATTAGAAGTGTACCTTCCACCACGTCTGTTGCCTCCGGAGCCTCATGTCCGGCTAGTGCAAATGCTCGGCGGGCATCCTTGCCCGATTTCACCGGCCATTACCTGGCTTTGGCGGTGACTTGTTTCGTGCGATCCTCGTACTTGGCAATCCTTTAGCGGTCTTGGTTACTACCACATAGCAAGCATTTCCCCTGTTTACGCCAACAATCATTGACAGATATGTCCCGTTTTTGGCAATGTGCACATCTTGGACCTGGTTTTTCTTGTATCGGTCCTTTTCCTTTTGTCCGTTTTATTGACTGGTCCCTTCAAACTTATCAGTGCTTAGATGGTTGTCCCACACTATCCTCTTGAGACTGTTTGATGGCTACTCTGCTGAATCTGTCCAATACGGTTTAGTCCTCGACTGCGGAGAGCTCCTTTACCGCCGAGTAAGTTGTCATTTCAACGAAACTGCTTTTGAAGTTCCAACTTGAGTCCCGTGTGAACTTATATAATTTGTCCTCTTCTCACTTGATTGTCCCAGAGCGTATTTGGACAATCGATGGAACTCGACTCGTATTGGGCCACGAGACATGTTCCCCTGTCTCAACTTATGGAATTCATCCCTGGCGTGCCTCCTTCACGACTTGGGGTATGTATTGCTCATTGAATTCACCAGAAATTTTCCCATGTCCTATCTATTTGATCCTGTTCCCACTTTCTCTCAATCTGCTCTCCACCAATCTCGAGCGGTGATTCTAGTCGAACACGGTGAGCGTAACCTTTTGTTCCCCGAGTATTGGAGAGCATTGAAGATATTCTCTATTTTCTCGATCCATTCTTCTCGCTTTCATGTCATCTGGTTCCCCTAAGAAAGTCGGGGTCGAATCGTAGAAACCGCTCCAAGGTGCGGTCATTCGTCTCTCGAGCAGGTTTCATGGTTAGGGCCGACGAGGCTCGCTTGTTGCCTCATAAAAACCAATATCCATTGCAAGGTTATTGCGGTTAGGTTATCTCTGTGATTGGCGGAGGAGGTGGTGGTAGTTCGGGGAGGGTACCGTTCCTGGTAAGTTGTCATTTCAACAGTTGCCTTTACTCGATGCGGAGAGTCCTTTACACGCGGCTGAGTAAGTTGTCATTTCAACAATCGAGAAGCTGCTTTTGAAGTTCCAACTTCATCCCCGTGTGAACTTATATAATTTGTCCTCTTACATCGATTGTCCCCGAGCGTATTTGGACAATCGATGGAACTCGACTCGTATTGGGCCACAGACATGTTCCCTGTCTCAACTTATGGAATTCATCCCGGCGTGCCTCCTTCACGACTTGGGGTATGTATTGCTCATTGAATTCACCAGAAATTTTCCCATGTCCTATCTATTTGATCCTGTTCCCACTTTCTCTCAACTGCTCTCCACCAATCTCGAAAGCGGTGATTCTAGTCGAACACGGTGAGCGTAACCTTTGTTCCCCGAGTATTGGAGAGCATTGAAGATATTCTCTATTTTCTCGATCCATTCTTCTTTTTCATGTCATCTGGTTCCCCTGAAAGTCGGGGTCGAATCGTAGAAACCGCTCCAAGGTGCGGTCATTCGTCTCTCGAGCGGAGTTCATGGTTAGGGCCGACGAGGCTCTGCTTGTTGCCTCATAAAAACCAATATCTGTTTGCAAGGCTATTGCGGTTAGGTTATCTCCTGTGATTGGCGGAGGAGGTGGTGGTAGTTCGGGGGAGGTACCGTTCCTGGGTACGTCCACATACCTACGGGGAACACGGCGGGTGTAAGTCCAAGCGGCTACGATAATCTAGAGGGGGGGGTGAATAGATTATCTCCATCTTTTCTATTTCGCCCTCTTTTAACAATCGAAAGCTCAAACACAATAATAAGGTGCGGAATGTAAACAACACACGTCGATTTAAAGAGGTTCAACCCACCTAGGGCCTAATCCTCTACCACCCCAAAGATATCCGGGATGGATTTCGAAAGAAAAAGAATTTTATTAATTACCAAAATTAATACAAATTCAACTTACAACACCTTGAAGAGCACCACACTCTTCTTCAACACCACCTTTGGAGATTACCACAATCTCCCTTTGAAGATCACCACAATCTTCCGACTTGAAGAGCACCGAACTCTCCAACACCACCTTTGGAGATTACCACAATCTCCCTTTGAAGATTACCACAATCTTCCGACTTGAAGAGCACCGAACTCTCCAACACCACCTTTGGAGATTACCACAATCTCCTTTGAAGATTACCACAATCTTCCTTCAACGGCACCTTTGAAGATCACCACAATCTTCAATCTTGAAGAATACCAAATTCTTCAACACCTCAAGAGCACCACACTCTTGAAACACCTATCACCTAGATCACCCAGTGTATTCTTACCACAAGAATACTCACAAGGATATCTTGTGTTTGGTTGATGAATTACAATCAAGATTACACTTTGAAAAATATTACAACTCAAAAGTGCAAGTGTAATCAAGAATGAAAGCCTAGACCTCAAGATGTGAAAGTGATAGTACTTAGGCTATTACAACAAGAATGTTGAAATGAATAACAAAGATTATGTGCTTGTGATATCTCTTGTTGTTTGTATCAAGTCTTGTATTTGATCCCTCAAGCTTTCATCTATTTATAGGAGAGCCTTCAAATTTGAATTCCAACATAGGCTCCTCCAAAGGCTCCTCCAAAGGCTCCTCCAACATAGGCTCCTTTATGGGCTCCTCCATGTTTTCTTTTGTCTACAAATAAGACAAAGAGATTAAAATAAATATGGTTGTCTCATAAGGATACAAAAATCAGATTATAGAACAATCCCACATTTTAAGGAAGAATGGTCTGCTGCACAACGGTTATATTTTAGCTGTCAAACTAAAGGGCGACCGGTCGCGCACAAAAGGACGTTTGAAATAGTCTTGCGAAAAATTACAGGCGGCCGGTCGAGGGGTGCTCGACCGGTCGACATCACCCTAGCCGGTCGACCTCTCCAAAAATAGAACAGGAGATTTTGCACACTTGCAGTGCACGTCGACCCACAGGCGGCCGGTCGACCGGACCGTCGACGCCTTGAAGCGGCCGGCCGACCTGCTTGAAATTTCTTCCGTCTCATTTTCTGTTTCAAAAAACATCTTCAGGTACGGGTTGCCCTATAGGGCGACCGGTCGACCACGAGACAGAAATGTTGTCCAATTTTAGTCGAAAATAAAACTTAAGAAATACTCCGAAAATTTAGTAAAAACATTTTAAACCGATCGAGAGTATTTAGACAACATTAGAAATATAGTTTCAATGTGAAAACCCATTGACATAAAATCTTTGAAAGTGTTGTCCAATATTAATCGAAAAAGACTTGAGCAAATACTCCTAAAAATATTAAAACTATTTTAAATCATTTAGGAGTATTTGGACAACCTTTAAAACCATTGTTTTGGTATAAAACAAAATCATCAAAATCATGATAAAACCATTTATCAAACAATCTCCCCTTTTTGATGATTACAAACCAAAACAATTTTAATGAGGTCGATTTTGAAAACAAAACAATTTTACCTAAGAAAGAGAACTATCCGTTGTGAGCGACAACATTCCATGCAATAAAAACACATGGATGGGAGTAGAGATATTCAAACACATATAGCAAATGCTCCCCTATCAACATGCACAACAAGAGTTATATAGAAGCAACTTAAACATAAGCTAAAATATTAGCTTTTCGATATTGAGCTTAAGTATCAATAACTTAAAAGCTCCCACAAAGATACATCATTAGAACCGTATATAAGTCCATACTACAACCAATGGACCATGATTCATACATAACCATAATACACCAAGTGGACTAAATATGATCCACAACTTATGGCTTTATGAAGCCATAGCTTATAGCTTCTTTTCGTTAAGCTTATCTTAGCTTCTTTGAGCTAAAGAGCTTATAACCTGTTTCTCCCCTTTGGAATCATCAAAAGAATGTTAGCACGATAAATACATCATATATTCTTATCAAAGTGCGCAAGTAAACCGATGTATCGAGCCATTTGAACATTGAAGCTTTTAAACCAAATAGAAGAGTCGAATCATACGACTTGTAGAAGCTTATGAAAAATCATTTGATTTGCGAGAAAACATGATCTCTATAAATATATGAGACTTTTGAAATCGAGAGAGTCGTGTAGGTGATGAATTTTTTCATTTGAAACGTTTTATCGAACACTTGGCGGGCGTAAAAATTGAAAGAGATATATATAGCCCTTGTAAATGAAATCAAGCCAAGTTTTCATCACCAAATGCAATATAACATATCAACAATCAATAAGCTCATCACAAATATATATGAATTGCATCAAGAAAAATACATATAAGCCACAAACTCAAGGTTCAACCCAATTGAGCTAACGATAGTGAAATTCTTACCATTCAATTGGTAAAGTCGAGCAATGATGATGATAACCGAGCTAGATAATCCCCAAAATATAAAATGTATGCAATAAAACAAATTTTGAGTGAAATTTGTGTGCAATTCAGCGAAGGGGGACGAAAAATGGACAAAATAAGCCAAAATGGCGAAGTCCGGAAACAGAACTATTTTTAGCCAAAAAATCATCCAGAGCGACCGGTCCAGGGCATGGGCGATCGATCGACGGCTTGGCGACCGGGTCGGCCTTGCCCCAACCGGCCAGTGGTTCTTTTTTGTTTTGAAAATCCGAAATTTGATCCAAAAATCCGATTTTTCGCCCCTAAGTTTTAAAACGTGCAAAATGCAAACGTAGACCTCATTCAATATACATTATGTCATAATCAAGCTCGAAATGAGGTAAAATACTCGGCGGTTAACGATCAAAAAGTCCGCGAGTTATCCTTGAGACGGAATTAAACACATCTCAAGTTTTTGTTAAAAATCACAATCCCTTAAAAATATATCGAATCTCAATATGTTTAGTTCGATTATGAAACAAATTTTGAATACGAATAACCGTATAATAGATACCAAACTTGTTATCCCGAAAAAATAAGAACATTTTAAAGCTTTGGATACAACAAGTCATAAGAAGAAGTGCCTTTCAAATATTTGAAAATTTCTTTTAACGGCACTTTATTGAGATTCGTTGGGATAGTTTTTGAAATCGAGCATATAGACATAATGCATATGGAATTTCGAGTCTATAGAAATAATACAAGAAAACATACCTCGAATTTGTTTGTCGACCGACATGCCTTTCTCAACCTTTGTCAATCTTTAGTCATAGTGGTTGAGATATTTCTTCTTTCTTCAATGCCTAACTCCTTCAAGAGTTCAATATAACCATCTTCTTGGCATTGAATAATTTGAAGTCAAGCAAGAAATTGAGCTCCCCCATCATGCTCATTTCAAGTACACATTGCATCAACTTGGAAAAATATCTTGCACAAATATTCATTAGTAGTACCAAAAATATTCTCATAAATATGCACAAGTAAACAATCTTGCCCTTTTTCAAAAACAAAGAGAGTAGTATCAACTTTACCTCTTGTAGAATCATTTAGCAAAAATAGCTAAGTCTATCAACCGCATGCCTTTTTAAAAAAAATTGGCCTAGAATTTTAAACTCCGATAGACTTCCATATGAATAAAACCATTTAGAAAATTAGCATCCATTTAGTAAAGCTTGAAATTTTCTTAAAACAAGAATGGGCAAGTAAAAAGCAAATAACTTCTAAAAGAGCTATGAGTGCAAATATTACATCAAAATCATTACCTTCTTCTTGAAGATACCTTCGAGCTACTAACCTTGCCTTAGTTCGACCAATGTTGCCTTGGTCATCGAGTTTGTTTCGGAGTGCCCATTTTGCATTTATAATCGTTTGTGATGAAAGACATGGCATCAACTTCCAAGTATCATTTCCTTTTTAGCTCCTCTTTGCGCTTCTAAAAACCAATCTTCATCTTGAAGCATCAATTTAGGAATTTGTCTTCTTCATCACTATTGGGCATCCAAATGATCTAAGGTGTTCATAATAGAACATTTACATCCAAATATTTGGAGTATTTTCTTTTCTACACAACTCAACAAACTCATTAAAGGCATTTCTTATATAAGCAAGAAAAATAGCCCAAGTGAAATAACATGCCTCAATTGTCAACCACAAAATATCTTGCAAAAGAGCATAGTAGTAAGAGACACATATATATATATATATAGATCATGAAGCAAGAAACACATACTATGCATTTAGAATATCATCAAGAGACTAATAAATCATGCAAGTTCAAATAAGCTTAAGAAAGCTACAAAAGGTCTCTTTTGAAATTGAGAATCCGATAGCATATAATTGAGACCTTATTTAAAAGAAGTATTTGAACAAAAGTTGACAAAGCAAATATGTGCAATCAAATATCGAATAGTGCCTTTCAAAAATCTAAAAATCCTCTTAATGGCATTTGTATGAAATACTATGAAAAACAAGCACATAGGCATATGATAATACATATATCGAGTCTATAAGAGTAAGAATAACACAAGTAAACGTACCTCGATAATTTATGCCTTTTCTTGATAAAAATGACGAAAATGACCATTTGTGAAAATATGTAAATCCTACACAATTCTTAAAACAAATCTAGCACAAATCATAATGATAAAAGTGTAGGCTAAGAGATATCACAAGTAAGCTCATGCCAAAAAAAAAATCCATAAGAGATGATAACATACTATAGTTTTCAAAAATGCACAAGAGTTTTAAAAACATCATATAAGGTCTTCTTTTTTTTAAAAAAATTTAAAAGCACAAATATATATTGAAGACCTTAATTAAAAAAAAAAAAATTTGAAAACTCATTTTGCAATAAAGACACAAATAAAAGCATGCATAATAACAAAATAAAATGCATATTTAAATAGGAGATACGGGTTACCAATTACGCCATTTCCATGGGTTGTGTCGTTCCCATTGTTGATGATATCTTCCCTTTGAGAAGTCACTTTGTTGATGATTACTTCTTTGATTGCTCCATTTCCAAGGTTTGTTGCTTTCCCATTGTTGAAAGTCTCTTCTTCTTTGAAAATCATCTTGTTGATGATGTCTTTGCCATTTCAAGGATTGTGTTCTTCCCATTTTTGATTGTACCCTCTTCTTGGAAATTGGCTTTGTTGAGAATAGTTTCTCCTTCTTTGATCAAATGAAACGGTCATTTGATGCCTTCTTGCGGTATGAATTTTCTTCGATCATTATTTCGCCGTGTACCTAATATGACATTGTTTTGTGGTACCCTCATATGTTTGGGTCCTTTGGGATTAGTCTTGAGACTTTTAGGTCTCCAACAATAATTAGAGCTATTTCTAGCCCGACAAGTATTTACCGTATGACCCTTTTTATCACAATAAAAACAAGTAATAATTCTAGGAGCATAATGACCAATATGCATATTGACTTGATCCTTTTTCATATGATTAACAACATTAGGCTTATGATCAAGTCCTTTATCACAATTATGAATATCAACAATATTGGACATTTTATTGGTACTCAAGTTGGATTTTAATAAATCCTTTTTCATGCAATCAATATTCTCAACAAGAGTACTATTTTCTTTTTCAAGGTTTCTAACCTTGTCAAGTGTGGTGGTGTGAGCACATGATAGTGATTCATAAGAAGTAAATAAACTATCCTTATCATTTTTCAAAATATTGAATTCCTTTTTCAAATTTTTGTATTTAACAAGTAGGCTTTGGAATTCATTTTGAAGTTCATCATAATCATTTTGCAAATCACTATATTCATTTTGCAATTCATTGTCATAAGAAGTAGAAGGTTTAGAACTTACCTCGTTCTCTTCTTCGATGCCCATAAGACATTTTTCGACTTCATCATCGGAATTTGTAAGAGGCTCATCCCATATTGTTGGATTTGATGTTGTATCCATTTGAGAAGTAGATGCTTTTGAGTTGCTCCTTTTATTTGCATATACTTCATAGATGGCTTCTAGTTTTGCCATACTTCATGTGCCGATCGAATACCTTGAACATAATCAAATTCCAAAGTGGTAAGTGAACAATGTAAAATATTAAGAGCTTTACCATTTAAGGAGATGATTCTCTTCTCTTCATCATTGAGCTCTTTGAAGCCTTTTGAGGTGTGTGGTGTATCTTTCATCGGAATGGATTCTCCATTAATGACGGTGTTCCAAATGTCGAACCCGCAACCTTGTAAGTAGCATTCCATTCTTTCTTTCCAAAATATAAAATTTTTGGAATCAAACCGAGGTGGCTTGGTGGTGGAGGTGCCGGAAATTTGAGCTTCGTTTGTAGCCGTCGATCGTTTCTCTTCACTCGCGATGTGAAACGAGCTTGCCAAAGAGTTTGGCTCGATACCACTTGTAAGTCAGCAAGCGCTACGATAATCTAGAGGGGGTGAATAGATTATCTCCATCTTTTCTATTTCGCCTCTTTTAACAATCGAAAGCTCAAACACAATAATAAGGTGCGGAATGTAAACAACACACGTCGATTTAAAGAGGTTCAACCCACCTAGGGCCTAATCCTCTACCACCCCAAAGATATCCGGGATGGATTTCGAAAAGAAAAAGAATTTTATTAATTACCAAAATTAATACAAATTCAACTTACAACACCTTGAAGAGCACCACACTCTTCTTCAACACCACCTTTGGAGATTACCACAATCTCCTTTGAAGATCACCACAATCTTCCGACTTGAAGAGCACCGAACTCTCCAACACCACCTTTGGAGATTACCACAATCTCCTTTGAAGATTACCACAATCTTCCGACTTGAAGAGCACCGAACTCTCCAACACCACCTTTGGAGATTACCACAATCTCCCTTTGAAGATTACCACAATCTTCCTTCAACGGCACCTTTGAAGATCACCACAATCTTCAATCTTGAAGAATACCAAATTCTTCAACACCTCAAGAGCACCACACTCTTGAAACACCTATCACCTAGATCACCCAAGTGTATTCTTACCACAAGAATACTCACAAGGATATCTTGTGTTTGGTTGATGAATTACAATCAAGATTACACTTTGAAAAATATTACAACTCAAAAGTGCAAGTGTAATCAAGAATGAAAGCCTAGACCTCAAGATGTGAAAGTGATAGTACTTAGGCTATTACAACAAGAATGTTGAAATGAATAACAAAGATTATGTGCTTGTGATATCTCTTGTTGTTTGTATCAAGTCTTGTATTTGATCCCTCAAGCTTTCATCTATTTATAGGAGAGCCTTCAAATTTGAATTCCAACATAGGCTCCTCCAAAGGCTCCTCCAAAGGCTCCTCCAACATAGGCTCCTTCATGGGCTCCTCCATGTTTTTCTTTTGTCTACAAATAAGACAAAGAGATTAAAATAAATATGGTTGTCTCATAAGGATACAAAAATCGATTATAGAACAATCCCACATTTTAAGGAAGAATGGTCTGCACGACAACTGCGGTTATATTTTAGTCATTTGTCAAACTAAAGGCGACCGAGTCGCGCACAAAAAGGCGTTTGAAATAGTCTTGAAAAATTACACGGGCGACCGGTCGAGGGTGCTCGACCAGGTCGACATCACCCCTAGCCGGTCGACCTCTCCAAAAATAGAACAGGGAGATTTTGCACACTTGCAGTCTGCACCCCGACCTGGCGGCCGGTCGACCGGACGGCCGACGCCGGGCGGCCGGTCGACCGCTTGAAATTTCTTCCGTCTCATTTTCTCTGTTTCAAAAAACATCTTCAGTGCGGGTTGCCCTATAGGGCGGCCAGGTCGACCACGAGGCAAATGTTGTCCAATTTTAGTCGAAAATAAAACTTAAGAAATACTCAAAAATTTAGTAAAAACATTTTAAACCGATCGAGAGTATTTAGACAACATTAGAAATATAGTTTCAATGTGAAAACCCATTGACATAAAATCTTTGAAAGTGTTGTCCAATATTAATCGAAAAAGACTTGAGCAAATACTCCGGAAAATATTAAAACTATTTTAAATCATTTAGGAGTATTTGGACAACCTTTAAAACCATTGTTTTGGTATAAAACAAAATCATCAAAATCATGATAAAACCATTTATCAAACAAATGGGGTCTCCTCGTCCACGGTTTCGGCCATGTATCTCGTAGTTTAGCTACAATTGAAAAGGAATGATTTCAATAAGTACTTGCATATAACAAGTTATATGACAACAACAATACACAAGACATAGAATAAGTAGAAAAAATATATTCATTGATGTGAAATTTGAATACACCCGAATGAGTTCGTACAACAAGAATATAAAATCGAAGATAAACTAGAGTCGAGATACAACTTGATTAAGGTACAATCGAAAACAAAATACAACAGGATGGAATTAAGCATCGGCTAAAATCTAGCATATAAGTTATCTACTCGGTGAGGTCGCCGTCATCATCACTAGCGGCCTCGTCCATAATCGGATCCTGATCGGGCTGAGGTACCACCTCAGCATTAGGCCAGTCGGCTAAATCTGGCCACTGCTCCAGTCCCGGAGCATCATCGAGTGGGGCGGCTTCAAGCGCCTCGGGCTCTTCATCTTCCATTGGATCCTCATCGGGATCCTCTTGGGATCTTCTTGAGATCCTCCTCGGATCCTCTTCATTATCGGCCTCGAAGTCGGGCATGGGTTCCGCCTCGGGTGGTGGCAACGGTGGCGCATTAGCTGCTAAGGCAGCCTCCAAAGCAGCATCCCGCTGAGTTAAGGCATGTGTGAGGTCCTCTATCACCTGCATTTGTTTGATGATAGTATCTTCGAGACGATCGATGGTGCCTCTCGACATGTATGCCTCCCTTTCCCACTTTCCGCGGCCTTCCTTGGCGCGTTCCATCTTCGTGCGAGTAACTTCCAAGTGTTCCTGGATTGATGGATTTGATCCTCGCGAGCACGGATGGTATCCTCGCGATCCTTAGCAAGGAGGTAAGATCGTTCTTCTCCTCTTGGCTCTTTGCCGGGAGGTGTGTCGATTCTTGGTTGTGGCGGCGTTCTTCCGCCAGTGCAGAGATAGCTCGAAGGTATTCCTGGTGCCGATGGTTCGTGTATGCCCGAAGTAATCACGTTGGCGCGGGCCTCAATAATTCCCACCGGATAGGTGGCGTCGGCTCCATCTGAACAAGCCAAACTAAGAAGGATCGGTCGAAGTAAGAAAAGATAGGGAAGAACAAGGAAAGAATAACTAAGGAAAGTCGACTCAAAAGTCATTAAGTCAAATCAAGTATGACTATGGATTCTCCAAGTATAAATTTTAGCTTAACCTAAACATCAATAATATGGTTCTATGCCATTTTTGAAATCGATTTCACAACTTAATTAGTCAAGTCACAGTACTACCCAACACGGTCAGGGTCCTATCTGGTCACTTCGGTGTAAGTTTTCATCTTACTAGCCGAGCTCGATACCATAACTGTCACACCCCAAACGCGATGCGACAACGATCAATCACTTAAACAAAATAATTCAATAGTCTAAACCAATGATACAAACTCCAAGTGAAATAGAGTCTAATGCGGCGGAATAAAATACACACAAGTACAAATTACATCTTAAGATCCGACGAATCCGAATACAACCCAATAGATTATCGAAATTTAACTTACGGTCAAAGCAGAACAAAATGAAAAGTCCAACAACAATAAAAGTAAAAGGAGTGTCGCTCCACATCAACAAGAGGAATTCAATCTGTGGTAGGTTCGACGTCTTCAACGTACTCTTCATCTAAAGGTTGGAAAACGAGGAGGGAGTGAGACAGAAATCTCGGTGGATGGGGTGATCGTGTGCAAGTGTGGCGATATATATAGTTAATGCGAAAAACGGTTGTATGAAAACGCGTGAGATATGATGCATGTTTTCATACATAGCCCACATGCATCGTGATAAATATATATTAAGTAATATATTTATATAGTTTAAGAAATAGTTCGTGGTCACACAGCACGATGATTCAAGCGACATGAGGATTGCGTCAAGTGTAGCGCCAATCCCATGCAAGACAATTAGTGTTTGCGTCTCAAGTGTAGCGCCAACCCATGCATTACAAGTAGCGGTTGCGTCTTGAAGTGTAAGCGCCAACCAAACGTTCCGTTCAACTCCGGAATCGTGTGGATCGAAAACGATTCCTTCGTTCTTCCTTGTAACTCCCGTTCATGATGGTCCAAGACTCTGTCACCTTATTGCTCCATAGTCAAAGACAAAATCCACGTTGGAGCTAGCAAGGCTCGGATTCGTCATAATCATGATTATACCTCAAGTACTACGACCCGCTTCCTTGGACAAACTCCGTCCCTCGGTTGCGGGATTAGGGCGATGGGGCGGAAGAGTGGAATAGCAACCGAGCTGCCGGTTCCATCCCCGATGTATCCACTCCGATTGTGAGCTCGACACACCAAGTTGACTCAGCGGAAAGTAAATACAAGTTCATATAGTCAACGAGGCGATCAGTATTATTGATTCAGGGAAGCGAGTTCGAAATTTTTAAAAAATTGCAGTGGCAATTATGGTGTTGGCGGAGTTATTGGGATGAAGATGATTATCGGGAGGATAAGCAATCTTCTATATCTTGAAATATTAGGTGGAACATAAGTCCCGTTATAGATTTAAATCGCAAGACGTGGAAGTCGCCCGATCGGTATTAATCGGTCAAGGCGGTCCGATAAGTCAAGGGTTTTTGAGAAAATAAAATATTTTAATTAAGAATTGAGATCAGAGGGTCCAGGGCTGTTTTAGTAAAAGAAAATAATTTGAGTTAGGTCCTTGATAAAAAGAAATTTTACAATTTAGCCCGTTTTGTAAAAACCAATACTTTTGGGGTTAAAATTTGAATAAATAAATATCCCGACCTTGAAAAATTATGAGGTCAGTTCCTAAATTCTCCAAATTATTCAGAGATTCAGGTTTTGAAGTTTTGAGGTCGAGTTTTTATAAAATTCTCATATTGGCCCCAAATTTGTTAAAATTGTCATTTCGACTCTAAGTTTAAAATAATTGGAACTCACAAACCGGAAGGGATTTTAATGTGATTCCAGTTGGAAAATGTCACTATGGTTAATGGGATATTGGGACAAAAGCAGTTTTAAAAGAAATAAGTTTAGGTCCTTTAACTTTTGAAAATTTCATTTTTGTCCCATTTTGAAATAATTGCCTTTAAGGCTTTTAGGGGTCCAATTATTATGAAGTTTAAACCTTGGGTCCAAAATATAATTAAGTTATAGTTAAATTAGTATTTCCAGGTGCATGGGCTGCATAAGTCCTGGAAATTTCATTTGGGTCCTCAAGTTTAATCTTTTACACTTTAGTCCTTCAACTTTTATAAAATTACTTTCCAAACTCTAAACACTTGGATTTTTGGAATACACTTAAAATATGTTATTTCCAGTCCCTTAAGAGTTAAAATTTCAAATTTCAAAATTAGGGTCTGGTACAGTTTCGAAATTTGCAAAATAGCCCTTAAACTTCTCAAATTTTACAATCTAGTCCTTGGGCTTTCAAGGGTTGATTTTATTTATCTAAAAACTCTTAAAACTTTATTAAAATATCAAAACATAATTTTTGAACCTGAGTTCAGTCCCAAAAATCGAAAATTACAGAGGGGTCCCTTAAATTTTATTTTTCTTGCAATTAAGTCCACCAACTTTCCATTTTTGCATTTTAAGTCCAAAAGTTGAAATTTAATCAATTATGCTCGACTTGTCCAGGTTATAAATCATTCAAACATAGATTTCAAGAGTCATACACATACATATCCTTCTCATACAAAATTTCATCAAATATAACAATAAAATGTGCATGTATGCCCTATTTTTCGATAAATCACATTTTTGAGCAACACTTGAGAATTTTTACAACTTGATACAAGAAAATAGCATGCAATACATAATATATATCTCAAGTGCTCAATAACAAAATACTACATGCATATTTTCAATTTAAAACACCTAGAAGTTGAAAGAATTTCTCCACCCACCTCGTAGTAGTTTCTCGGGTTGTTCTAAAATGTGGTCTTCTTCCTTGAATCAACTTCTTGACTCAAACTCTTGAAGATCAGCCCCTAAATGGTATCCAAACCATATTTTGGTGTTAAAATTAAAGTCTCAAGTCTAAAGAAAATATACTAGTACCAAATGGTTACTACTCACCTTAATATCTTCAAGTAGTCTCAAAAATGGAAATTTTCCTTCAAGCCTCTAACCTCCACTTGAGATGATGTAGGTCAGCCCCTAAACTCCAAAAATTTATATTCTTGAGTCAAAAATTAATTCTTCATGTTGTCAAGAGAAAATACTAAAACCATAATTTTCTCACCTTAATAATATGTAATCTTGAATTTCCTCTTCAAGCTTGTAGTCAAATCTAGGTCTCTAATTCTTCAAGAATTTTCTCTAGGAGTACCTCAACAAGAAGGATTCAACATTATTAGATGGTGAAGGTATAAGGTTGAGGATTGGAGAAGAAAAATAGAGTTGGGAGAAATGAAGATATTCTTACCTTATGCTTGAAGAATTTGATCCTTTAGAGAGGAAAATGGAAGCAAGTCTTGTGTTTTTATGATAATTATGAAATGAATAATATTGGTAGATAAATAAAAAAATAACAAAAATGATTGATTCCCTAAGACAAGGAGCCAAAAGTTGGAGGAATAATAATCATGGTGTTGGTATTTTTATTTATTAGAATTTGGTGGAAAGAAAAGTTTGTCTATCCTTTAAGCATGTGACCAAAAGTTGAAAAAAATAATATGCATATGTAAATATATATATATATATACATATATAATTGTAGGTCTTGAAAAGAATATGTAACAACCTCCCCATTTATAATGGGAAATTTTAAATTTTTAAAAAATATAAAAAAATAATTTTTTTAAAGAAAATAAAAGTATAAATATCTATAATTAAATATTTAGAAGTTTAAAAATTAATCCCCATTTTAAGGGATAATTTTGAAATATTTGTTTTTAAATATATATATATTTTTATACAAAATTGAAAGAAAATAAAATGTATAAATATTTATAATTAAATATTTAGAAATTTAAAAATTAAAGATGTGAAATAAGAAATTCGTTTTATCTCTCATTTTTTTTTAAATTGATTGGGAAATTGGTTGGGATGAATTATAGAATAAGATAAAATATTAGGATAAGGATTGGAATGTCTTCTAAATTGTTGAAGGTATAATATTTCTAAAGTCGTAGTCATTCGATCAAGTATTAATACTAGAGGAGAATATAAAATTGCTAGGCTCGAAAACGAGGAAGGCGTAATTGATGTTGAAAGAAATAAATAAAAGTCGAGTCGCATTTCATTATTAATGGTTTGTGATACATAGCCGAATAAATAATCACTACATAACACCGTATCTCACGCAGTTAAAATTCGGGGCCTCACATTCACCCCTCCTTAAAAGAATTTGGTCCCCAAATTCTCTTCAGAACAACTCTGGATATTGATTCCTCATGTCTTCTTCCATCTCCCACGTTGCGTCTTCGTCTCGGCTGTGGTTTCGCCATACCACTTTAACCATCGGAATCTCTCTATTACGCAACTGATGTATCTGCTGGTCAATGATCCGGATTGGTTTCTCGATGTAGGATAAATTTTCCATCAGAGGAGGAGTACCTTGGGTGATAATATGCTCGAGATCTGGTTGATACTTTTTTAACCTCGATACATGGAATACATCGTGCATTCCCGCATACTGTGCTGGTAACTCGAGTCGGTAGGCTAACTTCCCGACCCTCTGCAAAATTTTGTAAGGTCTAACATATCTCGGGCTCAACTTGCCTCCTTTCTTTGGATTGATCAATCCTTTCCGTGGAGAGAGTCTGAGAAATACTTCATCTCCGACTTCAAATTCTAAGTCCTTTCTTCTCTTATCTGCGTAACTCTTTTGGCGGCTCTGAGCTGTGCGGATCCGTTCCTTAATCAACTTGACCTTCTCCATGGCCTCCTGAACTAAGTCGACCTTTGGAATCGAGGGCGACTTTCGTTTCTCTTTTGGAGTCCATTGGTCATCAATCTCCCAATTGTGGCACGATAGGCAGTATTATTATAGGCGAACTCGGCCAATGGTAAGTCACGAATCCCAACTTCCTTGGAAGTCAACGTGCATGCTCGCGGCATGTATTCCAGGGTTTGAATTGTTCGCTCGGACTGGCCATCGGTTTGTGGATGTCTTCTTTGTCTTTGAAAACTTAGCGAGGTACCCATTCCTCATGTAAGCATTTCGAAATCTGGAGACAAATCTCGGGTCTCTGTCGACACTATGTCGACCGGCACTCCATGCGGTCGAATGATCTCTCGGATATAAATTTGCGCAAGTTTACGCAAGCCGCTGTCGGTTTTCTTCATGGGTAGGAAGTGTGCGATTTCGTGAGTCGGTCTCACGACTACCCATATAGCATCATCGCCTCGTCTAGTCCTCGGTAGATCCGTCACGAAGTCCATCGTTATGTGTTCCCATTTCCACTCGGGAATTCTCAACGGTTGTAATAAACCGGATGGTCGTTGGTGTTCGACTTTTACTCATTGACAAGTCAAGCATCTCGCAACGAACTCGCTACCTGTTCTTCATGTTTGCCCACCAAGTAATGTTGTTTCAAGTCCTTATACATCTTGTTTCCTCCGGGATGTATAGTGTATTTCGAACGGTGTTTCTCGAGAGGATTACTGTTCCTAAGTTGCTCATCACTCGGTACACAAATTCTATTCAGAAATCGATGATCCCATCTTCCTGTCACGAGAATTCCGATCTCTCTCCTTTGAGTATCTTCTCTTTTAGTTTTTGAAGTTGTACGTCAATCCCCTGTGTTACTTTGATCTCGTTGATAGATCGGGTTTTAACTGAAATATTAGCACATGAAATTCGATCTTGGTTCTCGTCGGTTCCAAGTGCTCAATTATTCTAATGATCTCCACTCTCGAATCATTAGTCTAGCTAAACTCGCCTTTACCTTGGGCGTCGGCTACTATGTTAGCTTTCCGGGATGGTATTGAATATCAAAGTGATAATCTTCTATTAACTCCATCCATCTCCGTTGCCTCAAATTGAGTTCCTTCGAGAGAATAGATACTTTAGGCTCTTATGATCTGTGTAAACCGTGAATGTTGCTCCGTAGAGTCTTTGCCTCCATTTCTTTAACGCGAACACTATTGTTGCCAATTCCAAGTCATGTGTTGGGTAATTTGCTTCATACGGCTTGAGTTTTCGTGATCGTAAGCAATGACCTTTCCTTCTTGCATGAGTCTTGCTCCTAGTCCTTCCTTTGATGCGTCTGTAGACGACAAAAGTTTTGCATTCCCTTTGGAAGGGCTAAGATCGAGCCGTAGTAAGTCGTTTCTTGACTCTTGGAAACTAGCCTCACACTTGCCATTCCACTCAAACTTGACTTGCTTGCAGGTTAATTGAGTGAGTGGTCCGGCTATCTTGAAGAAATCTTGGATAAATCTTCGATAATATCCAGCTAGTCCTAAGAAACTTCTAATCTCCGTTCTGAGACTCGGGTTGTTTCCATTAAACCACCTGTCATACTTTCGAAGATCTACGGCGATCCCGGTGTCGGATACTATGTGTCCCAACAATGCGACTTCACTAAGCCAAAATTATTACTTGCTGAATTTGGCATACAACTTGTGCTCTCGTAGTGTCTCTAAAACAATTTTTCGGATGACGCTCATGCTCCTCTTTAGACTTGGAGTATACGATTATGTCATCAATGAATATCACTACGAATTGATCCAAATAAGGTTGAAAGACTCGATGCATTAGATCCATAAACGCTTGCTGTGCGTTTGTCGGACCGAAAGGCATCACTACAAACTCGTAGTGTCCATATCTGATGCAAATCTTTGTTTTGGAAACGCCCTCTTCACGGATCTTTAATCGATAATATCCTTGTTGTAAATCAAACTTGAGTACATTGTCGCTCCTTGAAGTTGATCAAACGATTCGTCTATCCTCGGGAGGGGATATTTGTTCTTGATGGTCACGCTTTGTTAAGTCGCGATAGTCTATACATACACGATCTTAATGTGCCATCTTTCTTTTTGACAAACGATCGGGGTGCTCCCCACGGAGACGTGCTCGTTCGGATAAATCCCACATCCATCGGCTTTTGTAATTGAGTCTTCAACTCTTGCAACTCAACAGAGCCATTCTATACGGCGTTACGCGATCGGGCGGTTCCCGGTAATACCGATGGTGAACTCAACTTCCTATCCGGAGGGGACGGTGGTGAGTTCTTGTGGAAATACATCTCGTATATTCCGATACTATAGGTACTTGATTAATTTTTGTCTCAACCTTAGGTTTGTTAATTACAAACGCCAAGTACCCTTGTGCCCCTCTAGTGATCGCCTTCCCGCTTTCATTGCTTTGAAATGATTGGGGCAATCTTAACCCGTGCCCTTCCCGAAATTTCCACTTGGGCTTACAGGGTTCACATAGTTTAATGGACTTGCGATGGCGGTCCATTTGTGCATGGTGTGCGGACAACCGTTCATTCCCAATATAATGTCGTATTCGGATATAGGTAGCAAGATCAAATCAGCGGGAAAGTTTATCTCATCAATCTTAACCCATGCATTATAGATAATATCTCATTATATGGCTTGCGCCCATAGGAGTGGACACTTCTAAACCTATAGGCATATGTTCCATGCATGCATGCACTTGTGTACAAAATGTGGTGCGACAAATGAATGCGTTGATCCAGGGTCAAATAGTACTTTAGCGTAGTGGCTAGATATTAGAAGTGTACCTTCCACCACGTCTGTTGCCTCCGGAGCCTCATGTCCGGCTAGTGCAAATGCTCGGCGGGCATCCTTGCCCGATTTCCTGGCCATTACCTGGCTTTGGCGGCTGCACTTGTTTCGTGCGATCCTCGTACTGGGCAATCCTTTAGCGGTCTTTGAGTTACTACCACATAGCAAGCATTTCCCCTGTTTACGCCAACAATCATTGACATGTCCCGTTTTTTGGCAATGTGCACATCTTTGGACCTGGTTTTTCTTGTATCGGTCCTTTTCCTTTGTCCGTTTTATTATCGGTCCTTTCAAACTTATCAGTTTGCTAGATGGTTGTCCCCAGCTATCCTCTTGAGACTGTTTGATGGCCTACTCTTGAATCATCCCAATACGGTTTAGTCCTCGACTCGATGCGGAGAGTCTGCCTTTACATGGTGAGTAAGTTGTCATTTCAACGATCGAGAAAGTCGCTTTTGAAGTTCCAACTTGATCCGTGTGAACTTATATAATTTGTCCTCTTACATCATGATTGTCCCCGAGCGTATTTGGACAATCGATGGAACTCAGACTCGTATTGGGCCACGAACATGTTCCCCCTGTCTCAACTTATGGAATTCATCCCTAGCGTGCCTCCTTCACGACTTGGGGTATGTATTGCTCATTGAATTCAACCAGGAAATTTTCCCATGTCCTATCTATTTGATCCTGTTCCCACTTTCTCTCAAGCTTTGCTCTCCACCAATCTCGGCGGTGATTCTAGTCGGAACACGGTGAGCGTAACCTTTTGTTCCCCCCGAGTATTGGAGAGCATTGAAGATATTCTCTATTTTCTCGATCCATTCTTCTCGCTTTCATGTCATCTGGTTCCCTAAGAAAGTCGGGGTCGAATCGTAGAAACCGCTCCAAGGTGCGGTCATTCGTCTCTCGAGCGGAGTTCATGGTTAGGGCCGACGAGGCTCTGCTTGTTGCCTCATAAAACCAATATCTTTGCAAGGGTATTGCGG
Source organism: Rehmannia glutinosa (assembly GCA_016081115.2). NCBI lineage: Eukaryota > Viridiplantae > Streptophyta > Magnoliopsida > Lamiales > Orobanchaceae > Rehmannia > Rehmannia glutinosa. The sequence goes on along the minus strand of JABTTQ020000675.1, from coordinate 239,286 downwards.
TTAGGTTATCTCCTGTGATTGGCGGAGGAGGTGGTGGTAGTTCGGGAGGGTACCGTTCCTGGGTAAGTTGTCATTTCAACAGATTGCCTTTACACGATGCGGAGAGCTGCCTTTACCGCGGCTGAGTAAGTTGTCATTTCAACAGTCAGAAGCTGCTTTTGAAGTTCCAACTTCAGTCCCCGTGTGAACTTATATAATTTGTCCTCTTCTGTACTGATTGTCCCCAGAGCGTATTTGGACAATCGATGGAACTCAGACTCGTATTGGGCCACAGACATGTTCCCCTGTCTCAACTTATGGAATTCATCCCGGCGTGCCTCCTTCACGACTTGGGGTATGTATTGCTCATTGAATTCAGCCAGGAAATTTTCCCATGTCCTATCTATTTGATCCTGTTCCCACTTTCTCTCAACTGCTCTCCACCAATCTCGAGCGGTGATTCTAGTCGAACACGGTGAGCGTAACCTTTTGTTCCCCTGAGTATTGGAGAGCATTGAAGATATTCTCTATTTTCTCGATCCATTCTTCTGCTTTCATGTCATCTGGTTCCCCTAAGAAAGTCGGGGGGTCGAATCGTAGAAACCGCTCCAAGGTGCGGTCATTCGTCTCTCGAGCAGGTTCATGGTTAGGCTGACGAGGCTCTGCTTGTTGCCTCATAAAAACCAATATCTGTTGCAAGGCTATTGCAGTTAGGTTATCTCCTGTGATTGGCGGAGGAGGTGGTGGTAGTTCGGGGGAGGGTACCCGTTCCCCGGGTACGTCCACATACCTACGGGGAACACGGCGGGGTCTCCCTCGTCCACGGTTTCCAGCCATGTATCTGTAGTTTAGCTACAATTCAGAAAGGAATGATTTCAATAAGTACTTGCATATAACAAGTTATATCACAACAACAATACACAAGACATAGAATAAGTAGAAAAAGTATATTCATTGATGTGAAATTTGAATACACCCGAATGAGTTCATACAACAAGAATATAAAATCGAAGATAAACTAGAGTCAGGATACAACTTGATTAAGGTACAAATCGAAAACAAAATACAACGAGGATGGAATTAAGCATCGGCTAAAATCTAGCATATAAGTTATCTACTCGGTGAGGTCACCGTCATCATCACTAGCGGCCTCGTCCCATAATCGGATCTGATCGGGCCGAGGTACCACCTCGGCATTAGGCCGATCGGCTAAATCACCATTTGCTCGATCCGGAGCATCATCGAGTGGGCGGCTTCAAGCGCCTCGGGCTCTTCATCTTCCATTGGATCTCATCGGGATCCTCTTCTTGAGATCTTCTTCAGATCCTCCTCGGGATCCTCTTCATTATCGGCCTCGAGAAGTCGGGCATGGGTTCGCCTCGGTGGTGGCAACGATGGCGCATTAGGCTAAGCGCAGCCTCAAAAGCGACATCCCGCCGAGTTAAGGCATGTGTGAGGTCCTCTATCACCTGCATTTGTTTGATGATAGTATCTTGAGGCGATCGATGGTGCCTCTCGACATGTATGCCTCCCTTTCCCACTTTCCGCGACCTTCCTTGGCGCGTTCCATCTTCGTCACGCGAGTAACTTCCAAGTGTTCCTGGATTGATGGATTTGATCCTCGCGAGCACGGATGGTATCCTCGCGATCCTTAGCAAGGAGGGTAAGATCGTTCTTCTCTCTTGGCTCTTTGCCGGGAGGTGTGTCGATTCTTGGTTGTGGCGGCGTTCTTACGCCAATGCGACGAGATAGCTCGAAGGTATTCCCAGGTGCCGTGGTTCGTGTATGCCGGAAGTAATCACGTTCGGCGCGGGCCTCCAATAATTCCCACCGGATAGGTGGCGTCGGCTCCATCTCGAACAAGCAAACTAAGAAGGATCGGTCAAGTAAGAAAAGATAGGGAAGAACAAGGAAAGAATAACTAAGGAAAGTCACTCAAAAGTCAAGTAAGTCAAATCAAGTATGACTATGGATTCTCCAAGTATAAATTTTAGCTTAACCTAAACATCAATAATATGGTTTTATGCCATTTTTGAAATCGATTTCACAACTTAATTAGTCAAGTCACGGTACTACCCAACACGGTCAGGGGTCCTATCACTCGGTCACTCGGTGTAAGTTTTCATCTTACTAGCCGAGCTCGATACCATAAGCATCACGCCCCAAACGCGATGCGACAACGATCAATCACTTAAACAGAAATAATTCAATAGTCTAAACCAATGATACAAACTCCAAGTGAAATAGAGTCTAATGCGGCGGAATAAAATACACACAAGTACAAATTACATCTTAAGATCCGACGGAATCGAATACAACCCAATAGATTATCCAAATTTAACTTACAGTCCAAACAGAACAAAATGAAAAGTCCAACAACAATAAAAGTAAAAGGAGTGTCGCTCCACATCAACAGTAGGAATTCAATCTGTGGTAGGTTCGACGTCTTCAACGTACTCTTCATCTAAAGGTTAGAAAACAGGAGGGAGTGAGACGAGAAATCTCGGTGGATGGGGTGATCGTGTGCAAGTGTGGCGATATATATAGTTAATGCGAGAAAACGGTTGTATGAAAACGCGTGAGATATGATGCATGTTTTCATACATAGCCCACAAGCATCGTGATAAATATATATTAAGTAATATATTTATATAGTTTAAGAAATAGTTCGTGGTCACACAGGCACGATGATTCAAGCAGACATGAGGATTGCGTACTGAAGTGTAGCGCCAATCCCATGCAAGACAATTAGTGGTTGCGTACTGAAGTGTAGCGCCAACCCATGCATTACAAGTAGCGGTTGCGTCTTGAAGTGTAAGCGCCAACCAAACGCGTTCGTTCAACTCCGAATCGTGTGGATCGAGGCAATGATTCCTTCGTTCTTCCTTGTAACTCCCGTTCATGATGGTCAAGACTGTCACCTTATTGCTCCATAGTCAAAGACAAAATCCACGTTGGAGCTAGCAAGGCTCGGATTCGTCATAATCATGATTATACCTCAAGTACTACGACCCGCTTCCCTTGGACAAACTCCGTCCCTCGATTGCGGGATTAAGACGATGGGGCGGAAGAGTGGAATAGCGGCCGAGCTGCCTGGTTCCATCCCCGACGATCCACTCCGGGTGAGCTCGACACACCAAGTTGACTCAGCGAAAAAGTAAATACAAGTTCATGTAGTCAACGAGGCGGTCGAGTATTATTGATTCAGGGAAGCGATTCGAAATTTTTTAAAAAAATTGCAGTGGCAATTATGGTGTTGGCGGAGTTATTGGGATGAAGATGATTATCGGGAGGATAAGCAATCTTCTATATCTTGAAATATTAGGTGGAACATAAGTCCCGTTATAGATTTAAATCGCAAGACGTGGAAGTCGCCACACGATCGGTATTAATCGGTCCAAGGCGGTCCGATAAGTCAAGGGGTTTTTGAGAAAATAAAATATTTTAATTAAGAATTGAAATCAGAGGGTCCAGGGCTGTTTTAGTAAAAGAAAATAATTTGAGTTAGGTCCTTGATAAAAAGAAATTTTACAATTTAGCCCCGTTTTGTAAAAACCAATACTTTTGGGGTTAAAATTTGAATAAATAAATATCCCGACCTTGAAAAATTATGAGGTCAGTTCCTAAATTCTCCAAATTATTCAGAGATTCAGGTTTTTTAAGTTTTGAGGTCGAGTTTTTATAAAATTCTCATATTGGCCCCAAATTTGTTAAAATTGTCATTTCGACTCTAAGTTTAAAATAATTGGAACTCACAAACCGGAAGGGATTTTAATGTGATTCCAGTTGGAAAATGTCACTACGGTTAATGGGATATTGGGACAAAAGCAGTTTTAAAAAGAAATAAGTTTAGGTCCTTTAACTTTTGAAAATTTTATTTTTGTCCCATTTTGAAATAATTGCCTTTAAGGCTTTTAGGGTCCAATTATTATGAAGTTTAAACCTTGGGTCCAAAATATAATTAAGTTATAGTTAAATTAGTATTTCCAGGTGCATGGGCTGCATAAGTCCTGGAAATTTCATTTGGGTCCTCAAGTTTAATCTTTTACACTTTAGTCCTTCAACTTTTATAAAATTACTTTCCAAACTCTAAACACTTGGATTTTTGGAATACACTTAAAATATGTTATTTCCAGTCCCTTAAGAGTTAAAATTTCAAATTTCAAAATTAGGGTCTGGTACAGTTTTCGAAATTTGCAAAATAGCCCTTAAACTTCTCAAATTTTACAATCTAGTCCTTGGGCTTTCAAGGGTTGATTTTATTTATCTAAAAACTCTTAAAACTTTATTAAAATATCAAAACATAATTTTTGAACCTGAGTTCAGTCCCAAAAATCGAAAATTACAGAGGAGTCCCTTAAATTTTATTTTTCTTGCAATTAAGTCCACCAACTTTCCATTTTTGCATTTTAAGTCCAAAAGTTGAAATTTAATCAATTATGCTCGACTTGTCCAGGTTATAAATATAACAATAAAATGTGCATGTATGCCCTATTTTTCGATAAATCACATTTTTGAGCAACACTTGAGAATTTTTACAACTTGATACAAGAAAATAGCATGCAATACATAATATATATCTCAAGTGCTCAATAACAAAATACTACATGCATATTTTCAATTTAAAACACCTAGAAGTTGAAAGAATTTCTCCACCCACCTCGTAGTAGTTTCTTGGGTTGTTCTAAAATGTGGTCTTCTTCCTTGAATCAACTTCTTGACTCAAACTCTTGAAGATCAGCCCTAAATGGTATCCAAACCATATTTTGGTGTTAAAATTAAAGTCTCAAGTCTAAAGAAAATATACTAGTACCAAATGGTTACTACTCACCTTAATATCTTCAAGTAGTCTCAAAAATGGAAATTTTCCTTCAAGCCTCTAACCTCCACTTGAGATGATGTAGGTCAGCCCTAAACTCCAAAAATTTATATTCTTGAGTCAAAAATTAATTCTTCATGTTGTCAAGAGAAAAATACTAAAACCATAATTTTCTCACCTTAATAATATGTAATCTTGAATTTCCTCTTCAAGCTTGTAGTCAAATCTAGGTCTCTAATTCTTCAAGAATTTTCTCTAGGAGTACCTCAACAAGAAGGATTCAACATTATTAGATGGTGAAGGTATAAGGTTGAGGATTGGAGAAGAAAAATAGAGTTGGGAGAAATGAAGATATTCTTACCTTATGCTTGAAGAATTTGATCCTTTAGAGAGGAAAATGGAAGCAAGTCTTGTGTTTTTATGATAATTATGAAATGAATAATATTGGTAGATAAATAAAAAAAATAACAAAAATGATTGATTCCCTAAGACAAGGAGTCAAAAGTTGGAGGGAATAATAATCATGGTGTTGGTATTTTTATTTATTAGAATTTGGTGGAAAGAAAAGTTTGTCTATCCTTTAAGCATGTGACCAAAAGTTGAAAAAAATAATATGTATATGTAAATATATATATACATATATAATTGTAGGTCTTGAAAAGAATATGTAACAACCTCCCCATTTATAATGGGAAATTTTCGAATTTTTAAAAAATATAAAAAAATAATTTTTTTAAAGAAAATAAAAGTATAAATATCTATAATTAAATATTTAGAAATTTAAAAATTAATCCCCATTTTAAGGGATAATTTTCGAAATATTTTTTTTTTAAATATATATATTTTTTATACAAAATTGAAAGAAAATAAAATGTATAAATATTTATAATTAAATATTTAGAAATTTAAAAATTAAAGATGTGAAATAAGAAATTCGTTTTATCTCTCTTTTTTTTAAATTGATTGGGAAATTGGTTGGGATGAATTATAGAATAAGATAAAATATTAGGATAAGGATTGGAATGTACTTCTAAATTGTTGAAGGTCTAATATTTCTAAAGTCGTAGTCATTCGATCAAGTATTAATACTAGAGGAGAATATAAAATCGCTAGGCTCGAAAACGAGGAAGGCGTAATTGATGTTGAAAGAAATAAATAAAAGTCGAGTCGCATTTCATTATTAATGGTTTGTGATACATAGCCGAATAAATAATCACTACATAACACCGTATCTCACGCAGTTAAAATTCGGGGCCTCACACATAGTACTATAAATGTACCTTCCTGTTTCGATTATTAAATAAGAAAGATATTTTGATTTCAAGCACATATATTCAAAAGCTTCATTTTGTTTTTACTTGTTCCATTAATGGCTATTCACTTTTCTCATATGGTATCGGAAGCGAGTTAGATACATGTTTCGATCCATTTTACGATCTTGATGTTCTTCCTTTTCTTCTTATCCATGGCTCTTACAAATGCCATTGTAAGTGAGCCATGGTTCAGACCACAAAGCTACTCATCACAACCAAATTGACTTGAGAGTAATTATCTCGTTTGGAAGCAAAAATGCAAACTGGGTTGCTATTCGAGGTTATGTGCTTTGAGAAGGCTATCTCACGAGCTCCACCACCATCCCCGCAGAGTTCACTACAAATGAACCTCGAGCTCTCTTGATGTTCGCACTGTAAATCCTCTTTTGTATCATGGAATAGACAGGATCAACTCCTAGCCTCCCCGGCTTTTGTCCTCTCTATCCGAGAGTGTTTCAATTACTACTATTGGTTTGAGTACCTCTGAGAAATATGGGCATGTCTGCAAACCACTTTTGCTAGCTAGAATCGAGCTAAAATTATGCAAATAGATAGCACCTTCAAACCATTAAGAAAGGGGAATGCGGATGAAAGAATACCCGAATAAAATCAAAAGTTGTTGTGACTTACTTGGTTCAAAGGAGAACTTGTTAGTCGAAAGATCAAGTTATGTATGTCTTCAAGTGGATTAGGGCACGAGTACAACCCGGTGGTTGTATCGGCCACTTCAAGGATTGAACCTGGAGTTTGAGTGAGCTTCATGCTTTGTTGTTGAGCTTTGAGAATCGATTGGAAACTTTTGAAACCAAACCATGTGGATGATGGATCTTTTTCTATAAATCTTGCCACTCACTCACATAATTTTGGAAATGAAAGAGGTGGTAATGTCCGGGCCAATAGAGGCGGAGAAACTTTCAAAATCACAACACCACTCTGAGAGGAAGGGGTAGGACTTTGGTGGTTTCGAGAGGAAGGAGGCATATATGGAGGAAATAGGCCCGTTGTCAAATTGGCCACTACAACAATCATACGGTGAGAAAGTGCTTCTATAGGGGTGACCTTAATTTCACACCAAATTCTCGAAACAATCACCAACAATGACATGGAAATTCATCCCAGTGAGAACACTTTTGGAAGTTCTAATGTGAATGTTGCAAATCTGTCTAGTCATGTGACAACTCTCAAAATCTTAGTTGGTACCACGATTAGAGCAACCAACCATGTTACATATGACCTAGGAAACCTCAATATTTCTTGTGATTATCAAGGAGCCGAGACAAGTACAAGTTGGTAATGGACAAGGTTTGAATATTTCTCATATTGGTAATTCTAATAGTTAATTCACCTGTTTCTAATCATCATTTTCTTCTCAAAAACTTGTTGCATGTTCCTTACATAACCAAGAATCTTATTAGTGTCGATCAATTTGCTCATGATAATCATGTTTTCTTTGAATTTCATCATTCTTTTTGTCTTGTGAAGGATCACCACAAAGAAAGTCCTACTCCAAGGAGCACTTAAGAATGGTCTCTACAAACTTGACTTTTTTAAACCATAGACATCCATCCAAAGAACCTTCCCTTTCCAGCTTTTTTAATAAGCATTGTAATGCACCTATGTCTCATTAATTCATTTGTTAAGAATAGATTAAGCTTAGATGTTTGGCATTCTAGACTTGGACATCCTTCTTTTGATGTAGTGAAACGAGCTCTTAACAATTGTAATATTTCTTTTACAGATAATGAGAATCAAACTTTATGTTCATCTTGTCTTCAATCCAAATCTCATAAGCTTCCTTTTCTTAATTCTGATTCACATCATTATGCACCATTTGATTTGATTCATAATGACCTTTGGGGTCCTCACGCAATTAAATCATCCGGGGATACTCATACTATATTGTTTTATTGATGATGCCACATGCTACACATGGATATACCTACTTAAAGCCAAACCCGATGCTCATGGAGCTTTTGTTCATTTTAAAACATTTGTTGAGACTCAGTTTAACAAAACTATAAAGGCTCTTCAATCAGATGGTGGAGGAGAATTTAAAGCCTTATCCAGTTACCTTGCACAGCATGGTATTTTACATCGATTCTCCTGCCCATATACCCCTCAACAAAACGGATTAGCCGAAAGGAAACACAGGAATATAACTGAGGTTGGGTTAGCATTGTTAGCTCATAGTCACATCCCTACAAAATATTGGGATGCTGCATTTCTAAGTGCTGTCTATTTAATCAACAGAACCCCTTCCAAACCACTCTCCTTTAAAACTCCTTTTCAAGCACTTACTGGTAAAGCACCTGATCTTCTTCACCTCAGAATTTTTGGGTGTCTATGCTTTCCTTACCTCCGCCCTTATAATCATCACAAGCTTGAATTCCGAAGTCAACCTTCAGTTTTTCTAGGATATAGTCCTCAGCATAAAAGCTACAAGGTTCTCCTGCCTAATAAAAAAATCATCATCACTAGGCATCTTGTTTTTGATGAAACCAAATTCCCTTTTGCCTCTACCAGCAAACAAACACCTGCTGCACCTACTTCCACTCTTTCTACTATACTTCCTCTTATTCCTTCTATTTTTCCTTCCTCTCCAGATCACATTACTCCTACTTCCTCTTCCTCACAGACCTCATCACAAGATCACAGCCCTGCCTCTCAGATTTCTCCACAAAATACCAGCCCTGCTTCCCAGACTTCTTCTTCCTCTCCTAATTCTGATCATGATCCACATTCCACTCATATTTCTTTGGAGACAGGTGGTCAACTATATGTAAATTTACCTATTAGAGATAATATTCAAACTGATTCTATTTCTACTAATCATGTTTCTGAGGATGCTTCTAGTATAATTGCAGGCAATACGGTTTTCATCCTATGGTCACACGGTCTAAGGTCGGCATCTTCAAGCTAAGGTTTATACTTCACAACTACAGCCCTTGGAGGAGCCATATACTATTGAAGAGGCTCTTTCTATTCCAGAATGGAAGCATGCTATGAGTCAAGAATATGAGGCTCTCATTAAGAATGGCACTTGGGATTTGTGCTTACTACCAACTAACAAAGAGTTGATAGGTCATCGATGGGTTTTTAAAACTAAAAGGAATCTTTGATGGGAGTCTTGCCAAGTATAAAGCACGGTTAGTAGCAAATGGTTACACCCAAGCATTGGGTTTTGATTATACGGAGACTTTTAGCCCATTATAAAACTCGGTTACGATTCGAATTGTATTAAGTATTGCAAATCTCTCATTCTTGGCACCTCGAGGCAATTAGATGTTGCTAACGCTTTCCTTAATGGTGATGTTGATACCGAGCTTTATATGGAACAACCACCGGGATTTGTGTAGTCCACTTCTCCATCTCCCCGTGTGCAAATTGAAAAGGTCCTTGTATGGACTCAAACAAGCTTCCAGGGCATGGTCAAGCAAGTTTGCTAGTGTTCTCATTGGTCCGGGAGTTCTTTGTATCTAAAGGCGATAATTCATTGTGTTATAGACAGCGAGTAGCCATCATGCATTCTAATTCTTGCATATGTGGATGATATTGTGATTACAGGGAATAATGATCAAGATATTCAAATTGTCATTGATCAAATGCAGCATCATTTTTCACTAAAGGATCTGGGGCAATTAAATTACTTTCTTGGAATTGAATTCTCTCACAAATCGAATGGGATTTTTCTAAATCAGAGGAAGTATGTGGAAGATCTTCTTACTAAAGCTGGCATGACAGGAGCAAAAGGCCTCACCACACCTATGGTTAGCAGTCCCTTCTTGTCCAAATTTGAAAATCCTATTAGTGACAGCAAGCTCTATAGGAGCATTGTTGGTGGTTTGCAATATGCCACTTTGACAAGACCTGAAATCAGCTTCAGTGTGAACCGTGTCAGTCAATTCATGCAAAATCCTCTGGATAAACACTGGAAGGCTATAAAACGGATCCTAAGATATTTAGCTGGTACATTGGATTATGGCTTGAACTTCACAACTTCATCCTCATTCAATATATCGACTTTTGCGATCGGATTGGGCCTCGACCTTGATGATAGAAGAAGCACTTCTGGATATTGTGTATTTTTAGGGAACAATTTGGTGTCATGGAGTTCAAAGAAACAGCCCACTGTTTCTAGATCAAGCACAGAGGCTGAATACAGAAGTCTTGCTCTTGTTACTTGTGATGTCTTATGGATTCAGTCTTTATTAAAGGAGCTCAAATTCACATTGGATAAAAGGGCAGTCATATGGATGGATAATCTTGGAGCCATATCTTGAAAGAAATAATCCGGTGCATCATTCACGCACCAAACATTTGGAAATTGATTTGCATTTCCTAAGAGATAAAGTAGCGATAAGTCCATTACAGTGCAATATGTTCCTTCTCTAGACCAAGTTGGAGATATTTTTACCAAACCACTCTCCGGACAATTCTTCTCTCGGCTCCATAACAAACTCCATGTTTTTCCACGAGCCTCGCTTGAATTGAGGGGGAATGAAAGCAAACAAGCCCTTGATGACTCACCAATATGACATCATTCAAGACCTCAGCATGGTTGCATTAGATTCCTTCTGTCATCCCATATGTACAACATAATTTGCCAATGATTTCTGATGATTAGTTTGTTACAACAAATTGTATCGAGATGTTGACACTTGGATGGTTTAGATGATTTCATAGTACTATAAATGTACCTTCCTGTTTCTTGATTATTAAATAAGAAAGATATTTTGATTTCAAGCACATATATTCAAAAGCTTCATTTTGTTTTTATTGTTCCATTATTGGCTATTTAGCTTTTCTCTCATATACCCTAGCCGTTAGTTGACCTAACAAAATTTGTTGATGTTATCAAAACGATTTACTTGAAAATCCAAAATGCCCTAAGATCTTATTCACAGATCTTCTACAAATTACACAACATAAAAAATGCTACTCACAATCTTACAAAAACCCCACCCTGGTTACGAAAAAAGAACTATGTATACCTCTCAGATTTCCATAGAGTACAGGAAATATACATAAAAATATTTTGGGGTAATTTGTCCCTCCACTTGTTCTTTTTCGGTTTTTTTAAATCCGTTGAAAAATTATCGGTTTTACAAAAATTCCGTAAATTTTACCTAGTTAGTTGGGTTTTTTTGTAATTACCCAAACTCAAAGGTACTTTTTGTAATTAACACTAAATTAGTAACATATACCACTGATCTATATTATTACTAAATATAAAAAATGACAACTAGTCCAAAAGAGATGATCACATATGATCGAGCCGTGCGTGACAATTCTAACATTATTTTCTTTACAGGTAATTAAATCACAATTTATCAAAAGATCGATCATAATACTTACAAGTTTGAGCTTGCCCAAATCATCAGAAGTGATTTCCTTCTTGTCGCCCAACACTTGAAAAACCTCTTCCCTAGCACGAGCTTGCCAGTCTTGGTGAAGTGAAAGCGTGATACCCTGCATTCTCCAATGGCATCTTCAATAATTTTCTGACGCTCACTTTCATTTGTATATTTCCCCTCGTACAAATCCTCCATGAACACATCCAATAAGTCTCGATTTCCACTTGGTGCTCCACCCTTTCTCTTTAGTCTATCATTGATCATAGTGGTAAATGTGGCGCGAACGTATTTGTCGATTTCTTTGCCTCTCCGATTTGGCAAGTACCTAAACATGTATACAAGTCACGTGGTAGATATGTTTCTTTTGTAAAAATACAAACTAGATCTTCACATATATGTAGATTATCATGTTCAACTTTTTTAAAAATTAATTCTATAAATATTATTGAAACTTATAAGCATTTATATCTAGCTTACTAAAAATCTACTCGAATATGATGTGTAGGTATAAACTTTAGGCAAAATTTCAAAATTATTCACGGTTTGCAAAATAGTCTGTACCTACGTACAATTTTGCAAGGTAGTCCTACAAAAGCATTGATTCCAAAATAATTATGTAACTTATATATACATGAGTGTCAATTTTGGTCCAAATTTCACTTGTATTTCAATCACGTGAGTAGTACGTGTAATTCCCAATTTTCGGTGAAATAATTAGGACCGAAATTGAGACTCAAGTATAAGTTACAGGACTATTTTATAAATTATGCATTTTGCATTACTATTTTCTTGAAAACAAAGACATGGCTAAAGTACGTAGCCATATATGATGTGAACATTTTATAGGACCTTTTGCGACGTTCTATGATGGAGTTACGCACTTACTTTTCTCCGGTATAGTGAATATCTTGGAAGGTAATCTTGCCATAATTGCAAGTTCGCCACCAAGGAAAGTCCGTTTGATCTCTTGAAGATATTTAGAGCTAAACATTAATCGGGCAAGTACTTCACTTGTGAAGATTTCGAGATCAGGGAACACGTCAATCACATATGATCCCCCTTCCTAGGACCAAAATTGCTAGTCTACTATAGTTAGGGGATCAATTTTGTAATTAAGATTTTTTAAATAGACAATATTTTTACAATGGTTCATCAAGGTTGTGTTTTATTGCTAAAAATATAGATAGACAATTGTTTAGTAAATTGTTCTCTTAGGCCCAAAAGAAATTGTTTTCCAAAACAAAGTATGTTAATAGACAACGATTAAAAACACCGTTGTCGCAACCCCGAAATAATTGTTGTCAATAATTAAAGTGCGCTTATAGACAACGGTTCGGATAACGATTGTTGTCGACGCAAAAGTAGTCCTTAATAGGAAAAGGACACTAATGGACAACGTTTGAAAAACTATTGTCTTATGCCCAAATTCACCGTTGTCATTGACAAATAATGTGTTAATATACAATGGTTTACTTTGCAAAAGCGTTGTAAATTATTCGAGGACAACAATTTAGCGGACCACCGTTGTCTGTTAGGTGTTGTCTTTTAGCATTTTTCTTGTAGTGCTGCAATATCCGAGTGAAAATGGCATGCTAAAATTTGAAATTAAATTCTCGAGGATGAAATATAAATTGCATGATTATACAAAATATCATCCATTTAAATGATTTATATATAAAAATTTTCTGTCACTTTCAAGGAGAGAATGTACTAACTTCTCTCTCTAACCTTTTTTCTCTCCCTCTTCTCTCTAACCCCCAAAAAAAACCCTAGCTTTTTTCCCCTCCCTCTTCCTTTTACTGTACCGCCCCCTCCCCTCTCCCCCCCCCTCCCTCCTTCTCCCTCCCTCTCCCCTCCATGTTTTCTATTGGAGGGATACCAAATAGCGGTCCCTTGGCGTGAAGGTGGCCGGAATTTTTGGTCAAGGGCGCGGGGTCGGAGCTTCACGGAGGTGTCTCGGAGCGAGAAGACAATGGGCAAAGATGATTTGGGAGAGGGAGAGGCAATTTTTGTTTTTTTTTCTAGTTGGTTAGTATAGTCATTTGTTTTTTTTAACTTTTTTTTTTGTTTGTGTTTTCTTTTCTTGATTGATTTGCGAAACTCGTAGGCGGATCAGTTTTTTCTGTTCTGCAGTATGTAGTGGTTGCTCGTGCCCGATTTTAGTTTTTTGGTGTGTTACAGTCTCCTTTTAAGGAGTCTTTGAAGTCTCCCGTGTGGAGTGGTTAGTTTGGGGTGGGTAGTTTTTTAGTGCATGTGAATCAATTGGTTTTGCCAATTCCCGCAACTCTTAGTTAGTCTTGTCGGCTCTTAGCTCGTTGTTATAATAAAATTCTATCGTTCGACAAAAAAATGATTTATATACATTAAGTAAACCTACATAAAGCATGTATGAACATCAATCATATTCTAGAACAACACAAAATTATTTAATTGTGTATCAAAATAATTAAGTGAAGTTCACATTATTTAATACTATGTATCCAAACCGAGCAAAGGAAATTTATATAAAATAACTGGAATCCTTATGATGAAGAAACACGGTTGCACGATTGGTTACAATATCTATCCCAAATCTCGCCCACCCAGTTCGAAATTGGGGTGATTCGAAAATGGACACTGGACCACAAAATCAAATTTATAATCTAGTTTATAAATCATTTTCATTTATAACCCAAAACTTCAAGAATATAATATATATATATATATATGTATGTATATTCAAAGATGGATTTATATGTCAATTTTGGTTCAAACACAAAAATAAAACTAAAATATGTATCATCCATAAATCCAACTTGAATCGGATGAATTCATATTTATACGATCGAAAAATTCGAATACATGAACAATAAAACAAAAAAATCATATATCCGAAAAAGCAAGATAGATGTTAAACTCGCGCTCGATACCAAATGTAAGTATAACCATATATTCATGTTTCTACATTACAAAAGAAACACGTATGCGGAAGCCAAAACAAAAATACAGCCCATTGTTTTATCTATAGTCGATTGACAGATACTTTCTACTGGGTTTCTCTTGTCTCCTCTAAAAAGTAGATGGTGTATTTTATAATATTCAAGTGACAAGAGTACCCATGGATGTGCATTTATATAGTTATTTTTTCCCATAAAGAAAAATAACTTATCCCACATGTTTTAACCACCCACGCATTGTAACTCCATGCTCAAAAGAATGTTGCAGGACTTGCATCAACATGGGTTTGTAACCCATGTTATAATAATGTTACATTTGTAACTCATGTGAACTAATATTACATAGTTTTCTTCTTATTTGAATACTCGGTCAGTTAACTAGGGTTAAGAAAATTAACTTCAACAATTAATATCCATCGAGGTCTAAAAATTTAAAATGTCCAATAAAATAAAATAACTATGTATTCTCATATGAGCTCAAGTGACATATAAATAGTGTATAATGTATGATTATATATGCATAATTATGATCTTGGTGACTTTAGCACGTGGTCGTGACTGGTAGAGGTGTCAATTTGTGATATGACACGATAATCCGACACGAATCTAGTAAAGATGACAATTTCTTACACGTCACTAACTAACACGAATTTGGTAGGGGTGACAATTCCTGACATAACACGATAACAAAGTAGGAATCTGACCTGAAGTTATTGAGAGAAACTCGAACACGAACACGAGAAATATGAACACGAACATGACTAACACGAATCTTACATGACGTTACTAATTTGTCTTAAAACATGATATCTTGAATTTTATTTGATTTTTTGATGTATTTTGATCATAACCCAAAATTGACTTAAAATTATATACAAACACAGCTGGCCCAAATTGCACCCCATAATTTAGCAGGCACGGGTCCAATCATTCATGAGTTCGGTAAATTTGGATCGGACACGCTTAACACGAGAAAAAAATAGGTCATGTTAGGTTGATCCGCGTGTCAACCCAATTGACCTATGTAATTCATTTTGTTATATAGTAAGCATGTTATTTACATATTTTGTGATGCTTTAGTTGGTCGCGTGATGTTAGAAAAATTATTGAATTAATGTATTTTCTACTAGTTTAATTAATTTTATTTGTAATTTTAGCTTCTTTTTTTAATATTTTCGTGTCAAGCGGTTTTTTTTACATATTACATAGCTTTTAAATAGAGAATATTACATAAAATACCCATGTTTTTGAAAAATTACATTTTTATGCTCATATGACATTGTTTGCGCTTTGTTGACTTATGTACACTACGGGTTATTATTTTTTTTTACTTTTTTACACTTTTACATTTTCTATGTCTCAGAATCGTGTTTGAAACATGTAAGCAACAATTAAGAAATAATCTTGAAACAATTGAGTTATCTCATTTTTTGAATTTTAAATTTTTAATATTGACAAATGTTCTTTCAGGTTTGTGTTTAATCGCATTGTTTCTTCTTCTCTCGTTGATTTGTATATGTTGTTCCAAATTTTCTTTAGGTTGCTAAAAATGCAATACTTTGAAATGAGTATGTATGTTGCTTCAAAGTCAATGTAGTTCTTATTTTCTTCCCATTGTCATTATGGTATACTACTATTGGAATTATCACCATGTGTCTACAAGAAATTGTGAATTATATTAGCTCAAACAAGTTTGTAAAATAACTTTAGAATTTATAAAGAAAATCAATGAAATTGCATTAGATAAAACATGTTTAAAATATGTTCTAATTTTTTTTTTTTTGAAACAACTCAAACAATCGGTTGAAACAACTTCAAATAGATAGTTAAGTTTGACACAATTCCATTGCAAACATGTTCAAACAACTTTAAAATATGTTTGAAACATTTTTGAAACATCTTTAGAAATTAATAAGAAACGCGATGCCGTGTATTAGTCAAACACGTTTGAGAAAATTTAAAAATAACTCTAAAATAATCGATTGAAATAACTATAAATAGATGATTAAGTTTGACAATTCTATTGCAAATCACATATACATTGTTGAAACAATGTTAAAACAACTCGAAATAAATTACGAATTAATTTTGAAATAATTTGAATCTAGAAGCAACATATTCAGCTAATTCAAATGAAAAATTTGCTAGAACAATCAATTTCTCCAGAATATATAGAAAATATTTTTTGAACTTGAAAATGAAGAAAACAATGAAAATTAGTAGCAGAGAAAAAAAAGTAATAGTTTTTAGAATCAATGAATTTCAATGAAATACGAGAAGCTTTTGAGATTGAAAATTGTTGTTCACCTTGATTTTTTGTTTTTCTGGTTTTTATTGTGATTGGCTAAGATTTTCTGCGATTAGCCCGTTTCTTATCTTGTTGTTCGTTGTGATTTTGCTTCTTTCTCACTTTTTGTTTTGTTCTTCTAGTTGTTGGTGCAATTGTTTTCTTATTCGGGTTGTTCTGTATTTTCAGTCTGCGTCTTGTGACGCCCACCCCTATTGCTACTATTAGAAAGTAATAAATAGCACAACTCGACCACAAAGCCTTTTTAAAATGTGTAATTTTTTTTTCTTCTCCCCGTGTTGAAATTTAATAACAGATCGCAATGAGATTTTATCATTTAGAGGCAAAAGGCCAATCGACCTATTTGTACGTAAACACGATGACTAGATATACAAACCCAAACTCAAACCACCACGCTATGTACATATTTTACAATACAATTTAAAAAGATATAGACAAAGATGCGAGTTCCTTCATAAACACAACGAAAGCAAAATTAACATGAACCCAAAAACAAGCTCCGTGTCGTCATCCATATCCATGATCCTCAAAACTCCGACGAAGCTCCAAAGATTGCCCAAAGAAGCTAAGAGGCTCGGTATTGTCATGCTCACCGCAATGCATGAACTACATGAACTAAAGCTCAACAAGTAAAAATCATGCATGTCCAAAGAATAGTGATATTTCTCCAATATGTAATGCTAACATGTAAAATCCATGAATCGAAATACTTTTCTCAAATCATTTTCTTTCATTTGGGCCTCGACCCAACTACTATGCACCGGAAAAGAGCTCGCACACAACACTAATCAAATGATCAATAATATCGGTATGGATCTACGTATGGACCATCCTCCCCGCGGCCCACCAAGGGTCCCTACTTGCGTCCCTTGTGTCCGCCAAGAAGTATGCCACCCCTTGGGCCATACATAGGTACTCACAAATGGACCATCCTCCCGTGACCCACCAAGAGCCCATCTCCTATCTAGCTCTGTGTTCACCAGGAAGTATCCCACTTGCTATATCTAAACATATATCATAAGCACGCCCAACGTACCTCGGTGCACTAGCAGTGGTCAACAGACAACCATTTTCTTCTAGAAAATATTTTCGTGCATGCAAACATCCTCTTGTAATATACATGCACATGCAAATGCTTGTGAATGGCATGTTCAATGGCTCACCAAGTACCATATTGCAACATCATACAAGCCAATTATGAAACATATAATATCCACGTATATTCAACAAGATACCACAATCACATATAATACAATCAATTCAAACAATACTATGTTCATGCATTACGATTGCGAGATGGATTTTTACTTACCTTACACCTTGTCTATGCTATTGAGAGTTATGTAATTGTCTTTCTTTCCTAATCTTGGTACAATAAAACCCGTAATAACATAAGTTATCAATTTCCATTCTAAATCATTGACCTTTTGCTATATCTCACGAAAGATATCAAATCCTAAATTAAATTAGTTATAATTAACTTTTGTGAAGTGTACAATTTATGTGTAGTCAAAACTCCTAATAACCTAGATTTTTAATTATATATCTTAATCATTGTATTAATATTTGGACGTTAAAACCCTTCCGAACCCCATTCGACTACTTTCTATTGAATTTGACTATTAGTTACACCATACTTGAAGAGATATCTCCGTTATAGTATTTTGTTGCAATTTAAATATATAATATAATTATAAATATAACCATTTCAAAGCTATAATACTAAATGTAACATGTTTATTACCTTATTAGTCCTTTTATTCTCTACAACTCCCAAAACTCGAAAATGAAACACTCCCTTAATTATAAAGAAAAGAGTTATTATTCCTTCAAAATAAAATTAACCATGTTTTCATCATTATCTTATGTATTAAACTCGTCTCTTATTAAATCATGATACCAGTTGGTCTATTGTGATATACTCAATTTAAATGAAATCCTTGTCTCAATTTCCATCAACCCTCACATGATAATTAGCTTTAATTATGCAAAAGTGTGTGTGTGTGTTTTTTTTTTCTTCGTCTCATATGAAGCAAACCGAATTCATCTTCTCAAGTTTGGAATCTCTATGCTATGTGCTATTTATTATCTTGACATTCCATCATATTCTTTTTAATTTTAAAATCAAAATGAGATTATTGAAATTGAAGCACATACCAACCCGTTTCTTCTCAATTTTTTTTTTTTTTTTTTATGCGTGTGTACTTCATGTGTGATAGAGTAGGTGTTGTTTCCAGAATTCTTATGTATTTAACTTATCATTTGCTTTTGTTATGGCGGTGCAAGTGTATTTTATATATTAATTACATGCACCTTATAGATGATGTGTCCCGGTGCTAATTTGTACACATGTCTTATGTATATATCACTACACCATAAATGACATTAGGTAACACAAAATTTGTAGCACTTTTACATTAGGTACTTTATGTAGCACGTGTTTGTAACACTTATAATATTTATGTAACGCTTTTGTAGCACTTTATCAATATGTAACAGTTTTAAATAAATAACACTTTTTTAAGTAACACTTTTTTTTTGTTAATTTTCTGGTATCACAAATAGGTATCATTTTAATTAAAGAACACTTTAGTTAACACTTTATTTAAGTAATTGGTAACCTATTTTAGCTCCATTTTGATAGCACAAAATTGTACCATTTTAATTAATAAAGCTAGTTTTTATTTCTTTGATTAATATCACTAAAATGTGGAGACAATAACACCCCCTATAACATATTAGCATAAAATAGTTGACGAATTTTTACATATATTTTGTATTTTGATTTTTAGTATTTTAATATAATTACAAAATACTAAATATTGTTCTAGTCTCTAGCCATTACCCCCATTTTCACTTCCAGTCGTGAAACAACTAGCCACCACCATCGACATTAGGGTGTGCACAATATGGTAAATTGGTCGAATCATATCGATACCGGTAATTCGGTATGTGCCGAATACCGAACCGGTAATACAGTTCGGTATTCAATTTTAGTGCTTTAAAAATTTCGGTAATCGGCGGTACCGGTAATTTGGTGCGGTATATTGTATTGTACCGAATACCGAAATTATATATATATATATGTATTTTATTTGTAAAATAGAAATAAATTAAAGGTACTATAGACTAGTAAGATATTTATAATTTGTAAATTCTAAAAAATATTTTATATAAATATATCAAAGTTTAGGGTTCGTTTGTAATTAATCAATTGTTTAAATTTAAAAAGTAAAAAATTACTTTTTCTATTTTCTTAATTGCAAAGCAGCAAAAGACCATGTTTTGAGATTTTGGAGTTCACTTTCGAATTCACTGACATATTCATATTTCTCATTCTCAAATCTTAATCTCTCATTCCGGCGTTCTCCTCCATCTATCCAGATTCTTATATTATCTCTAACAAGTCGCCTGCCTATGTCGCACTAAAACTCTGGTAATTTTCTCTTGTTAGTTGTCTCTCCCTATATATGCTTCTGGATTTTAGTTAATTGGTTTTTGAATTAAATTTTATTTAGAAACAGTTTAGATGATTAGATTGGAAAAACAGGTTTATGTGACTTTTTAATCCAGATTCTATTTCATTATGTCAGTTGGATGGGATTTTTTAATGCCAATAGTTTTTTTCTCACATATTCGGTTTAACTGAAAATTGATTCAATATTTCGGTAAAAATCGAACTGTATCGACATAATACGGTTCGGTTTGGTGTACCGAAATTTTGGTTTACCAAAATTCTCGTACGATACGATGCGTTTTACCATTTGTACACCCCTAATCAAGATCTTCCATTGTTTTTCGATTCATCTTTGTTTGCAACATTGAGCCACTCCAACCACACACCCCTAATCGGTACATCTTTCGTCGTTTTTCAGTTCATTGTCTATTTTTCATTCAGGTTGGATAATGTCTAGTGAAGCAAATGATTGGATCAATTTCCCACAATCTAGTAATGAGTATGCTAGAGGGGTGGAGAACTATTTGGATTTTGCTTTTTGTACTCGGTGAGGAGATCGATTAGTTGCCCATGTAAAGAGTGTTATCATCGCTTTTGGCATCATAGAGACGAAGTGTATAACCACTTGATTGCCAATGGAATCGGTTCGAGAAATTAAAGAATGGCATTTTAATGGAAAAGGCGTATCCTCTATGTCAAATATAGAGAGAGGTTCGATAATAACACATTGAATGTGCATGACGACATAAAAAGTTTGTTATATGACACCACGAGATCTAGTTGGCGAGTTTCCACGTAACTCCTACAATGAAATTCAGAGCCCGTCAATGCAGAGGCCAAGAAATTATTTAAGTTGGTTGAGGATGGCAAACAAGAATTGTATCGAGGTGTAAATCCTTTTCAAAGTTGTCATTCATCATTCGGTTATAACTTTTCAAGTGTGTTCATGGGCTAAGTAACATGGCGTTTTCTGATCTTCTCGAAATTATCCAAGAATTAATTCCAGAAGCTGAGTTGCCTAAGTCTTTCAATGAAGCTAAAAAGTTAGTGAAGGACTTAGGTCTTCATTATCGGAAGATTAATGCATGTCATAATGATTGTATGCTCTTTTGGAAGGATCGTGAAGGTGCCACATCATGCCATGTTTGTCATGCTTCAAGGTGGAAAAAGTTGAAAACGAGCAAGCAAACAATGAAAACAATCCATCTCAACAAACAGCTCGTCGATTCTCGCTAAAGTAGTTTGGCACTTTCCATTAAGACCTAGGCTTCAAAGGTTGTATATGTGTTCTGAGACAGCTAAATATATGAAGTGGCATGATGAGAAAAGGCCTAAAGATGGGAACTTAAGACATCCAAACAGATGGCAAGGCTTGGAAGGATTTTGATTCCTTATATCGAGACTTTGCTCAAGATTCTCGTAATGTACGATTGGGACTTGCAAGTGATGGATTTAATCCATTTCGGACCATGAGCA
This sequence comes from Rehmannia glutinosa, assembly GCA_016081115.2. Classification (NCBI taxonomy): domain Eukaryota; kingdom Viridiplantae; phylum Streptophyta; class Magnoliopsida; order Lamiales; family Orobanchaceae; genus Rehmannia; species Rehmannia glutinosa. The sequence goes on along the minus strand of JABTTQ020000675.1, from coordinate 217,644 downwards.
CCACACATAGTACATGGCCCGTTGTTTTAATTAATTACAATCTACCACCATGGTTATTTATGAAGTCGAGTATCTTACATTATCTTTAATTATCCTGGGCGTCACTCCCGAAATGATATTGATGTTTACCTTCAACCTTTGGTGGAAGAGCTTAAAGATTTATGGGAGACTGGAGCAGAGACATACGATGTGTTAAACCGCCAAACTTTCCAGATGCGTGTTGCTTTACAATCAACAACAAGTGACTTTCCTGGCTTGCTATGTTATCTGGTTGGAGCACAAAAGGAAAGTATGCATGTCCGTATTGTCACTATGAAACAGATCACTTGTATTTGAATAAAAGTAAAAAATCATGTTATATGGGCCATCGTAGATTCATGGATGAAGATCATCATTGGCGTAATCATAAGAAGTCTTTTAATGGAAAAATAGAGAAGAGGACAACTCCAGATCCTTTAACAGGCACTGAAGTGCTATATTTGTTGCAAAATTTCGAAACTAAATTTGGAAAGACACAACCGAAAAAGAAAACTGAAAATTGCCCTTGGAGAAAAAAGTCATGTTTTTTCACTTTGCCTTATTGGAAGGATAATGCAGCTCGCCATCATTTGGATGCCATGCACATAGAGAAAAATATCATGGACAGTGTGCTCGGGACTTTGTTAGAAATACAAGGAAAAACAAAGGATCATCTTTATGCTCGATTAGATCTAAAAGAAATGGGGATAAGAACATCACCACATCCTCTAGAGTCTGCTAACAAGCATTGCTTATTACCTAAAGCATGTTATTCAATGACGAGGGAGGAGAAAACATTATTTTGTAAAGTTTTGAAGAAGGCAAAACTACCACAAGGGTGTGCATCGAATATTGCACGTTGTGTCCAGATGAGGGAAATGAAAATATCAGGTTACAAAAGTCATGATGCACACATTTTGATGCAGTATCTACTTCAAGTTGCTGTTAGAAAAACTCTACCTAAGCATGTGGCTCTTGCCTTGATAAGATTGGGTGCTTTCTTTAGAGGCATATGCAATAAAGTTATCAACCCACAAGATCTAAATCGTCTAATATGAAATAGTTGAAATCCTTTGTATATTTGAAAAGATATTTCCGCCTTCATTTTTGATATCATGATCCACTTGCTTATTCACTTAGTGAATGAAGTTAAATTGAGTGGACCAAGATATGGTTGGTGGATGTATCCATTGAGAGGTACCTTGGAAAACTAAAATCTTATGTCCGAAATCGTAGTCATCCAGAGGGTTCTATAGCTGAAGGATATTTGGCGGAAGAGTGTTTGGTATTTTGCTCAAGATATTTGTATGATGGTGCGAAGAAGCGATCAAAGAGCTTTCATGGAGCTTATGAGAAAGTCGTTATAAGTGATGACATATCCCCTATTTTTCCTAAAATGGGTTATCCTCTTGGAAGAAGAAAAAAGGGAAAGAAAGGAAAGGCATTCTATCTAGATTCCTTGACGAAGAATATAGCACATCGATATGTTTTATTCAATTGTGGGGATGAACAAGTTCAGATTTACATTGAGTGAGTAACTTTTTTATTTTATTTTTCTAATGTCTTTTTTATTCTAATTATATGTTAGTTACTAATTTTGTTAATTCTATCAATGTAGGGAGCACAAAAATTTGGTTACAACCAATTCTAAAGATAAACGAAGAAAAGGTGGAGAGAAGCTCAAAAACATAGCCAAGAATTCATGGTTTGGCTTAGAGAAAGAGTTGAGTCAGACGAAGTTCCCGATCATATTAAGTGGTTATCCTTAGGTCCTTGTAATGTTGCTAGGAGATATGTAGGTTACTTTGTTAATGTCTATAAGTTCTATACTAGAGAACGTGATGCAAAATGCAAAACACAAAATAGTGGGGTCACTTTGCTTTAACTTCAAGTTTTTCCAGTACTAAGGACCATAATCCTGTTCTTGAAGGACAAGTTGATTATTATGGGGCAATACGGGAGATCATTGAGCTAGACTATTGGTGCTCTTTTAGTGTCATCTTATTCAGATGCGATTGGTTTCATGTGGAAAAGGATGACTATGGTTTGACTCGTGTCAATTTCAACAAGCATTGTTACGTAGACGATCCGTTTATATATAAATATATATAGATTATCAAATGTGTGTATAGATAAACATTCTTCATTGTATGATGATACTACATATATATAGATACAAGAAATTTAAACACATGTGATCTCGCATTGCATGTAGTACCCTTTTCTCGCGAGGATTTGGCGGTTTCGGGGTCTTTATTGCTATACATCCTACTCATGAATGACGGTGAACGGGACGAATAATACGACACCGTGTCGATGTTGGAAAATAAAATTATTTCTTTTGCCTTAATAAACTAATGAGAAAAATAACTCGCTAAATTTCTAAGAAAAAGCATTAAGTTATAATGTATTATTGGAAAATTTGATTTGGTTGAAAATACTCAAAGGTTACTAACCCTCGAATATTTATGGAGTTCAAGATGGCCGAGTATGAAGAACAGAGATTGAGGAGGATAGAAGATAATAAGAGGAAGATGGAGGAGTTGAAACTTAAACCCCTAGCTTATGAAACAATGGGCTCATGAAGGAAAGAAGCAAAAGATCAACAAAATAATGAAGTCTAAGGAAGTTTTTGCAAATGATGATGAGTATATACCCGATGAAGAAGTTGATCATCTAGATGATGACATTGAGGGGGTGCAAACAACTACAAGTTTAAGGTTTTGCTCAAAGAATGTCGTATATTTCTAAATTAATTTTTAGTTCATTGTTATACAATTAAAATAAGTACTCACTATGGATATGTTTCGAGGTAATGGCTAGTCCAAGAGGAAATCATGAAAAGAGTATAGTGAAACCAAAAATTCTCTCGCTTCAATGGCGAGTTTAGTGAAGACACGCTCTCAAACCCACCAAAAAAATTTGCAACAAAGCAAATATGAAAAACAACAGGATCTGAATTCATTGCAAATGAAGCAACCAGAGAATGTTCTACCACCACCTGGCCGTAAAGTGCACATCGAGCGAAATGGAGGAGTATCATCACAAGTCATGTTGCAACGCAACCTAAGTATGGGCAATGAAAGAAACATGCCAATGCGAAGTCAACAGTGGTCCGAACAACACTAATGCAAAGAAGGGGCATGGCATGACAAAGTGGTCGCACCTGGACACTTGGCCTTTTTGTTAGGATGAAGGAGAAATCAAAAGAAAATGAGCAAATATCAAAACAAATTGATGCTCATGATCAGCCAATCAAGAGTTCACAGTAAGCGAATCAAGTTACTCATGAGTGCAATTATTTGAAGATGATACTTTTGGTTATCGCTTTGATTTAGTGGATGAAGATGAGGGATCTCAAAGCTTAGATGATTATCTTGTTGAAGAAGAACAAAATATTGATCCAGCTTTGCCCGAAAACAAATGAACCAATCGCACATGACCAAACGACTAACAATCTTAGTAAGTGTCAAAAGAAATCATCCCACAAGTTTAATGCTTCGTTCTTTAGTTTTTCCTTTTTGGAGGGATGGTACAAAATTATGTAACTCATTTACATACATGTGGGCATAGAACTTTTTCTAATATGCTTTTAACTTTATTGAATGAAAAGGGTCACCAATTTGTCCCGATAATGTGACTTTACGCAAATTTAGTTCATTTTATGGGTCATTAGCTCGAGATTCTACGCTTGCGCCATTAAATTGGCATGATCAGCGTTATGTTCCCGACAAAGAGAAAATTTGGGATTATGTGAAGGTACATTTCTTTAAAACTTTGTGCGGTAGGTAGTTTTTTTTTATTGTTTTAGAGTATTTTATATCAAATTTACCGCTTCTTTTGTTAAAGTGCTACAACATGTTTTGTCCTAGTGTTATACTCTTTTTATATTTTACCTATTAAACTAGTCGTGATCGGTTCATTCATTTTTTTGCGAAAAAATTCATCATCTCAGAGGAAGGCAAAACTATGTGTTGTCTTCATTGAGTCGTATGGCATAGTTACAAGTCCGTTAAAAAAGAAGCATTACTTAAAGTATGACAACGAAAATGCTAGATGGAACAATCGACCAAAAGAAGTTCCGAAGCACATTTTAAGGACTTGCTAAAATCTGGGACTTAGAGGAGGTCCGGTACTTTTTATGGACTTATGTGCATTATCTTGATTGAATTCCATGGATGTGAATTGTGAAGTACGTGTATGCCTCATATGCTTTGGATGGTTAATTTTAAAAAATTTCCTTGGTGTGAAAATTCGTGAAATAATAGGATTACAACTCTCGAGTAGTTGTTGATTATATGGTCGAGTAGTAACTAGGCGGTGAAGTAGAAAAGCATTAATTTGTCACGAAGTTGAGGACCAAGAAATAGAAAGTTTAACTACTACAAAACAGCCTTTTTACATCGGTTTGGGCAAGACATTCTACATCGGTTTTCAAACCGATGTAGAATCCAAAATAGTAGTAAAAAGGGGGCTTTTTTACATCGGACACTGAACCGATGTAGAAAGAGGATCGTTTACATCGGTTATTATAACAACCGATGTAATAATGTTGATGTAACAAAGGGACTATTTACATCGGTTAATATAATAACCGATGTAAAAGGTCCGCTTTCTACGCCGGTTTATTCTACAACCGATGTAATATCTTCCTTTTTTGGTGAAAATACCGCTTCATAAACGAAACCCATGCAATTTCATACAGCGAAATAAAACCTGAAATTTAATTACATACAACAAAGATGATCCAACCATATATATTCAACAACGTACACAAGTAAAAATTGATACAAATAAACAACTAATTTGCATGTTATAAAAACTAAAACAATGAAACTAACTTCTAAAAAATAATATAATTGAAACATGAAAGACAAAATGCCATAGTTCTTGATTGCAAAGGAGTTTAGTTCCCATCGAGCTAAAATCCATTTGCATTTTTGGATAATTGTCCTGGTTTGGGTTGATTTGAGCAGGCGAAGATCGTGCCACCTTAGATTGCATTCCACCATTCTCCGTCTGAGCAAAAAAACATATAATGGCAAGAGACATGGACAAATCATATGCATGTTAACTAATTTTAGATTCATTAAATACTACAAAGAGTTACTTAGATGATGACTTTTGTTGGAAAAAACATTTTCACAAGTCATTACAGAGCAAAAAAAAACACTAGATTTGATTCAAATAAGACAGAGAATTTCAAAGTGCGGAAAAGCCAAAATCAAAGGGATTAATATATTAGCAAGTAATGTCACGAGGGATAAATGTTACAAAAAAAAAAAAAAAAAAAAAAGCAAAGGCATCTAATTTACTAATCTATCTAAGGTGGTAAGATTCTTATTGCAAAGGGACATCCCCAACAAGCATTCTCACCAAGAATTTTATTATTATTTTTCCCATCTTTTTCATTGAAATATATAGTATTTTTATTATTATTTTTCTCTTTCTGTGCAAATTAAATAGCCCCTGAAAATTTGGAATCTCTCGCTTACTTTCAGATGTTAATAATGATTTCTTTCAAGTCCTTAGAACATTGAAATCCACCGAACCCTTATAATATTCGTCTATCTCAATATCCGAGAAAAAGCGGGAAAATAGAGAACAAACTATTATCAACAAGAGAACTACAAAAGTGGAAGGAAATCCAACAATTCCAATCTATTGAAGCTCATCTACTACTTGGAAATTAGCACGAAAAGACTAGTCAAAAAGAATTTAATTTTTTCCTATCCAATAGACATGTATAATGTGCAACTAAGATTCACAACTAATTACATAACAAAAAATAATCATTCACATGTCCAGGGGAGCCTGTTTTCCTCCTCAAAAAATAGTCATAAGAAAAATATTGTATTCAAACCCTTTCCAAAAGCTAAACTCACATTATTTCATCACTCACCAATTTCAACCAAAAGAAATTAAAACAAAATGATACACATACACACACACAACATTAACCTAAAATTATGTTCGTTGTGTTCACCAAGCCGAGGTTTTGTTTCTGTAAATTGGGAAAAAACTGAGGAAAGACCCATAATGAATAGAGAAAAAGTGAAAAAGAATCTTGAAGAAGTATTACCTTGTGTGCGGCGGACCTCCGACAGGGTGGGGCGGCAGAGGTTAGTCGATCGCCGGCAAATAGTTTATTTAATCCTAGCAACACTTACAACAGAAAAGGATACGTTGAAAAAGTATTGATATGCATCTAGAAATTGCATCAAAAATATGGAAGAAGATCATATCAGACATTTCTAATGCTACTGGGCACACCCAAACAGACCCCAATAACTCGAACAACATTTTTCTATTTAGCTTTATAAAAACAGAGCACCGACTTCCAAATGTAGCCACACGCTCATAAGTTTGCGAAAATATAACTTAATTTCAAAAAGGCTATTGGGCCAAGAATACTATTACAAAAGAGGACAAGCTTCTTACATTCTAATTCCTAATAACCAATAAGATGAGGGCCAAGACATAAAAATAACCAATATCAATCCGATATTCTTGATAAACATGGACGAAAATAGCACGTGAGGAAAAAGCAAATCAAATATTCCAAAAGAATGAAGATAATACTCACATAGTTAACAATGCCAACAATCAATCGAAGCAATACGCAAAAGAAACACGGACATCCTTCAATCTCGGTGCGGAAACAAACATAAACCTTAAAAGAGTACATGAAACAAAACCCTAGATTCAAAGATCGAACCAATAAAGGGATAAATCGGATCTAGAAAGAGCATTGGGTGAAATCGGAAAGCATTACCGAAGGATGATTGGTGGCGGAGCTAAAGGAATGTCTGCGAGAGGAAGCGCATACTAATTTGACAATTGAGAAAAAGGGGTTCGGATGGGGGAAACGATGCATATCCGAGGGAAGTGTAGGATTTTTGTGGGGAAAATTCGGAGAGGCTGCAGAGGTCGAAACAGAGTGGGAAGAACGAGCTCGGCTCGATACTTTGTTTCTTTTCGCGACGGTGGAGAGAGATGTGTGCGCAAAGAAAGGTGAGTGGCCATCGATGAGATAGAGAACGAGGAGAGGGAGAGAAGAGTTATGCGTTAGGTTTTCTATAATTTAAAAATATCTATATCGGTTGATAAAGTAATGTGAGATGTAGTATAAAAAGATGTTTGTAAATTAAAACCACAAAATGGCTACAACGGGTCTTAAAGGAAACGATGTAGATAAAAAATTCTTATCATTTTACATCGGTTATTTGCTACAACCGATGTAGTAATCTCGAAATATTTACAATTTTGCCACGGGCTTTTTGTTACATCGGTTCATTCACGAACCGATGTAAAGGTCCGATGTAAAAGGGCTGTTTTGTAGTAGTAATTGGTGAGCATTTTGCATTTGCACCATGTAGGTATATCATGTTTAGAAATAATTTGAATGTCCCAGAGTTATTAAATATACTTTGCAAGATGAATATATTACTAGCTACTTGAGAAAATGAAAGGCAAAAATATTTTTGAGAAATTTTTTTGCAAAATACTTTACAACCCATGACAGCCTAAACTGTACTTAATACATCCAAAAACTTCACTAACAATTGCTCTTGAAAAAGCAAGTCTCCAGTATGATGCGCCAATGGTTTTGTCATCTGATTTTGAAAAGACAAGGCTCCTAATTTACTTCTATTTGTTTATTTAATTTATGCAGTTCTTGGTTATCTTGGTTTGGAATAGTGATTAATATTGAATAAATAAGACTTGAGAGAGGTTGTACCACTTGAAATTGACAGAATTGACTAGCAAGACTTTAATTAATTGATATTGTAATTGTCACAGAACGACTTTTTCGTGATTAGGGTTAGGGCAATTATAGTAATTCCCACTTGTGTTGCCATGCCTATCATCTTTTCAGGTTTTGATGCAAAGTTTGTGGGTTTGTGGGAGGGGATAAGTATGATGACTTTTGATTTTTAACCATAGTTATCACTGCTCCATTTTTATTTTCAAATTTATTTAAAATGGATGGGATGCCAATTTAATGAGACTTGTTGATGTTTTGTTTCACATTCGAGAACTGATGCCTGGCCTTTTAACTTTTCAAATTTTTCATAAAATTCGGTTCAATCGAAACCAAAAAGACAAAACAGAAATGAAGTTTGGTTTGACCGAACCATGCAATTCGGTTCAGTTTTCGATTAAGTTTTTTTGGCGAACCTAATTTTTGGTCAAACCGAAATTTCGATTTGGTTCGGTTCAGTTCAATCGAACCAAATGAACACCCCTAGACAAGTTTCTGCTCATTCAATAGCTTTTATATTGCTCATCAGATATCATGTAATTTGTTTGGAAGGATTTTGATTCTAATGTGATATTGAGAATTTTTACATTAATATTTGGTAAATTTAAGATGATTCAAGTGAAATGAACAAAGGGAGTTGTTATGCAGGAAATAAGTCACAAGAATAAGGAACACAGTGAAGGACAAAAAGATAGACATACTATGGGTCCTATTTCATTTGCAAGAAAACGTCATGAGCTGGTAAAGAATCGTCTACAGTTTTTATTTTATTATTATAAATTTTTCCTTGTAAGCGCCATTCCAAATCTACTATTTAATTTTATAAGCACACCATGTCGTAACTAGAATATATATTTATTTCTCACATTAACTAACTTTATAACAATTTATCGTAGGAACAAGTGAAAATAAACCACCATCTAAAGCAACCATGTATATGGAAACTCGCAAAAAGGACGGACGAGAAAATATAAGACTTCTTGTGTAAGTTGCGATTCTATTTTATTTTACTTTATTACTTGGTTAAATGTATTGTTTATATAATGATATTTTAACAAATTTTAATATGCTACATGATCGATAGAAAAGGTGCCGAAACAGAAAGAATAGGCTTTTAGGCGGGGGTACCAAGAGAGAAAAACAACCATCCAAGTCGGTGTACTTATTCCAGATGAAGTTTTACAGCCATATAAAGCCCAAATTCTGAAAGAGACGTTTGGAGAAGTTATGAAATTTTTAAAAGATCAAATCCCTTCTGAAACACTTGCATATATAGCTTCATCACTCAATGAACATTCTTTTGGAGGCATCAACGATAAAGAACAATGCCAGGTAAATATGCTCACTATAATTGATTCATTTTTATTATAAATATGCTCACTGTAATTGATTCATTCTTATTGTAAGTGTTAGTTGGAAAATTGTTATTGATTCAGTTGCACTTATTTGTGTTGTTATATTATATATTGATAAAATGATAGTGTTATTGGCTTATTGTTGTAGCTACGTTGACTAATGGTGATGTATGTTAATTATTTTCAGGATGATACAGAAGGACATGATGGAGCAAATAATGATGATGATGACATTGAAGGAAACAAGGAGAAAAATGAAGATGAAGATCATGAAGAGAACTAAACTTTTTATTATTTCAATAGGTCTTGTTTATGGATTTTTCAGTTGTGTTTATTCATTGTGTAACATATTTTAGTTGGCCTACTAGGTTGCATTGACATAATTCTAGATTGAATAAATAAAACATATTCATATATTTATTTGTCAGTTTTTGGCTCATTTCTAGTGTGTTATTCGATGGAGTATATATATATATATATATATATATATATATATATATATATATGGGGTATCCTAATAAAAGAAAGTGTTACATCAGTTAAAAAGTGATATATGAGATAGCTTAAAGTGCTACTTAATTATTTATAATGTGCTACAAAAATAGTTCAAAGTGATACAATTATTGAATAGAATGTTACTATACATCCAAAAGTGCTACCAAAAAATATTTCGTTGGATAAAAAATGTTCTACATAATTGTTACACAATCACTCGAAAAGTGATACATGTGGTCATTTAAGTGTTACATAAATATTTAAAAAGTGCTACGATAAAGGGATCAAAGTGATACAACAAATGGATAAAATGTTACGAGTTTAATTAAAAGTGTTACAAAACAAGGCAAAATTGCAATTTTGGTCCCATAACTTTAAGTCTCAAAACTAGTCCCACTCGATTTTACTTTTTCAAAAATATCCTGTAATTTACAAATTGTATCAAAACTAGTACCACTCGATTTTACTTTTTCAAAAACACCCTGTAATTTACAAATTGTATCAATTTGAGGACAAATCCCACCGCCGATTGGAATTTTCGCCGGAATTCGTCACGTGATAAGCACGTGACCTGAAATTTTGGGGATTTCTCACCCACTTTGACACGGTGGAAATAAAATGCCAGCGTGGAAAGAGATTTGGGGGGACTCGTCACCACCATTTCCCCCCAAAAAACATGTCCAATTACAGGGTGTTAATTGACGAGTTTTTTCCCCTTCAAATCTCGGACGAGTTCCCCCAAATCTCTTTCCACGCTGGCATTTTATTTCCACTTTGTCAAAGTGGTGAGAAATCCCAAAATTTCAGGTCACGTGCTTATCACGTAACGAAATCCGGTGAAAATTCCAATCGGTGGGATTTATCCTCAAATTGATACAATTTTTAAATTACAGGTGTTTTTGAAAAAGAAAAATCGAGTGTGACTAGTTTTGATACAATTTGTAAATTACAGGGTGTTTTTGAAAAAGTAAAATCGAGTGGGACTAGTTTTGAGACCCTCCAAAATTATGGGACCAAAATTGCAATTTTCCCCAAAACAAGTGTTACATTTAACAAAAAAAAGTGTTACGAAAAGATCATGCGTAACATTTTTCATGTGTTACTTCAAAGTGTTACAATTGAGGATGTAATGTATCACTTAGAAAAAATGTTACAAAAACTACCCAAAGTGTTACCTTAGATTATAGGTAGCACGGACAACTCGCATCACCTATTAAAGTGTTACCTATTGTCTATAGTAACATTTATGGGCTATTAGATAACACTTTTTTAGGTGTTACCTAATGCAACTTATGGTGTAGTGATAATACATGTTAACTCCATAATTAAGTTAATTTGGTTTAACCATATAAACCATCATTTATTAAGTATATATATATGTTAATATAATATGGAATTCAACATCTATCACTTTGTATACATATATATTAAGTGTTCATTGTTCATTTCTTTAATCTCGAGTTCACTATATATATATACATGATTGGCCCATATTAATACATACACACAAAGACGGCTTACACATTTATATATATAGTTAACATTAGCCTAATGATATATGTGGTAAGTATAATATCCGACTCTATTTTAAAAGATTATATCAATCTCCTCTTTACTAGGTCACATATTATAACATCTTTGTTAATACGCCGACGCCACTTATCACCTCTAAGTTACCGCATGTAACTTAATAGCTATCATCTAATAGTGTATAAGTGAGTTCCAAAATTATAGAACTAGTCATGCCGTATAAAATAAATAGATTATGAAAATAGCACATAACCTACACGTATTAATTGCATGAATTATATTGACCAGGTGAGTAGTGAGAGGTTCGGGTATTACACGTCTGCTGGTTTTTCGAGATCTATATTGCGGTGTTCACGTGGATTGTGTTTGGAGCGTATTTGCGAGAAAAGACAAAAGGGTGCAGAGTATTTAAAGTCCATAAAAAGGGTGCAGCGTATTTGATCCAAGAAAAAGATGGGAGCGTATTTTGAGGATTTTTCCTATAATGTAGGGAAATTATGTCATTATCACTTTAAATTATATAGATATTTCGTGTCATTTTGGGTGGCCCGTATAATTAAATGTGTTGTGTTAGGGTTGCATGTCTTGACACGAATAATTAGATGTGTCATGCTTGGGTTCGTATAAAACGTGTAATACCGGTGTCATAACACAACCCGCAAAACACGAGACACAACCTAATTGACACCCCTCTTGACGTCTCACCTTATGTCTAATGAAAATTTTACTAATTGATGACTCACCTTGTATTTCTATATGAATTTAAACAATCAATAAATCATTGAGCTTTGTGGGTCTCATGTAGCGATAACACAAACCGTGTAAGTATATCCTTTTATCTTACATGCAATTTATGGTATTCGATATAATGAACTAGCTAGACACATAATTCACCTTCCGGATCCTAATTACTAACAAACCATCTAATTAGTGATAAATTAATTAGAAGTATTATGAACAGTGTAAAATACTCAACCACAATATGAAATCAAGAACTGATCATTGATAACAATATTTGTCAAATAATCCTAATTAAGTTACAACAAAGCTTTTTCTCAAAAGTTACAACAAGGCCCTAGCAAAAAGAATTTCCTCCGTGAACATGATAAAAGAATTCATAAGAAAACCTAGAATCGTGATAAATAATAGATGTAAAGCAAAAAAAAAAAAAGGAACATTGAAATTCGATGGAGAATTCTCTTTCTACAGATCTTTAAATTCGTCGCTCTTTTTTTTTTTTTTTTTTTTTGTAATTCGATTTTAGCCTTTGACTATGCCTAAGGGCGTGGCTCCAACCCCTCATCACTACCACCAATGTAAATTGTGGATGGAGTCTACTGACGTATAACCAAGTCCTTCCAGTTAAAGAGAACAAGTATATTCGAACACTCATGCTATTCAGTATGAGTTCCCATCAAGTCTTTCACCAGCCCGCATGCCCCGGGGGGTTTGTTAGAGTGGGTTAGAACCCACGACCTCTACCCACAAAATCCATAAGTTCCTTGTGGTAGCTAGTGTGCTAAGCACTCTGGTTGTCGCTCTCTCTGTATCCCCTCTTTATATATGATTTTAGCCCAAAATATTCTCCTTTTATGATGCAAGAAGTTGGCTTTTATATCTTCCGAAAATAAGGCCAAAAATCTAACTTAAAAATTACCTAGTATCATTTAATTTCCGTGCATTGAGGCCATGGCGCTCAAAACTCGAGCTAGGGCTTAAAAGTTTTAAACCGTGTCGATAATACGTTTTGAATTGGGCGCCTCCAAGTGTCAAGGTTGGGGTTGGCCATTGCTATCATTCAAAACAAATTAACACACATAAAAATAGCACAAAATTCTTAAAATTCAAATAATATCAAGTTAAAGAATATTAAATTTGGGGACTTGGTGCGGTCCGACACATGAAACGTACCCAATTTGAAAGGGAGAACTCGAGTCCCCAAGTGAGATTCCATCCTAAAACCAATTGGTGATAGGATGAGTAGCTCATTTGGTTTATATGTATTGGGTGCAATTAGGTTGCATCCATATTTGAGATAATAAAGAGTCCTATTTAGATTAGGTTTATCTAGAAATCTCTCCCATCGGGACTCTAATCGGATATGGGATTTAGATATATATTAAAATCTCTCCATAAAATATCAAAGCTATTGGAAAAATCGTACCCCCACATACAACGAATAATCTCTCTCCTAAAGTTTTAATCTCACGATTTTCTTCTTGGAGCAACACCAAAGTTCTCCAAGGATTTAAGGTGTGCATAAAAAAGTAAAAAACTCTAGTAGTTATTTACACTAACGAGAAAGACGGTTCGTATTGGGTATCACATGAAAATTTTAAAACTAAATGGATGAATTTGAGAGAAAATACAAATTTAATTTCATAAGAATAGATTTACAGGAGATTTATAAACTCACAAAAACTCTTAAAAACTCTCACTCAGTCTCTCAATGATTGATTTGATCACACTTAAAGATCTCTTTGCTCTCTATGATATTTCCACTTACAAGAGATGATATTCAACGGATGAAATGTGTTCTATTTATAGAGATGGGAGAAGGTGTGAATGGTTGGAAACTTCAACCATGAAAAGTCATTGCACCTTCTTTTTGTCAAAAACAACTCGCTATAGATTGAGTAGGCCGGTTGGTGAAGGCTGCTTATTTCTGGATGTTAGCTGAAAAGTTTGAATTAAATTCTTTAATTCTCCCCCTGCAGCCATATCCGGAACAAGCATCCTGCTATGTATCCGCATAGCTCAAGCTTTTCTCGTGTAACCACCTTCATCAACATGTCCGCTTGTATGGATCTTAACGAGTTTCAATTAATGTCGTTCTATTGTCTCGCATATCCCATGGTATCGAATATCAATATATTTTGTACGGGGAATGGTACATGTTCTTGCTCAAGTCCGAGCACTCTCACCGTCATAATGTACATTGTAATCCTTTTGCTTGATTCCAAGTTCTTGGAGATAACGCTTTAGCCACAACATTTTTTTAGCGGCTTGAAGGCATCAATATACTCGCTTCATCCGTTGTGAATAAAGCAACACACTTCTCGATCTTGATTGCCACGAAACTCCTCGTGAAAGAGTAGAGAAATCCTAAATTAGATTTTCTAATGTCAATGTTCCTACCATATCTGCATTTGTATAGCCCTCCAAGATTAGATCGCTCCCGTAACAAAGAAATATTTTGATGTAACCTTCAAGTACTGAAAATCCATTTCACTTTGTCTCCCAATGCTCCTTTTTGGGGTTAGAGAGAAAACGACTCATTGTTCCACCGCTGCGTGAGCAATACCTGGTCTTGTACAGACCATTGCATACATTAGATCTCCAACTTCTGAAGAATATGGTACCGACAACATTTCCCCGATCTCTTCCTTGGATGAGGGGCATGCCCTCTTGCTCAACTTGAAGTGGTTGGCTAGTGGAATGCTAACTGGTTTGGCGTTGTTCATAAAGAAACTCTCAAGCACCCGTTCAATATATTTCTCCCGAGGTAACCATAACCTTCATTATTTCTATCTCAAACTATCACTACAAGAATAATGGTTTTTTGTGACGACAATATCAGTGACAACATTAATGTCGTCACTATAAATACGTATATAGTCACAATACTTTCTCCCGTCACAAATTGATAGAGCTTGTGGTTATAACGTCTAAATTATGCCGCAATCCTGAGTTCTCCAATATGGCAACTTAAAGAAAATGTTGCATTTTTTCCAATTTAATTCCTCGTCACGTTTTCTCTTCTTTGGTTGTGTCTTTCCAAATGTAATTGGGTGGACAAAGTTTAATTGTTCAACCACATCATCTCCTGTCAAAGGAATTGGCTTATCTCTCTTTTCCCTCTTACCATCAAAAGCACTTTTGAGATCCCTCCATTTATGATCATGGGGCAAATATCGACGATGGCCATATAACATACTTTTTTCCATTCTTCAACCAAAAACTACATGTTTCCTTGTTGCATAATGGACATGCCAAGTACCCTTTTGTACTCCATCCTGATACCATTGCATATGCTGGTAAGTCATTTACGGTCCACAACAAAGCTGCACGTAAGATAAATTTGGCACCTGTATATGCATCATAAGTCTCAATACCAGTATCCCATAAATCTTTTAATTCACAATTAGGGCTCCAAAAAACATCTATGTCATTTCCGAGGAGATGTTGGACCTGGAATAAGCATGGACAAAATGAAAAAAAAAAAGCCTTTAAACTCTTCCATGGTGGCGGAGTTATATGGCAAAAGAATTACGCCATGTCTTTGTAAGATGAGCTCATATTTGAGAAAGGATTAAAACCATCGTGCCAATCCAAGTCTAACATTCCGCTGCGGATCTTGCGCAAATGATTCGTGCCTTTTGTCAAATTCTTTCCACTTTTGAGCATCGGCCGGATGCCTCAACACTTCGTCATTAGTACGTTTTTCCTTGTGCCACCTCATATCTTGTGCCGTTTTCTTAGATATAAATAATCTTTGCAATCTTAGCTTTAATGGAAAGTAGCGTAAATTTTTGAGGAATCTTCTTACGCTTTTTCCATTGTTTATGTCATTATCAACCTCGGTGAATTTATATCGAGGGGCTAAATATTTTGGACACTCTTCTCTATTTTCATACTCCTTCCTAAATAGCTCACAATCATTTACACATGCATGAATTTTCTCGTAATCCAAACCAAGGTCTTGAATGATCTTTTTCGCCTCATAATATGAGCAAGGGAGTGTCTCACCATTTGGAAGTGCCTTCTTCAACACTTCAAGCAACATAGAAAATGATTTGTTGCTCCATCCGTTAAGAACTTTTAGATACATAATAGTTAACACAAATGATAGTTTGGTAAAACTTTCACAACCTGGATATAATTCTTTATCAACATCTCTCAACAATCTCATAAATTTATCAGATTCCCAATTTGGCACTGAATTCTCATTTCTCATTGGCTCATCCTCCCCTCTCCAAGCATTTACTCTAGTTGCTACGTAATAATCTTCCAACAGATTTTGCATATCAGCATGATCATTGTTACGCCATTGAGTAACATTTTCAACTTCTTCTAGTTCGTCAGAATCAAGCTCTTCATCACTAGAATCATCAATTTCCTCTCCATGAAGAAACCATATACCATAGTTCTGAAGTATCCCATACTCTAATAAATCAGCTTCGACATCATCTCGGTTTTGCAAGCAAACATTATTACATTTCTTACAAGGACACCTAATCTGATCTGATGGACTCTTTAAAGAATATGCAAAATCCAAGAATTGTTTTACTCCATTTTGATATTCAGGGACTCTCCTATCCGCAAGTAACACCCAACTTTTGTCCATTTTAAATCCTACACATTACAATATAAAGAACCACATAGCCCTTTGAAACATTGATTGAGACATTCTGTCAAACAGATTGTATACAAATACACAAGTAATATATTACCTCAAATCTTTTTATATTCTGTGTTTAGATGACCAGAACTGAGAACGACGTATATTTTAAACTTTGATTAGTTGTATCTTTCTCAATCAAATTAAAGTTGAAAACACCATTAAACTAATTAAGTTAATCCTCAGTTGAATCCAAATATTGGAAAAGCACTGACAGTAACAAAGTGCTAATGTACCATACCTGTAAATAAAACTAAGTGGGATCGCTTACCAAAGAGAAACTTAAATGCTCAACCCAAATCTATTTTTTCTTCTTGGTTATGCCAGTTGCGTGATGCCCTATTTGTGTCGTCAGTAGAAAATATAATAGAGTTTTGCTCCTTTGTCGATTATTCTTTTCACTAAAGATTTTGGTTTTAGATGGGCAATAGTGATACTGATACAGATGAAGAGATGTAGAAGAAGTAAATCGGAGTTGAGAGTTGTTTTCAGAGAAGGATTGATGGTTTTCTTTTTTTGAAGAAAGGATTGATGGGTTTTATTTCTTAACCATGTACCAAAAATAAAATAAAATATATTTTTTTAATCACAATATAAAAGATATTTTAATTCCTATTAGATTGATAGATATCAGTTTCGAAAGTTTAACATAATGATTTAATCTACAAATTTGTATATTTCTTCTAATATACCACATATTATAATTTAATGAGTACGTGTTGTGCCCCCCTTTAAAATAGCTTTCAACCCAGTAAAAGAACCCGAGGGCGTATTATCCGCGC
Source organism: Rehmannia glutinosa (assembly GCA_016081115.2). Taxonomy (NCBI): domain Eukaryota; kingdom Viridiplantae; phylum Streptophyta; class Magnoliopsida; order Lamiales; family Orobanchaceae; genus Rehmannia; species Rehmannia glutinosa. The sequence goes on along the minus strand of JABTTQ020000675.1, from coordinate 200,298 downwards.
CACATTTGTAAAACTCGTACTAAGACTTAAGGCTCATATTATACTCGTATTAGTACTTGTGTGTCGATTACTTGAAAAATATTTAAGTTTTCGTAAATATTTTGAAGCGATGTTAAATGCTCTATAATTTTGAAATAAAATATTTAGTACATCTACTACAATTACTCGTATAATTAGGTATATAATTGAATCGAATCGAGTCGAGATTTTGATAGTTTGAACTAGACTCATTTATTATCGAGTCGAATTTGAGCTTATTAACGAGTGCCGTCACGAGCTTATTAACTTGAGTTTGGTTCATTTATTTTAATGAACCTCATTAAACGAACTCGAGAACTTTTTATTGAGTCGAGCTCCGAATAGCTTACGAGTTGCTTGGTTTATTTGCAGCCCTACGTATAATACTTGGCGAATAATACTTCATTTAATAAATTTCATAAAATTTAGATTAATCAAATTAGAGTCATCAAAATCAACCCAACCCTGTTAGGGCGTTGGCACACCGCCTGTTAGGGGTGGGTTGGGTTGTGATTAAGCCCAAAGAGTCAGGCCCCATTTGGCCCAAAATATCGGGAGCGCCGGTGTAATTTTACATGTATTTTCAAAGAATTAGTTCTATATACTCGCAATTACCGTATCAACACATGACTTGCCTTTGTACGATTTACATGATGATTAACCTTTTTCAAGAATATTGCATCTAGTTTGAGAGTTTAGCCACAACATACACAAATGCCCTTATAGGGTAAGTTTTCAAACTATATAATACAATAAATCATACAAATACGAATACATTACTAAGTAACTATTAATCAAACATCATCCCAAAAAGACTCGATTCAAATGGGCCAAAAATAATTTGACTCAACCCTATTTTTTTAAGCTTCGGACTCGACCAAATGGCTCCGACCTTTTAAACATATTTAGATATTCGACATCCGTATGATAATCCGACTCTTTGGTTTGATTTTACAGTTCTTGAGTGTCTTCACCATCTAATGGATCATCTATATTTTCCGAAGTCATGCTATTCGTTGATTAAAGTATAAAATGATGGGCAATATTTTTAAACACGGATCGGACATTGAACCGGATTAATAATCGGTCATTGTTTCAACCGGTTAAACCTTTCTAAAAAATCGGTTGACCCATATTCGACGTATATATATATATATATATATATATATATATATATATATATATATATATATCCAAATATAAGTATATGTATAAATCAAATATAAGGAAAAGCCATATACGTAAATTTACCATACTTTTCTGTTTAAATCTGGAATAAAATAAAGAAAATTTTCCTTAAAACAATTTGAACCGGGTAATCAATCGGTTTTCGATTTTTGTACCGATTTGCCTGACCGGTGGCAACAATTTTGTAGCATCCTGGTTTTACTTTAGAACCGGACCGGACATGTGACTGTTCCCGACAAAACTATTGAACCGCTCGGCCGATGGTCCGATTTCAAAACATTGATGACGGAAACAATTTGAAATTATATTTGCATAAACATCTCAGAAATATTATTACGTTATCAATTATTTAGTATCTCACTAAAGTTGTCACAATGCTATTAATTTAGAGAGATTTTATTGTATATTTATGCGTGTTAAACGCCGGATTCTTTGTGTCCTGTGTCTAACTAAATAAGGTGATAGCAATATATATGATAACGATGACAAGTCATAATAATTGAGAAGAAAACAAATGCAACAATAAAGGAAAAAAGAGAATAAAAAAGAGAAAGAGAAAGGGAATAAAAAAAAAAAAGGGAAAAAGATAGAGAATAAAAAAAGGAGGGAAAAAGAGATGGAGAAAATTAGGCGCCATATTTTTTAACTTTATCAAAAATTGAGGAATTAGTAGTGCAACACGATCTTTTCTTCCCTTCGAATATAAGGGCCCATTTATCTTTCTTATGATCTACCATCTCTCCTCCAATCAATCCCCATGGCAACACGAAGTCGACGTCATGACTCAAGTAAGAAATTATTTTGATTTTTCTTATATGTATTGTTATGTAAAACATTACAAGTTCTCAATGATTATTCTTGCGCTTTTCAAAAAAGAATTTTTTTCTTATTAGTTGTTTTTCAGGGAAAATTCTTGGTCTCTATGATTATATTTTTAATTGAATTTATTGTTGTGTTGTTCTTGTCTAATGTTTATTGTGATTTTTCCGCACTCGCTTCCCTAAGCTCTTTTGTTGTCTAGGCTCTTTGAAGTGTTCTCGGTCATTTGATACACCCATGTAATTATCTTTTTCCGGATCATATATAAAATTGAAACATAGGAAGTGCCCATGAAACAATCCAAAACTAAGTGCTTGTTTGGGAGCACTTTTGAAATGGACTTTTGGATCTAAAAGTCCATTTCAATAAATTTTCATGTTTGGTGGTTATTTTGGAATGGGCTTATGGAAAAGTCGCTCCTCTAAAAAGTCTATTCTAGAGAAGTGAGAATGAGAGGCTTTTTGAAAAGTCCATTCTAGATAAGTCCATTTTCTAAATGGACTTTTCCATAAGTGCTCCCAAACAAGCATTAAAATTAAAACATATGAGGTTCCCTTACAACAATCCAAAAATTGTTATGTTATAGACATCTATATTCAATGAATCAGTAAAACTTCATAATTTTAATATGTCGGTTTAGTGCAATACAAAGGTATTCACTAATGAACAATGTCCATACTTAAGCCAAATTGCAGAAAACTATCAAGTGCCAAAAGTTGCAAAATGTACACATATGGCTATTACAAAATCAAATGAGTGCATGAAACTTTCTGTTGGGCTCAAGACTATTCATAAAATTGAATTAGTTTATCATATTACTTTCATGTTTTTTTTAGTTGTTTCATAATTATGTAAAATGGTTTTGTACTAAAAATAATTTGCTTTAAATTTAGTTTCAGACATGGCTACAATCACTCAAGGAAGAAGACAACAGGCTCAAATAGAATAAAATTCTCAAGAACCATCTAATGCCAACCAAAGTAGCAATGATGACACTGGTTATATTATTTACTAATCTTTTTGATAAATTCTCTTGCTCCCAATTTCCTTTATTTTTTTTAAGTAATTCCGAAGTTGAATCATACATTTATGATTTTGATATAGGTATAACCAAAAAAAGATGAAGAGGGATAACAAAAGGTCTCTAGTTCAAAAGAAGATACAAAAGATGGGAAAACTTGATATCATTATTCATCCGTTGACATCGGATAGTTGGTGACAATGTCGATTTCAAAACTAAGGCAAGCGCCGTCCTTAAGCAAAATGTACCCTGCAAGATGCGTTCACTGGAAGGACATTCCAACGATTGCAAGAAAAAGCTATGGCTAGCAATGAAAGTAAAAATTTAATTAAAAAATAATATCATAATGTGTGTATTTTGTATATTATCTATGAAAAATATTGCTAACTATTTTATATGAATATTATTGCAAAGAAAAATTTAATCTTCAAGAGGACTTTGGAATTAAGAAGATAGTATTTGAGCAACTAAATCGCTAATATATAAGTCTTCGACACAAGCTAAATAAATATTATGTAAAGAATCAAAATGATGAAAAGATCTTTGGAAAAGGCCTCCAGATGGGGTAACTCGAGAAGACCGCCAAGATCTTGATCAACTACTTTAAGAGCGATAATTTTAAGGTACGCAAACTTCTCTACATTTAATCTACTTTTTTAGCATATATGCAATATATAGAGTGGGTCTTACTTGAAATAAATCACCAATAAAAAGGTCTAATTTTCAAAGATCGAACTCAATTCTCTATTTTGCAAAACCAAGCTCTTCTCGATTATTGGATAAAACCTTTTACAACAAGTAGATTAAGTATAACAAAAAAGGTTTTCAATGAAAGGTAGGAGGTAAACTCAAACACTCTAATAAATTGTTGCCAAACATTTAGTTAAGCTCACTATATGTCTATATGCTTAAAATATCACAATGACTAGATGACAATTCTATGATAAAGTAATTGTAGTTTTCATCTTTCCAATGCCCTTGGGAGTAAATTTAACATTGCATAGTGACTCTTATGCAGAATTTATTTCTACGTTTTGTCACATCTTTAATGTTGACCTTTGTCACCTATATATGCGAAAGTTAGTGATCGAAGATGGCTCACACTTATGGTACAAAATTTGTCGCACAATATTGTTATGAAGAGGTAATTTGCTTTCATACCTTATAGTGTAACATTATGGTTTTTCTTTTATAACTTTTATATGTCTATAGCGTGATCTTGAGACCGAGCATGAGCCAACACGGACATCCACATGGATGAAGACTCGATATAGCAATAAGAAAAAGATTGAATTGATCGGGGCTTCACGTGAAGTTTATGTAAGTTTTTTTATTCATTATTAATTTACATTCTATAGTTACTAATTTACTCTAAATATTACTATTGAATTTATCCAGGAGAATATTATTAGGTTGCAAAGTGAAGGAATTGAAGATATAGAGGATCCTATGAGCGAAGATGAAGCTTTCATAAAGGTGCTTGGACCGGAGAAATCAAGTCGCCTACGTGGTTGTGGGGATGGCTTGAAACCACCATCTAAAAGAGGAGAAAAAATTAAGCAGGACCTAGCAAAAGAGAATGAAGAACTTAGAAAACAAGCTGATGAAGATAGAGAATGTGTGCAATCACTAATGAGACAAAACAAAGAAATGGCATCCCGATTAGAGTCTTTGGAATCTCAAGTCAGCCAAATTCCGGCTATCCTTCAAAATCTGAGTCAATTTGTTCAGATTCCATCAAATAATGTGAGTGCTTTTATGTGTATGATTTATTTATTTTATAGTTCTATGAATCTACTATGTCCCTTATCTATGAGATTGTGTTTCTCATTATAGTTCTTGCTCATTGATGTATGCTTATTTTATTCCTTTCTTATAATAAGTAGCTAGGTTTGAATAGATTCTTTCTAGTTATTTAACAAGTATTCCTCTAATATGATCAAGAATTAGTTTTTTTCAAGAATGGTAAAAGATTATATTTTAATTTGTTAGTATTCTTTTGTTGGTTTATATGGCTGCATGGTTTAGTATTGTAGGTTATTGCTTAATGATTCATAACTTTGTATATTTTTCCAAAATACGTTTCTTATAATGATTAGTTATTCTAATACATTTTATTATTTATCTTGTTGGCCTTGAATAAAGCATGACTTATTTAGTTAATCCATTTTATTTATTTATCTTGCTAGCCTTGGATAAAGCATAGACTTATTTAAAATTTCTCTTCTTTCTTAGCAGGTTTGAAGAGAAAAAAAAACTGAAGAGAATTGAGACATTCTCATGGAAAATGAGGAGAATTGAGATATTCTTATGGGAACTAAATGATGATGTATATATGCTTTTCTCGTATATTCTTAGTTTAGTCGTTTGCTTTAGTTAGTTCCATTGAATACACTTTACTTTGTTCTTTGTTTCGTACATTTGGGTTAATGAATTATTTTGGTTTTTGCAATTTTGTTGGATGAAATGCGAAGGATTTAATTTTTTTGCTTGTTGCTTCAAGACATATCATAAAGTTTACATTGATGTGAATGAAAACAATTGTTGCCACTAAATTGAATTGGCTTGTCACAAAAGTAGCTAAGATTTTCGAATAATGGTAGTAAATTTGTGACGACTAGTAGTAATTTTTGTGACTAAAGCATTGTTTTAGTGATAATAATTACATATAACTACAACATTGAATTGTACGTGACAAAAGGGTATTCGGTTTTAGTGATAATAATTACAAGTGTCAATAGCATCGATTAGTGCATGACTATATCACTCAGTTCTAGTGACAATAATTATATGCGACCATAGCATCGAATTGTACGTGACAAAAGGGTATTCGGTTTTAGTGATAATAATTACAAGTGGCAATAGCATCGATTAGTGCATGACTATATCATTAAATTCTAGTGACAATAAGTATATGCGACTATAACATCGAATTGTACGTGACTATTGCATTTGGTTCTAGTGACAATAAATAGTTGCGACTAGACTATTAAGTTTAGTGATAAAACATGTTTGTAACTAAAACATGGAATTTTAGTGACACGAAAAGAATGTCAATAGAAGAGTGAATTTTAGTGACAATGAATGCATGTGACAAGAAGATGGGGTTTTAGTGACAAAATCATATGTGACTAAAAGATTGGTTGTAGTGATAAATATGGTCGTCGTCACTAAAACACTTAGTCACGGTATTTGTAGTCACGACCTTATGACGACTTCAAATGTCGCCGCTAACAAGTTATTGTGACGAAATTCATGCATATAGTGACAAACATTGTCGTCACAAAAATGATTATTTTTGTAGTGTATCTCAGTATTCCCAAAATTTGTTGAGCCGGTCCTAAGTCTTTCATGTCAAATGACTTCGAAAGTTCTTTCCTCACCGACTAATCTCCGTTGCGTCTTTTCCCATGATTAGGATATCATCTACATATAGTAGAAGAATAACAAAACTTTACCGAAATGTAATTAAAATCAAGATTATAGTCAAGTTAGAGATCAATTCCATAAAACAAGGAAAAAGTTGTCTGTTTGTCAGCGGTTAGAAATTTGTCTTTGTCAAACAATAGGGCGACCGGTCGCGTAGAAATAGACGTTAAAAAAAAAAAAAACCACATTTTAACACAGGGTGACCGATCAACGGGTCCGACCGATTGATCCCGTGTTGGACCTGTTCCCGATGGAAAATGAAGAACAGAGAGCAAGTTCAATTCCCAGTGCACCGGCGACCTATGTCGACCGGCCGATGCCACCGGCCGGCCGTTGTTTTTGTGTTCGTCCCCATTTTTCTATTTCTAAAATCATCTTCGTATGGGATGCCCTATAGGGGCGACACATTCGAACACAATACGAATGTTGTCCAATTTATATCGAAAATAAACTTCACGAAATACTCCAAAAAATTAGTAAAACATTTTAAAACAATCGGGAGTATTTGGACAATATTTTCAAATATTATTTTAGTGTAAAAACACAATGAAACAAATTCATCAAAATCGCGATAAAACATTTATTTGTTGTCCAAATTTTTTTGTCAAAATAAACTTCAAGAAATACTCCGTAAAAATATTAAAACATTTTATATCGATCGGGAGTATTTGGACAACATTTAGAAATATTGTTTTGGTGTAAAACACATTTAAACAAAATCATCAAAATTATGATAAAAACATTTATCTAACAAACTCCCCTCTTTGATGATTACAAACCAAAACAATTTTAAGAGGACAATTTTGAAAACAAAACAAATTTGCCGGTAAAAAAATAAACTATCCGTTTAGAGTGACGAAATTCCACGCATAATAATCATAAGGATGGGAGTAAAGATTTTCAAAACATTTTGCAAAAGCTCCCCTATCAATATGCACAAAAGAGTAGTATAGAAGCTTTCAACCAAAAGTTAAAAGCTCGGCTTTTACATATCGAGCTTAAGTATCAAGAGCTTATAAGCTCCCCCCAACAAAACATCATTAGGCATGTAAATAAGTCCATAAAACATTAAATGGACTAAATATGATCCACAACTTTTGGCTTTTAATAGCCACAACTTATAGCTTCTTTCGTGAGCTTATTTTAGCTTCTTTGAGCTAATGAGCTTATTACCTGTTTCTCCCCTTTGGAATCATCAAAAGAATGTTAGCATGATAAAAACATCATATATCCATATCGAGTGCGCAATTTAGCCGATTTATCGAGCTATTGATCAATAAGCTTAAAATTCCAAAAGCTAAGGAAAAAGTCGATCATATGACTTGTAAAAGCTCGTAAAAGCTCATTTGATAATCAAAACATGATCTCTATAAATGTATAAGACTTTTGAAATCGGGAGAATCATGTAGGTGATGGATTTTTCTTTGAAATATTTTATCGAACACTTGGCGAGCGTCAAATAATAAAGAAAATGTATATAGCCCTTGTAAAAAAACCAAGCCAAATGTTTCATCACCAAATGCAATTATACAATTATCATCCAACATCAATAAACATGCCTAATACAAATATATAAGAATCCCAACAAAATATTAAGGAAGAAGCACATTCTCAGGTTCAACCCAATTGAGATAAAGAAGAAGAATTCTTACCAATTAATCGGAGAGGTCGGGTATCATGGATGATATAACAATAGTATAAACTCAAAAATATATAATTTACAAGAAAGAAATCATTTTGAGTGAATTATGTGAAATTTGCAAAGGGGTGCGGAAATAGTGAAAACCACACGAAATTAGCTAAGCGGGGACAAAAACGTTTTTATCAACAAATTTCGTTAGTTCGACCGGCCGAGGTAGGTCGACCGGTCGACCTCACTCCATTTGGTCATTGGAGTTTGTCTGTTTTGCCATTTGATCTAAAAATCCAATTTTTCACCCCTAAGTTTTGAAAACGCATTTAAATGCAAATATAGACCTCATTCAATATACATTATGTCTCAACAAGCTCAAAATGGGGTAAAAGACTCGGCAGTTAATGATTAAAAACAAATGTCCGCGAGTTATCTTTGAGAGATGGAATTAAACACATCTTAATTTTTCGTTTTTAGAAACACAATCCCTTAGAACAAGTTGTCGAATCTCGGTATGTTTAGTTTGATTGTAACGAACCATATTTTGAGAAATTATTATCACCGGACTTGTTATCCCAAAAAATGTGAACGTTTTAAAAACTTTGGATAAACAAGTCATAAGAAGAAGTGTCTTTCAAATATTTGGAAATTTCTTTTGACGGCACTTTAATGAGATTCATTGGTATTATTTTTTTTTAAATCGAGCATATAGACATAAGGCATAAAAATGACGAGTCTAAAAGAGTATTAAACGTAGATAAACATACCTCAAATTTTTTTGTCAACCAATATGCCTTCCTCAAACTTGATCAATCATGATGTAGGTTTCCATAGAAGTAGAAACGGTTCTTCATTTTTCAATGCCGCACTTCTTCAAAAGTTCTTTTATATGTATTGATAGTGTAGATACCTTCTTGGCCAAATCCAAGGAAGAAGTTGAGCTCCCCATCATGCTTATCTCAAATTCACCTTGCATCAACTTAGAAAATTTCTTGCACAAGGATTCATTAGTACCACCAAAAATAATATCATCAACATAAATTTGCACTAATAAGCAATCTTGCACTTTTTCAAAAACAAAGAGAGTAGTATCAACTTTACCTCTTGTAAATCCATTTTGCAAAAGAAAAGAGCTAAGTCTATCCTATCATGCAAGGGGCGCTTGTTTAAAACAATACAAGACCTTTTTAAGTTTATAAACATCATTAGGCCTAGAAAAATTTTCAAACCCCTACAGGTTGTTTTACATAAACTTCTTCTTGAATAAAACCACTTAAAAATGCGGATTTAACATCCATTTGGTAAAGCTTAAAATTTTTTAAAACAAGAATAGGCAAGTAAAATGCGAATAGGTTCTAAACGTGCTTTCGGTGCAAATGTTTCATCATAATCAATACTTTCTATTTGACAATACCATGAGCTACTAACCTCGCCTTGGTCATCAAGCTTGTTCCAAATACCAAATATTTCTACAAAATCTTAACATGATATCTTGCACAAGAGCATAGTAATATCGAATAATAGAGACATTATAACAAGTAACACATACTATGCTTTAAAACAAATCATCAAGAGTTTCATAAAACATGTAAGTTCAAATATGCTTATAGAAAGCTATATAAGGTCTCTTTTGAAATTTGAAAATCCGAGAGCATATAGTTGAGACCTCATTTATAAGAAGTATTTGAAAAGGAGCTTTGACAAAGCATCCAAGAATGAAGACATGAATATGTACAATAAAATGCATAACTTAAGAGGTGGATAAAAATCAAATGTTTTATCAAAACGAGCTTTATCGAATAGTGTCTTTCAAAAATCATAAAATCCTCTTAATGGCACTTATATGAGATACTTTTTGAAATATCTTGAAAAGCAAACACATAGGCATACGGCAAAAATATATCGAGTCTATGAGATGAATAACAATGGTGAGCGTACCTCGGTAGTTTATGTCACTCTTGACGTATTATGAGTAAATAACCATTGATGAAGATATATATGTCCTACACAATTCTTAAAAAAATCTTGCACAAAGTATAATGGTAAAAGTGTAGGTTAAAGAAATATGAGATGTCACAAGTATGCTTATGCTATATAAATTCATAAGAGATAATAAAACACTTTAGTCTAAGTAAATGCACAAGAGTTTTTATAAGAATCATACAAGGTCTTCTTTTTCAAAATATTTTAAAACCACAAATATATATTTGAAAACTCATTTGGCAATTAAGACACAAATAAAAACATGCATAATAACAAAATAAAATGCATATTTAAATGGGGAGATACGGTTTACCAATTACGCCATTTCCATGGATTGTGTATTTCCCATTGTTGATGGTATCTTCCTCTTTGAAAATCATCTTGTTGATGATAGCTTCCCAATTGCTCCATTTCCAAGTTGCGTCCTTCCCATTTTTGAAAGTGTCTTTCTCTTGAAAATCCATTGTGGTGTTGTCTTCTCCTTTGATCAAATGAGAAGGTCATTTGATGTCTTCTTGGTGGTATGAATTTTCTTTGAAAGTCATTCCACCGAGTACCTAATATGACATTGTTTTGTGGTACCTCAAGTGTTTGGGTCCTTTGGGATTAGCTTTGAGACTTTTAGGTCTCTAATAATAATTAGAGTATTTCTAGCCCGACAAGTATTAGCCGTTTGACTCTTTTTACCGCAATAAAAGCAAGTAACAATTCTAGAAGTATAATAACCAACATGCTTAGAGACTTGATCCTTTTTAACAATATTAGACTTATGATCAAGTCCTTGTTTCAAATTATCATAACTATGAACATCAACAATTTTGGTCATTTTATTGGTACTCAAGTTGAATTTTGATAAATCATTTTTCATGCAATTAATATCCTCAACAAGAGTACTATTTTCCTTTTCAAGAATTCTAACATTATCAAGTGTGGTGGTGTGAGCACATGAAAGTGATTCATAAGAGGAAAATAAATTATCCTTATCATTTTTCAAAATATTGAATTCCTTTTTCAAATTTCATTAAAAAATTATATATATAGAACAAAGATTTATATATCGCAAAAAATTATGTGAGACGGTATAAACCCGTAAGATGGTAATACTTTTAGTGTAAAAAGTGATACTTTTAGTGTAAAAATGATACTTATATAAATATACTTAAATTTGTGTATTTAGACAAAGTATCATTTTTTACACACAAAGTATCACTTTTTATACTAAAAATATTACCGTCTCACGATCTCATACCGTCTCAATAAATAAATGGTAGAAACTACTTTATAGGAGGGGAAAAAAACATACCAGTATTTTTATATTAGCATCAAATAGACATATTCTACTCCCAATATTATTTGTTTTCTTGACAACAAGAAGTCAATAACTAAATAGAAAAAAAGCTAAAAAAAATAGATAACTTTTCAATTTCATACTTGGTGATGACACTTAGGAGTGTGGCAAATCATTCGTGTCGGACCCTTGAACATATAATGTTTTAAAATATATTTGATACTAAAAACATTTTCAAAATAATCTATCAATACAAATAATTATGTGCAGTTTAAAAGTAATCGCATGATAAATATGCTAATGATAAATTAAGGATCACAAAAATAGTCTCAAGAGATAAAAAAATATATTAATTATTATAGCATCAGTATCCTGATAACACAAAAGTTTTAAGTTCTTCATTCTTGGTTTTTAAAATGAATTTAAATTTTGGGGTGGGCTAATTGTGAATAATATAAAATTATAGTACTAAAAAGAAATTTCTTAAAAATATGCTCTGGGCTTGATCCCAGTGCTGGGCTCATGTAGATTCACCCCTGAGTGCATGATCCCCAGCCCCCTGCTCTCCTTACAAATTATCGTTGCAATATTAAGATGTTCAAAAAGTAATTTTAGAAACAATGGAAGCTAGGTGGGTTCCATCTATCATCTATCATCACTCTCTGTCTATTTTAGATGGTTGTGGTGGTAATTTGTAAATTCTAACTTCTACCTATAATTTTGATGAGATAATGGATATTAATTAATTTTCGTTAAGAAATCCTTCTAATGTATGGTTTTGCATAGATAGATATGGATATTAATTAATTTTCGTTAAGTAAAAGCACAAAAATTCAATTGGTTTTCACCTTTTCTATTGGTCTTTCTAGTCTCTGCCTGGTTTCTTTTTGCTTTCATTTTATTTTTTCGGTTTATGAATAAATAATATTAAGTTTACATCTGAGATCTATCATTTTATGCCTGTTGGTGCTTAAAATTGGCGGTGTGTGTGTGTGGAGGGGGTGTGGGGAGGAATAAAGTATTTTAGTGTAATATCCGAATTTTTTTTTAGTATATTTAGTATTATTATTTTATTATTACTATTAATTATATAATTATTAGTACAATAATTTTATTTTATTATTTTTTTTATAACAACCAAACATCAATAATTATCCAGCCCAATTTAAAATGTTGATTTAAAATTCATTATGGTAAAATCTTTCCCCCAATTTTAAAAGTCCAAGTCATAGAATTCTTTCACAAACCCTACTTATCCTAAATCCTATAATTTCAACCTATAAACACATATCGTCCCTACGATTTTTTTTTCCACAGCTGTTACAAAAAAAAATCTGCAGTTCCCGTCGAAAAATTTTCCTTCCTCACAATTGGTCTCTTTGGTGCGAGTCAGATATAGTATGTGTGTTTAATTATGTGTGCGAGTGTGTGCGTGATGTTATTTATATGTATAAGTATGTGTGTGTCAGAATGTGTGTGCGTGTCAGTGTGTGTGTTTAATTGCGTGTAATAGTGTGTGTGTTTAAGTGTGTGTCAGTGTGTGTGTTATGTTTATATATGTGTGTGAGTGAGTTATAGCCTATAGGTAATATGTGTCAGTGTGTGTGTGTGTGACGTGTTTATATGTGTGTGTGCGTGAGTTTGTGTGTTTTTCTTTTGTGTGTCAGAATGTGTGAGTGAAATAAGGATACAAATATTGGGATGTTGGTATTAATTGGTTGTAGGGTTTGTACTAAAACAAACCCACTTACAGTTTTTTTCTATTTTTCAAAGTTAGGATTAGGATTTGTTTCATCAAAAAAATTATTACTTTTCTTTTTTTAGCAAATCCTCTTCAATCGGTTAATTTATTTATTTATTTTATATTAGTCTATTATTTTACTATATTATTAATTATACTTTATAATTTATTGTAGACAACGAAGAAAATGAGGAGTAGGATTTATCGCATTATTACATTCTTCGCACATATATCTCGTTTATTCGAGGTGGGGATATTTTCTATTCAAAAATTGCTTGTCTTTATTAAATGCTTCGTATATGTGTTTTCGTTTATGTGCAATGTGGAACAGAGTAAATCATGTTAGTCGGGGGCGTAGAAGGTCCGGATCAAATGTATCCTCGGGGTGTACCTCTGATTATAAGAGTAATCGGCGATCGAGTAAAAGTACGAGTAAATTACATGTTGAATGTTTACGATTATGCCTATTGTTGTATTTAATCTTGACAAACGTATCCCCATGGAGCGAGTTGAAAGCTCACCCCATATTTATTAACATTTTTCAGGTTGAGGAGCCCGGGCGAGGATTGGAGGCAGTGGATGCAAAGTCAATATTTTTTATTTAATTTGAATTTTTAGGAAAATTTTATTTTATTAATAAATTTAAGTTGTTGTTAATAGTTAGTATTTTATTTTTGAAGGACAAATATTTTAGTTTTAATTTTATAGTTAAGACTATATTTTATAAAATCAGAGTGGCGCAGCGGAAGAGTGAGGGATTATTTGGGTTTATCAATAAAATGGTTCAGCTTATTTTTGAGATGTGTCTTATTCATATGTCTTTAAATACGCTTTCTTATTAAATTAAGTTACTCTTTTATTTTGAAAACTGGGGCGTTACATTTAGTAACAGCAGATACTTTTGGTTTTGTACCTTATTGCTAATATAAATTGTTGTGATATATAAAATATCTGTTTGGTTTAATTTTTTTTACGATCTCATGGATGTATCTTTCCTATCATTACTGACTAAATGAGATGTGGGTTATACTTTTTTCTCATTTTCTTTGCAGGCATGTGTCCACTTTGGCCTTTTCTGGTAATTTTGCTTTGCCTGAAGGCTGAAATAGCCATGTCATTTATTGTTGTTTTGTATCGTTGTTCTTGGTGTTTTTGATTAATCTAAAGCAAGTGCTTCTTTCTAATGTGCTTGATTTAGAAAAATAGTAACCTTGTATTAGATACCTATGTTTCAGGTGTATACATGATCTAATGTCTTTATTGCGGTCTTGCAGTTATTGCACGGAAGAGGCCTGTCTACTATAAATCTGTCCTTACTGCACTGCTTGATTTTAGTACAAATTTAGAGACAGCAAAGGGTCGCCATACTGTCAGCATTCAGTATTCTTTGAGAACTGCATTTTTAGGATTTCTAAGGTGTACTCATCCTGTCATTACAGAGGTAAAGTTAGTTATACATAAATTAGTATTCTTTGAATTGCTAGTTGGGAGTTGGTATCAAACTAGAGGCATTCTAGATTATTCCATAAGTGATTAATTTAATCTCAAGAGGGAAAGTGCCTTCGTTGACGTTTTGTATGTTGAACTACTTTTGTGATTTTGAAAAACAATAGGGGCTTAATTAACAAGAAATTCAAGATCTGAATTTCCCCATGTATTTCTAGAATTGAAACAATGGTTTAGTGCATGCCTTATTCGGGTCGGGTTGGGTCAGCTCGGGTTAGGATTAATTTGTTGGGATGTATATTTGTGTGTTGATTGAGGTTGTTTGGGCTCCATATAAAGTTGGGTTAGGTTGGAATCAAGCGAACTATAAATTCTAGGGCTGTTTTCATTTCCAAACAATATAGTTTTACTATTTGTTCATAAATGTGTTATGTATATATATTTGAAAATTATCAATTATTTTTATTTTTTAATCAATGTTTGTATGTTTTGTGCATAATTTACTATGTTTGCTTTGAGTAGGGTTGGTTCATTAACGGCTAAATCATTCAACTTTGTTTGTATGTTTGTATCTTTGAGAAGAATGAGCTTCGTGACGAGAAAAGGTTAAAGGCTAAGTGGGAGAAGTTTGAGCATTTTTGAAAGCTTGAATGACATGATCTATGTTGATTATATGGATTTTGTTGCTGTAGTTGAATTATAATCTTTTTGTTGGTTGATGGAATTGGATTATGAATTTATAATTGTTTTATCAAAAGGAAATGCTACTAGTACTTTTTGTTGGATTTTGGCTATTGGAGGTGCCTTTAGTATTAATGGATTTCATGTTTAATTGGTAGTGTACTTATGATGGTTGCTAGAATTGTTTATTTATATGGATTTTTTTGCGACTTTGGACCGGTGTCTTTGCGTAAATAAACAATCCTTTTAAAATTGCTTCTACAAACATTAAGACAATGGTTTTGATGTGATGTCTTTGAATTAAACGACACCGGTTTAAAACTGGTGTGAACCAAATGATGTCTATTCACCATAGACACCGGTTTCGAGCCGATGTCTTTAGATGGAACGGCCTTTGGTTTAAAAGCGGTGTTTGATACGGTGTCTATTCATCAAAAGACACCGTTTAAAATCGGTGTCAAATACATAAACTTTTAACATCGTGGCCTTATAAAGCGGATATAACCATTAATTTTTCAAGGAAACGACACCGCTCTTAACCGTCAAAAAGTTCGAGACTTTTAATACCAGTGGTTTAATAAATTTTGTTGTGTTACTAATAGACATCGGATTAAAACCGGTGTCTATCAACATTTTTGTAGTAGTGTCGGGTCTTTTCTTCCTGGCTCCTCATTGAATAGGGCATCCTTAACCATATATATGGTAAGTTTGCTTTCCTGTGCCGAATTACGAGAGAAACAACTAGTGTATCCTAGCTATCGAGTGAACTGAGAGAAGTATGAGATCCTGGATTTCATCTCCAAGTCGAATCCCTACAGACGACAATTGATTTACCAGGCTCTAGAATTCACTAGTATGCTCGCCATCAAAGTTCCATTTTTAGCTTCATGTTGACTAAGACCTCATCAACAGTGATAAGTGTCTTTTTATGCATGTTTTATATGTGTATTTGAGTAGAAATTGAGTTATTTTGTTGTTAGTTTCGTTAGTTTTTTATTGTATATTGTTCATACTATCACAGGTGCTTTTATTGGTGTAGATTGACCATTCGGGCTAATTTTGGAGAATTTTGGACCATGGATTCATGTCAAACATACCGAGGGATTTAAGGATGCAAAAACGCTCGAAATCTCAAGCCAAACGCGTCATTTTCGGGGCCTTTTAGCCGAACACGGCCAGGGGTGTTGGGCAACACGGCCATGTTCAAACAGGGTGAAAAATCACAATTTTTAGGCTTGACAGCCTCAAAACGGCCTGGCCGTGTTGTACAACATGGCCTGGCGTGTCGTCTGACATGGCCATGTCGGACCAATTTTCAAGAAAATTCAAGCAAAGACGGGCCAGGGCGTTTGAGGCGACATGGTCGTGTCCGGCACCTTTTTGCAACTTTTCCATGCGAAAATTATGGAAAACTCACCAACTAAGCTTTTTGACAACTTTTGAGCACATTTACACCTCATTTTGTTGTATTAGTTCCTTACTTTCCCACATGATCACATGGAAATAATGATCCCAACAACCCAACTCATAAAGTTGAGCATTAAACTATCAAAAGATGACATTATTAAGGAATACTTTCTCCAAAATAATGTCTATAAAAGCCAAGAATATGGGTTGAAGGAGAGATTCATTCATTGATATACATAGAAATCAGATTTTAGGGATGAAAGTTCATATTTTGGAGAGGAGAAACTTATATTGTAGTGAGGAAGAGAGTTAGAAGGCTTGGATCACCATGGAGAGGTGCTAAGGCACAAGGATTGAAGATCGCTCGGAGAAGAAGATGAACTCCACCACTTCATCATCATACTTCCAACAGGGGAGTCTTATGTTGGTTTTGGAAGTTTTAACTTCAAGTATTCATGTTGATTTGAAAGAAACTTATTGTTTAATTGTTGTTTTCATTTTCAAATCCATCATGAGTTAAATCGCTAGTGTTTGAATGTGATGAACCCTAGAACTTATTTGTGATCATTGGTTTGAATGTTTTAATATATTTTCTTATGTTTTTATGCGAGTCACTTATGTTATGCTTGTTTATTCGAATTGGTATATGCGCAATATTGATTTGAAGTTTATTT
This sequence comes from Rehmannia glutinosa, assembly GCA_016081115.2. Lineage (NCBI taxonomy): Eukaryota > Viridiplantae > Streptophyta > Magnoliopsida > Lamiales > Orobanchaceae > Rehmannia > Rehmannia glutinosa. The sequence goes on along the minus strand of JABTTQ020000675.1, from coordinate 182,970 downwards.
TTTCCACCGGAAATCGAGAGATTCATGGTGAAATAGAACCAACATAAGTGAAAGGAGTTGCATGCAATCCTAGATATGGGGCGACATAAATCTTCCGGATTAGGGTCAAACCTAATATGGGAATTCACAAATCGTTAATGCATCTTGGGGTTTTAACTAGAAAGAGATTTCAGTTAATCAACTTGAGGTTAGGAGTTTTTCGCCTTGAGAAAGGGTTTAACTTAATTTAGGAATGCCTACGGTCCATGAAGCATGAAAATATGTTAAGGGATGGTTAAAACTTAAGGGTTATGGTTGTATTTATTTTGGTAAAATCACAAAGACGTTCTAGATGGATTCACATTCAAGCATATTTATATCCAACATCTTCCAATTCGAAAGTGTATCGATATCTTTCGTGTTCTTAGTTGCCTCTTCCACTTTTATTTGCTTTTATTTTATTTTTATTTTGCAACAAACTATTTGATGAATTTGTAGGCTAGATAATAAAAAAACAAGAATTACTAGTACTCATAGTCCTCGTGGGAATGACACTCGATACTCGCTTAGCTTTGCTATAAACGATAGGTGCACTTGCCTAGGCTGTTTTTAGGAGTAGCTTCCGAGCCATCAAGTTTTTGGCGCCGTTGTCGGGATTGTAATATTAAGAACACCTTATTTTTGTTAATTTAATCATTTTTTTATTTTATTTCATCATTTGTCTTTCTTTTTATCTATCTTTGTAAGTCTTGGATTACACTTATCCTCTTTATTTACCGCAAAGCATGCCTACTGTCGCCGAATTTGGAAGCACGACACCGCCCGGTAGCAACATAGAGGAAAGTATTAATATAGACCACGAGAAGGATATTAACGAAGGCAAGGATCCCGATATGGCGGATGAACAACAAAGAACCATGTACGACTATGCCAAGCCGTCTATGGATGGCACATCGTCTAGTATCATAAGGCCCGTTGTTGCGGCCAATAATTTGAAATCAAACCGAATGTCATTCAAATGGTGCAACAATTTGTTCAATTCGACCTCTTACCTGACGAAGATCCAAATAATCATATCGCGAATTTCCTCGAAATTTGCAATACCTTTAAAATAAATGGAGTCTCCGACGATGCTATCCGTTCGCTGTTCCCATTTACTCTCCAGGGCGGGCTAAACAATGGCTAAACACTTTACCGAAGGAACAATCACAACGTGGAGCATTATGGCGTAAAAGTTCCTTCAAAGTATTTTCCACCCGCCAAAACCGCACGATTGAGGAATGAGATCTCTTCATTCACTCAAGAGGATGATGAGACCTTGTACGACACTTGGGAGAGATTCAAGAAATTGTCGGAAATGCCCACATCATGGCCTTCCCATTTGGATGCAAGTCCAAACATTTTACAATGGGCTACTCTCATCGACGAGGCAAATGATTGATGCGGGCGGGGGAGGGGAGGGCGTTGAACAATAAAACACCCGGCCGCCCAAGATCTCATAGAAGGAATGGCCATGAATGGCTATCAATGGTAATCCGTCGAGGTAAACCTAACAGAACAATGGGTGTTTATAATGCGGATGCAGTGGTTATACTAGCCGCACAGGTCGAAGCTTTGACCCAAAAGATCGACGATCTAGCAACTCCTAAACCACCACCACCGCATGTTTTATCTTGTGAAACTTGCAGAGGGATTGCATAATCATCGGGATCCCACACACACATACCTCACGCAACATGCTAATTACGTTGGGAATCAAGGCGAAATTACCCAAGTAATCCTTACAGAACACATATAATCCTGGGTGGCGACAACATCCTAATTTTGGTTGGGGAAATCAAGGCCAACCACGACCTAATCCCAATCCCCGATCTACACACGTCTCCGGTTTCACCAAATCAAGGTAAGCCTAACTTGGAAGATCTTATAACAAAGTTTGTGCAATCAACGATATCCGATTCGAGCGGTAGAAACATCCTTGAGAAATCAAGAGGCATCTATCCATAATCCGGAAAACCAAATAGGCCAGATTGGGAAGATGATTTCCGAAAGGCCACAAGGTAGTTTGGGGTAATACGAGCCAAACCTGGGAACACGTAAAGGCAATCACCATCGAGTTTTCCACATGAGCATGATTATGCCAATGCCGCCATGCGAAATACGTGGAGGATGACATGCCCAAAGAAAAGCTCATGAAAAAGGAGGTTGCGAACACAAGCCCAAGATCCATTACCAAGTCTAACCGAAGAAGATAGAAGGGAGGACAAATTTGGTAAGTACCTTGATTCTTTCAAACAATTACATGCCAATATTCCATTTGTTGACCCTCCTTCAAAGCATGTTAGGGATCTTAATGACATCATTCCTAGTGAAAATAAGCTTAATAAACTATCAAATGTGCAATTGAATGATAAATGTCCTTCCAATGAACTACCACAAAAATTTAATGATCCGGGAAGTTTTATTATCCCTTACACAATTGATGGTTTACCTGTTGATAGGGCACTAGCCGACTTGGGAGCTAGTATCAATATGATGTCTTATGAAACATTTAAACATGCGGGATTATGTGAACTTAAACCTATTAGGATGGACATTCAATTAGCCGATAAATCGATTAAATATCCTAGAGGTATTATTCATGATGTGTTAGTCAAGATTGATAAATTCGTGTTTCGATCGATTTCGTTATTCTTGACATGCATGATAATATAGAAGTTCCCTTAATTCTAGGGCGTCCATTTTGGCTACCGAAAAATCTCTCATTGATGTGCATGATGGAAAACTTATTTTGAGAGTAGGGAGTGAACAAGTTATCTTTAAAATTCCCTTGAAAAATCATATAGATGATACTTGTTTTCCTATAAACTTGATTGGGAAAAATGATCTTGTGCTTGATACGCCATCTAATAAACCCTTGAAAACATGTGATGTTCGGTGTGTAGAAGTGCTCACGAGAAAAGTTCATATTTAAAGATGTCGTGCGAAAAAATGGGACCGTCAAGGTAAATTGTTCGAGATTTGACTTAGGTGGCGATGTTAAGGATTTTCATAAGTTCAAGGCTCCGCCTAATTAAATCTTCACATTTAGGTGACATAGTCCAAATATACGACGTTAAAGAAGCGCTACCCGGGATGCAACCCGATGTTTGTTTGCAATTATTTTCATTTTTTTTATTTTATTTTCTTTCAAAATAATCACAAGTCCTTAGAGTCATTTAAAATAAAAAAAAAACTCTTGAGCTTCTTCTTGGTTGTCCTAATTGGGAATATTTGAGATTTCACGGTACTTGAGTTGTGTGTCGCTTAACTTTAATTAGGTATGAAGATGCCGTTGAAGGTCCCGTACCAAAACAAGCCAATGGTCGCTCAACACCGATTCCACTGTTGTAGTAAGGTCGTATTTTTTTCACCTCTTTTATATCATTCTAATTTCTTTGCTTTTTGAGTGTTTTGTGTGTGTTTGTCCATTTCTTTCTTTCACATTGAGGACAATGTGAATCTTAAAGTTGGAGGTGGGTACAATAACATTTTCGGGATGCTTGTGTGTTTGTTTTCAAAAGATGTGATTTTTTTTTTAACAAATTAAATGTTTGCTAGTCAATAACTTGGCCCAATTATACCTATATTAACTTGTTAATTTGTGTTTTTAGTGTGAAGCAATTGATTTTCTAGGATAGATTGACGTTGATGCGGGCTAAATTTTGACGAGATTTCCAACACTATAAATACTTGATGTGTTAAGGCATATACGACGATACTTAGTGCTATGAACGTCCGAGAACTCATGATTTATTAGTGGTTAACTAGTTGTTAAACCAAGCTTGTGAATAAAAAAAAAGAAAAAAAAACGAAAAAAAAAACGGACCAATTGAGGTTATACTCCTCTATTTGTTGTTGCTTAGTAACTAGGAGCATTCATGAGCCCCATGTTTGTCTTTTACGTAAAACGGTGACACAAATATGAGTATGGTAAACCACCCTAGGAGTGTTTGAACGAAAATTCAAAATTTAAACCTAGTGGAAGCATGCCTCGAACATGTCCTTAAACAAAATGTATATTGCTTGCATTTCTCATTCCAATAAAGTTCAAAAGCTTGGTTACATGACTAACAGACTAACTACAAAAATATATTGAGTTCTTATATTTTCATGGTATTATTGGATTGAAGTTGTGCATAACTATCAGTATTTGTGGAGTGATGAGTTCAAGTCTAAATATGGCCCATTGATATTAATGTTTTACTTGACAATCGATCGCTTCGCAAAACTATGTTTTTACTTAATGGCTAATTTGTGTTGTGAGGGCTAAGAATTTGACTGCTTTTGTTCAATGTGTTGAGAAAAAGATCTTCCTTCGTGTTGTGATGTATTGAATCCCTCAATATGGTTTTATGTTTTACTTGAGGACAAGCAAAGTTCTAAGTTGGAGATGGTTTGATAAGTGTATTTTTATGCATGTTTTATATGTGTATTTGAGTAGAAATTGAGTTATTTTGTTGTTAGTTTCATTAGTTTTTTATTGTATATTATTCATACTACTTTGTGAGGTGCTTTTATTGGTGTAGATTGACCATTCGGGGCTAATTTTGGTGAATTTTGGACCATGGATTCATGTCAAAACATACCGGGGGGTTTAAGGATGCAAAAACGCTCGAAATCCCAAGCCAAACGCGTCATTTCGGGGCCTTTTTAGCCGAACACGGCCAGGGGGTGTCGAGCAACACGGCCATGTTCAAACAGGGCGAAAAATCACAATTTTTAGGCTTGGACAGCCTCGAACACGGCCTGGCCGTGTTGTACAACACGGCCATGTCGTACAACATGGCTTGGCCGTGTCGTCATTTGACTTGGCCATGTCGGACCAATTTTCAGCAAAATTCAAGCAAAGACGGCCGGGCGTTTGCGACATGGCCGTGTCCGGGCACCTTTTTGCAACTTTTCCATGCAAAAATTATGGAAAATGTTTTGCATGTTTTTGTGTGTGTTTTGTGTTATGATTTATACATATTTTTGGCGTGTTTTATTTGCATTTGCATGTTTTAGTGTTACGTTGTGTTATTTTATTGATTTTTTAGGTTTTGGTGGAAAAAACAAGTTTTGGAGCAAAAAACATTAAAAAGTCATTTCACGCAATCTATGGCGTCATTGTATTTTGGATTTAACGTTCGCATCCAAGCCCAATTGACATGATTCATGTACCATTAGAAAGATAATTCAAAGTTCTACAATGTTTATCTCTGCTACTAAATGCGAATGAAGACGTTTCGATGGGTTAAAATCATGTACAAGGCAAAATAATATGTCAAAATCTTGGAAATGGCACGTCTTGGTATTTTGACCATAACTCTCTCTAGAAAATTGATATTGAGGTGATGCAAGTGGCTATGGAAAGCTAAGAGATAGATATACAATTCATAAGAAAACATCAAGACGAAGTTCCGACGTTTGGAGGTCGCAAGGGCGCGCAAGTGGTGCGCGATCGCGCTGCTAGACAAAGACTGAAAGCAAGAAGAGCGAGGCCGGTGGCGGGCGCGGGCGGGCGCGAGCGGACGCGCTTTGGTGCGTCTTGTGATCGCGCACGCGTGACTTCTTGAACACGAAATTTTCGATCTTTTTCGCGTTTTTGGCTCTTCTACCTTGTTTAGGACTCTAGGCTTATAAATAGGACTTGGGGAGCCCCTATTTTCGACACACTTTCATTCATAGCACTTTTAGACTTTAGTTTTTGGTATTTTTCTCTTCCATTCAACATTGGGATTGCTTGGGTTCTTCCCCTTGAAGTTATTTTTGCTTCTTAATCAAAGAGTAAGATTTCTTCATCTCTTTTGTCTGATTTCAATTGTTGGGTGATTATTATTGTTGCATGATCATGTTTATGATTGTTTTCTTTCCTTCAATTGAGATTATGATCCCATCCCCAAGCATGAACTAATTTCCTTGTTCTAGGATTATGATGATTTGATTCAAACAAACAAGCATGAGTATTGATTAATTGATCTGCTTTCCTGAATAAATTGTTTTACTTGTTGATTGATTGTTTGGCCAACTCTTGATTGTTTGAGGGGATAATTGAGATCGATCGAAGATATTATTCCTGGACTAAATTTATTCGGGGTTAGATATGAATCAAATGTATTATCTAACTCAAGGCTTAATGAAAATAGCAAATTATATTGGGATAGCCCTAATGCGTGAATACGAGAGTTATCGATCTAGACCTAGTCTTTCCATGATTGTTATATTTGTTAACCGCATGATCAATTAATTGATATTCTGCTTGCAAGTTTGATGAGATGAATCCATAATCCTAGACTTTCTTCCATATCTTTTTCTCCAAAGTTTAATCCTGCTTAGTTTTAATTTGTCTTTTTAATTGTTTTCTTTTAGTTTAAATAAATCCAACAAATCTGGTTAGAGTGTTTAGGTTTTATTTTCTGTCTATTGTGATACATAATAATTATTTGCCGGCTAAGTCTTCCTTGAGAGACGACTTGTGGTTAACTTGCTACCCTACAATTGATCTCGTTCTCTTGCGAGGATTGTTAGACTTTTATAGGTGTTTAGCGGTCGAACAAAATTTTGGCGCCGTTGCCGGGGAAGGCTTTAGGCGTAATAATTATTGTGTCTATTTTCCGTGTTTCTAGATTAAGATTCTTTTTGTTTATTTTTAGTTTAGGACTCTTTTTGTTTCTTTTGGTTTTTACTTTATTCCACTGGTGCGTTTGATCTGTTTTTTTTTGGTGTTGTTTATGCAAGGACGTAGAAATCTCAATCGGGACCTTGTGCCTTTCGTGGACGATATCCATCGAGTTACGAGACGAACAAGGAAAGAAGGGGACGATTCTACGGATAGCAGCGAGGATTCTCGTGATCACATCCCGAAAGAAGAACAAGCAGATGAATCGAGAGATGGGTGATAATCAAAACGGAAACAACGTGGAGGCACGCCCGGCCCGATGCGTGAGTTTGCACGCCCTTTCATTGGGACAAGCGGCCACGGAACTACGAGCTCAAAACAATACACTTTAATCACCGGTATGCGTCATTCTATGGGATGCCCAATGAAGATCCTCTTAACTTCATTCGGGAATTCTATTCATCATTCAAACTTTTCCTCTACAAGGTTTGGATGAAGACCACTAGGATGCTTGTTTTTTTCCTTACACTCGAAGGATCGGGCAAAAACTTAGCTTATGTCTCTACTTCCTAACTCTCTTACCGATTGGGAGGCGGTGTACAATAAGTTCATGGGCGAGTACTACTCTCATCGAAAAACTTGGATCTGCGAGGTAAGATAGCTACTTTTAGTCAAATGGAAGGTGAGCCTTTTCATGAGGCCTGGGATCGCTTTAAGGATTTACAGATTAAATGCCCACATCATCACTACCCATTGGAATTGTTAAACCAATTTTTCTATGATGGATTATCGCATAATTATCAATATATGGTTGACAATGCCATTTGGGTGACATGGGTGTACATACGACCCATGAAATCTATGATATTTTAGATATGATGAGCGATAACTCACAACAAAAGAGTGCCGAGGAAAACGGGCTATCGTGAATGAAGTAGCCCGAGCTACGATGTGACAAAACAATTGGTGAGTTGATTGACTAAGCAAGTACAATTGTTGGCTACAATGGGGCATCCACCTGCGCCCCCTTCTGCCGAGTCTTGCGGGATCTATGGCGAATTTGGTCATGGGGCCAACGTTTGTAATGCTATCTCTCAGACATACAATTCAGGTTGGCGGAACCATCCGAACTTTAGTTGGGGAAATTCACAAAATCCCTCTCATATCAATCCGAGGCCACCGCAACCCCAAGGCCAGCAAATCAACCAATCAAGGGCTCCATCTATTGAAGACAACTTGAACTCCTTTATTCAAGTCAGTCAGCAAACACAAGAAGGTAACAATAGACGGTTTGAATCTATGGAAGCTTCTTTTAAGCGTCTTGAGACTCAAGTTGGTCAATTGACGACTCAAGTTGGTGAGATAGCTCGACATATATTCAAGCGGGACACACATCCTAGCCAACCAACGACAAGCTCAATCCATCACTTTGTTCTTGAATTTGGTGAGATTTCGATCATGAAAGTGAGATTCCTCTTTCTATTGTCTTATATAACCCCGCAGTGTGCGAACATAGAAAAGGAAGTTGATGCGGTGATAAAGACATGAATATGGAGGCAAGCACGGGATCGCCTTCCCATGAACTTTCTATTATGCCCTCGTCCATGCCCAAAACAAGATCCGGTAGTTTCACTATCAATATTTCTTTTGGGAATGGTAAGGAAGTCACGGTATGCTTGATCTTGGAGCCTAATTAACCTTATGCCTTACTCTACCTTTAAACAATTAGATTTAGGGAATTGAAGTTCACCGGATTACGTTTGCAACTTGGCGATAGGTCCATTAGGTATCCTACGGGCATTGTTGAAAATATTTTAGTCCAAATAGGTGGTCTTAAAATTCTCACCGATTTTGTTGTTTTGGATATGGAAAAGGATAAAGGTAATCTTAAAGATCATACTATCTTGTTGGGTAGACCATTCATGGCAACCATTAATACTTTGATCGATGTCAAAAATAGAAAACTCGGTATGAATGTGTTGGGCGAATCTATAACATTTTCAATTTTTGATATAGCTTGTAATCCCGCATGTGTTTTGAATGATTATCGATTGTTGACTCGATCGATTAGCCGTGAAAGATGCCCTATGGCAGAACGCAATATGCTTCGAAGCGAAAAACAACCAGATAAAAATTACAAGGTGGTAAATAGGGTTTTGCTCGATGATCCGCCTTGACTCTCTCCGTTGACACCGTCAAGCTAATGACATTAAAAGAGCGCTTCTTGGGAGGCAACCCAAATATATTCAACTGTTTTATTAAAAAAATGTGTGTGTGTGCGCTTTCATATTTGCATGTGCGTGGTGTTATTATTTTGTCCTCTTCATGGTTTTTGCAGATTTGTAGGCGGATATGACTATGGTGCCATTTATCGATTTTCGCATTTTTCGGGGGCGTATCTTTTTCCTTCTCTTTTTACGCATTGAGGTCATTGCGTGATTTAAGTGTGGGGGATGATTAGTCATTGATAAAATATGATGATTGCATGTGGTTATGTTTTTACTTTGCCTAGTGATTATCCCAAGTTTAATAATAGTGTTGTTTAGTCAACTTGAAATAGATGTATTAATTTGAGTTTCAAATATGAAATGACTTTGTGAACTTAATACGTAGGATTTGACTAAGTCGTGAATTAGCCTTTGTGGTGAACGAATTAGGTGACAGCTTAAACAATAATCCGAGTTGTGGGGCTTGAATTACGAGATTTCATTGATGTGAATTTAAGTTAAAATCCTATTTTGATTTGTGTGTACACAAAATTGCTAGCCTTGCAGCAAAGAAAAAAGAAAAAAAAGATGCATTATATAGCTATCCAAAAAAAGCAGTATAGAGCTATATATATATATAAAAAAAGTGGAACAATCGAGATTATACTTATTTGGTTGAGTACAGCTTAGTAACTAGGAGGAGCATTCATGAGCCCCATGTTTGACTTTTTACGTAAACGGCGGCTCAAACATGAGTATGGGAAACCACCTAGAAGCCTTTGGAAAACATCCGAAGTTTATACCTAGTGGAATAATATCTCGGGAGTTCTAGCAGCAAAAAAAAAAAAAAAAAACATGGCTAGTAATTGCGTGATTGGTTGTGTGAGTAAAAGGGTTGCAACTTTTGACACAAATTTGAAATTTAGTAAGGAAGGCCAAACACTTTGATTAATATTTAACTTTAGCCGAGTGAGTATATTGCGAAGGTTGGGGATCGATGAGGAATAATCCGAGGTAGATGGAACATGATGTTATGGATTAATTGATTCTCAAATTGGACATAATATTTCTTGTTGGGTTTAGTGACATTATAATTTGCTCGAGGACAAGCAAAAGGCTAAGTGTGGGGGAGTTGTTTTGCATGTTTTTGTGTGTGTTTTGTGTGATGATTTATACATATTTTTGGCGTGTTTTATTTGCATTTGCATGTTTTAGTGTTACGTTGTGTTATTTTATTGATTTTTTAGGTTTTGGTGGAAAAACAAGTTTTGGAGCAAAAAACGTTAAAAAGTCATTTCACGCAACTGCGGCAGTCATCGTATTTTGGATTTAACGTTCGCATCTGAAGCCCAATTGACATGATTCATGCACCATTAGAAAGATAATTCAAAGTTCTACAATGTTTATCTCTGCTACTAAATGCGAATGAAGACGTTTCGATGGGTTAAAATCATGTACAAGGCAAAATAATATGTCAAAATCTCGGAAATGGCACGTCTTGGTATTTTAGCCATAACTCTCTCTAGAAAATTGATATTGAGGTGATTCAAGTGGCTATGGAAAGCTAAGAGATAGAACTACAATTCATAAGAAGACATCAAGACGAAATTCCGACGTTTGGAGGTCGCACGGTCGCGCGCAAGTGGTGCGCGGTCGCGCGCTGCAGACAGCACCTGAGCAGCAGCAGGCCGGTGCGCGGGCGCGCGGGGCGAGCGGAGCGCGACGCTGCTTTTCGAGCGCCGCGATCGCGCGCTGTGACTTGCTGAACACGAAATTTTCGATCTTTTTCGCGTTTTTGGCTCTTCTACCTTGTTTAGGACTCTAGGCTTATAAATAGGACTTGGGGAGCCCCTATTTTCGACACACTTTCATTCATAGCACTTTTAGACTTTAGTTTTTGGTATTTTCTCTTCCATTCAACATTGGGATTGCTTGGGTTCTTCCCTTGAAGTTATTTTGCTTCTTAATCAAAGAGTAAGATTTCTTCATCTCTTTTGTCGATTTCAATTGTTGGGTGATTATTATTGTTGCATGATCATGTTTATGATTGTTTTCTTTCCTTCAATTGAGATTATGATCTCATCCCCAAGCATGAACTAATTTTCTTGTTCTAGGATTATGATGATTTGATTCAAACAAACAAGCATGAGTATTGATTAATTGATCGCTTTCTGAATAAATTGTTTTACTTGTTGATTGATTGTTTGGCCAACTCTTGATTGTTTGAGGGGATAATTGAGATCGATCGAAGATATTATTCCTGGACTAAATTTATTCAAATGGGTTAGATATGAATCGAAATGTATTATCTAACTCGAAGGCTTAATGAAAATAGCAAATTATGTTGGGATAGCCTAATGTCTGTGAATACGAGTTATCGAGATCTAGACCTAGTCTTTCCATGATTGTTATATTTGTTAACCGCATGATCAATTAATTGATATTACCTTGCAAGTTTGATGAGATGAATCCATAATCCTAGACTTTCTTCCATATCTTTTTCTCCAAAGTTTAATCTGCTTAGTTTTAATTTGTCTTTTTAATTGATTTTTTTAGTTTAAATAAATCCAACAAATGCTGGTTAGAGTGTTTAGGTTTTATTTTTAAATCTATTGTGATACATAATAATTATTTGCGGCTAAGTCTTCCTTGAGAGACGACTTGTGGTCAACTTGCTACCTACAATTGATCTCGTTCTCTTGCGAGGATTGTTAGACTTTTATAGGTGTTTAGCGGTCGAAAAACTCACCAACCAAGCTTTTTGACAACTTTTGAGCACAATTACACCTCATTTTGTTGTATTAGTTCCTTACTTTCCCACATGATCACATGGAAATAATGATCCCAACAACCCAACTCATAAAGTTGAGCATTAAACTATCAAAAGATGACATTATTAAGAAATATTTTCTCCAAAATAATGTCTATAAAAGCCAAGAATTGTTAGTCAAGTGGCTACGATAATCTAGAGGGGGTGAATAGATTATCTCGGTTTTTCAGATTTTGCCCTCTTTTTTGAATAATCAAACAAAGACGAGAATGTAAATGCGGAAATTAAACAACACTCGTCGATTTAAAGAGGTTCAACCCACCTAGGACCTAATCCTCTACCACCCCACTATATCCTGGATGGATTTCAAAAGGAAAAAAGATTTTATTAATTTGCAAAAATTAATACAACACCTTGAGGATTACCACAACCCTCTTTACACCACCTTGAGGATTACCACAATCCTCTTACAACACCTTTGAAGATTACCACAACCTTCAAACACCTATCACCTAGATCACCCAGTGTATTCTTACCACAAGAACACTCACAAGGATGTCTTGTGTTGAATGATGACCAAAATCAAGATTACAACTCAATAATGATTGATACAATATGAGTACAAGTGTAATCAAGAATTGAAAGCCTAGACCTCAAATTTGTGCAAGTGAAAGTGTTAAGGCTAATACAACAAGATATATGAAAGTGTTTGCTTTGTTTGCTCTTTGCTTGTATAGAGTGTTGTGTCTTGTTGCTTGAATGAAGCCTCTATTTATAGGAGAGGTCTTGGCTTTGATTTCCGGACATTGGATCCTCCTTGGGAGTGATTTGCTGCAAAAGAAACCATTTAAAATCATCAATATAGGCTGTTAGAAATCAATCCCACAAAATAGGGAAAAGGCATGCGAAAATGCAACGGATAGTTTCTTTGATAAACAGGGGTTCGGCCGGTCGCACAGAGATAAGATTGAAATTGAATTCTGCGAATTTTTACACGGGGGACCGGTCGAAGGGGGTTCGGCCGTGCATCCCTTGTCTTGACCGGTTGGGGTTGATAGAAAATCAAAACAGAAGTACGCATTTGAGAGGGTGCTCCCAGTGCGGTCGCCCGGGGTCGGCCGTCGCCCTCACCGGTCGCCCACCTGGTCGACCAGGTCGCCTCCCCATTTTCTCTTACGTCTCATTTTCTTTTTCAAAACTCAACTCAGTGCGGGTTGCCTATAGGGCGACGGTCGAACTGAAACAAAAGTGTTGTCAATTTTAAATCGAATATTAACTTTAAGAAATACTCAGAAAAATAGTAAAAACATTTTAGATCGATCGGAAGTGTTGGGACAACATTCGAGAGACATTGTTTTGGTATAAAAACTCATTTGAACAAAATCATCAAAATCATGATAAAAACATTTATCTAACAAACTCCCCCTTTTTGATGATTACAAACCAAAATAATTTTCAAGAGGGCGATTTGAAAAACAAAAATAATTTTCCGGTTTATGAGTAAACTATCCGTTTAAAAACATTTTACAAAAGCTCCCCTATCAACAAGCACATTAATAAGAATTATTGCATAAGCTAGAAGCACAAGCTTTTACAAAATAAACAACAACTCCATGAGCTTAGAAGCTCCCCCGTCACAAATACTTATTATCCATGCAAACAAGTTCATAAAACAATCATAGGACTGAGTTTTCTTCACAACTTATGGCCTTAATAAGCCATAGCTTATAGCTTCTATCATGAGCTTTTATTAGCTTCTTTGAGCTAACGAGCCAATTTCCCCGTTTCTCCCCTTTGGAATCATCAAAAAAATGTTAGGATGATAAAAACATCATAGAAGTATATCAAAGTGCGCCAAAGAAATGGTCTATCAACCATTGAGCAATGTAGGCTTAAAAACCAAGGAAAATGGGAGAAATGTATCATGAAGAGTTCATACGCTCGTTTTATTTGCTAAAACATGATCTCAATGAGTATTGAAGACTTTTGGAAGCGAGAGAATCATGTAGAAGTTGAAATTTTCATTGTGACATTTCATCGAACACAATGGGGGCGTGAAAAATAAAAAGAGTTGTATATAGCCCTTGTAAATGATCCAAGCCAAAAATTGCATCACCAATTCACATCAAACATCATACAATACAACATAATAACTAAGCTCATCAAGATCATAAGCAAAAAATATCGAAATATACAAGAAAGCCATAAACTCGAGGGTTCAACCCAATTGAGCAAAGTAAGGAAAATTCTTACCATTTGATCGGAAAAGATGAGCAATGATGATGATAAACAAGCTAAATAAGGTCAAGATATGAATTGAATGCATGAAAATCAATTTTGAGTGAAAATTGTGTGCATTTGGCAAAGGGGCGAAAAATTGGCAAAAAGAAGTGAAAATAACAAATCTTTGAAGACAGAGCGAACTTAAACCAAAATTTGGCCTAGGCGACCGGTCGTGTGGTTGAGGGCGACCGGTCGGCGTTGAGGGCGACCGGTTGCCCTCAACCACTTCAACCATTGTTTTGTCAAATTTTTCAAAATCCGAATTTTCAACCAAAAATCCGATTTTTCGCCCCTAAGTTTTAAAAACATGCAAAATGCAAACGTAGACCTCATTCAATATGCATTATGCCTAACCGAGCTCGTATAGACGCAAAAGTCTCGGAAGTTAGCGGTTTTGTAAAAATGTCCGCTAATTGATCTTGAGATGGCACAAACGATATCTCAATTTTTCGTTTTGAAACACAATCCCTTAGAAAATGATGTCGAATCTCAATATGTTTAGTACGGTTATGATGAACCGGGTTTTGAGCAATATTTATAGCGGATATATTATCACAAAAGATAGATGCGTTTTCAAAAGAGCATTTGTAATCCGCTAAGGTTTGTTTCATCCAAAGAAGTTGAGTACAACAAAATGCGGCGGAAATATATTCGGCCGTTGAAAGAAAAACACAGTTTTGCTTCTTTGAAAACCAAGAAACTAGGCAATCGCCTAAAAATTGACATGATCCGGAAGTACTTTTCCGATCATCAATATTACCCGCATAGTCCGAATCACTATAACCTTTAAGAGAGAAATTTTCATTCTTTGGATAAAATAAACCATATTGAATAGTGCCTTTCAAATATCGAAAAATTCGTTTAACGGCACTCATATGAGATTCTTTTGGATTGCTTTGAAAACGAGCACACATAGGCATACGGCATGAAGAATGTCCGGTCTACTAGCGGTTAAATAAAGTAAACTACCAATCATACCTCGATACTTGGATTCATCAACCGTCTTGCCTTTTTCATCTTTGTCAATTTTGACATTGGTTGCCATAGGAGTCGAGACGGTTCTTCCTTCTTCAATGCCGAACTTCTTCAAAAGTTCTTTTGTATACTTTGATTGCGAAATATAAATACCTTCTTGGCATTGCTTAATTTGAAGTCCAAGGAAGAAATTTAGCTCCCCATCATACTCATCTCGAATTCACCTTGCATTAACTTGGAGAATTTCTTGCACAAAGATTCATTAGTAGCACCAAAGATAATATCATCAACATAAATTTGCACAAGTAAGCAATCTTGCCCTTTTTCAAAAACAAAGAGTGTAGTATCAACTTTACCTCTTGTAAAACCATTTTGCAAAAGAAAAGAGCTAAGTCTATCATACCATGCACGGGGTGCTTGTTTTAAACCATACAAAGCCTTTTTAAGTTTATAAACATCATTAGGCCTAGAAAAATTTTCAAACCCCGAGGTTGTTTTACATAGACTTCTTCTTGAATAATACCATTTAAGAAAGCGGATTTAACATCCATTTGGTAAAGTTTGAAATTTTTAAAACAAGAATAGGCAAGTAAAATACGAATAGCTTCTAAACGTGCTACGGGAGCAAAAGTTTCATCATAGTCAATACCTTCTTCTTGACAATACCCTTGAGCTACTAACCTTGCCTTATTTCGAACAATGTTGCCTTGATCATCAAGTTTGTTCCGAATACCCATTTTGTACCAATAATAGTTTGAGATGGAGGACAAGGTACTAATTCCCATACATCATTTCTTTCAAATTGATTCAACTCCTCTTGCATTTCTAAAAACCAATCTTCATCCTCAATAGCTTCCTTAGCATTTTTAGGCTCTTTTTGAGATATAAGAGCTTTCTCGGCAAAATTTCTTGAGTCATTACTTTATCAAGGGGATCACCAATAATAAGATCTTTTGGGTGATCTCCTTAAATTTCAATGCTACGGGAAGATTCGAAGTATCACCCTATCTTCTTGAGGAACATTTGAACTTGAAGGTTGATCATTTGAAATAGAAGGTTTATCATTATGAGCATCACTTTGAACAATAGGTTCAACAATATCCTCTTCATCACTATCGTCATTGGGTATTCTTTCAACACCCGAGGCTTCATTAAATTTGACATGAATAGATTCTTCAACAACCATGCTAGTCTTATTGTAAACCCGATATGCTTTGCTCTTGGTTGAATACCCCATAAATATTCCTTCATCGGCCTTAGGATCAAGTTTGTCCAATTGATCCTTAGTATTCAAAATAAAGCACTTACATCCAAATATTTTGAAATAACTAATATTTGGAGTTCTTCCTTTCCAAAGCTCATATGGAGTTTTATTCATTTTAGGACGAATATAAACTCGATTAATGACATAGCAAGCGGTACTTACGGCTTCGCCCAAAAATATTTTGGAAGTGAAAATTCATTTAGCATGGACCGACTCATTTCTTGAAGTGTCCGATTTTTCCTTTCGGCTACACCATTTTGTTGAGGTGTCCTTGGAGCCGAAAAATTGTGTGTATATCCCTTGGTTTCACAAAAGACTCTAAACTCACCGTCAAATTCTCCGCCTCGATCACTTGAATAGTTTTAATAGTATCTTCCTTTTCATTCTCAATGCGTCTACACAACTTAACAAACTCATTAACGGCATCGCTTTTATTTGCAAGAAGAAAAAGAGCCCAAGTGTATCTAGAAAAATCATCAACAATTACAAAAGTGTAATGTTTTCCACTTAGACTAGCCGTACCAATATCCCCATACAAATCTAGGTGAAGAAGTTGTAGAGGCTTGGTTGTGGAAATTTCATTTTTGGGCTTAAAACTACTCTTAACTAATTTATTCTTTTGACAAGTGTCACATAAGCCAAGATTTTCAAAATTCAATTTGGGTAGTCCTTTTACATGTTGGTTTTTGTAAATATTTTTCAAACTTTTATATCCAACATGTCCGAAATTCGCCTATGCCATAAACTCGTTAAATCATTATTGGCGACAAGACAAGAAACATTTTGACTAACCAAATCACTAGTACAAATTTTGTAAAGATTGCCTTTTCTATTTGCTTCACAAATAATATTACCATTTTTAAGAATAAGGCATTTTTCTTTATTAAAAGAAACATCATAATTTGAATCACAAAGTTGGCTAACACTTATCAAATTAAACTTAAGCCCTTCTACTAAAAGAACATTACAAAGAGAGAAAGAAGAGTTACCAATTTCTCCATTTCCAAGAATTTTCCTTTGCCATTGCTTAGAACATGACCATACCCTCTTCTTGGAGCTTGATGTTGGTAAAAGCTCTCTCCTCCCGGTCATATGGCGTGAACATCCGCTGTCCACGAGCCATTTCGAATCCTCCATGGTTGTTATAGCCCCTATTACCTACAAAAGCATTTCTTTTAGGTACCCTATAATTTTGGGGTCCATGGGGTTAGTTTTGAGACCTTTGGGTCTCCAAACATAACTAGAGCTATTTCTCAATTTGCAATTATTAGCATAATGTCCAATTTTGCCACAATAAAAACAAGTAGGAGTATGAGAGCTACTTACGTATGAAAGTCGGACCTTGGTTATTTTTCTTAAAGACTTTTGAAATGGTTTGTAACCAAGTCCTTGTTTTGAATGCTCACCTCTTTGTGCATCTAAAATTTTAGTAACCTTATCCGTGCTTAAATTAAAACGATGCACATCCTTTTTCAAATTATCAATATCATTAGTGAGCATTTGTTTCTCGGTTTCAAGAGTTTGAATTTGAGTAAGGGTAATAGCATGAACATGATCAAGAGTCTCATAAGATGTAAATAATTTATCCTTTTCTATTTTAAGCTCTTTATGCTCCTTCTTTAAACTCTTGTATTTAACAATCAATTTTTGAAATTCATTTTGCAACTCATCAAAATCACATTGCAATTCATCAACTAAGGAGGAGGTAGAGAAGTTAGAGCGTACCTCATTATTTTCATCGTCTATAGCCATAAGACCATGTTCGGTTTCACCTTCCTCGTCGGATGTCTCGAGTAGCTCATCCCAAGTTTTGACATCCACATTTAGAGCCTTCTTTTTCGGAAAAGGCTTCTTTTTCTTTTTGTTCCTCCTCATTGAGTTTTGGGCAATCGGCTATGAAGTGCCCGGGTTTTCCGCACTTAAAGCAAGCATTATCTCTTGGTTTTCTTGCTTTATTTTTATTCACAAATTTTGCAAATTTTCGAACAAGTGCGGCCGTCTCCTCATCATCATCATCATTATCATAGTATGCATTATTAGAAGAGGAAGCAAGACCTTTAGGAATATTTTGCATACCCGATTGATTGATGGTTGGTTTGGTAGTTTTCCTTTCCTTGAGATAGACTTCATAGATGAGGAGGTTCCCGATGAGCTCGTCAAACTTGAGTGTCTCAAGATTTTGTGCTTCCGTGATTGCCGTCACCTTTTTCGGACCATGAGCCGGGAAGAGCATTCAATACCTTAGTCACTTTGTCTTCTTCGGAGATGACTTTACCGAGGGCCACAAGAGGATTGACAATGTTGTCAAGCCTTTCCACCATCTTGGAGATGCTTTCACCATCATACATGTTAAAGTTTTCAAAGTCTTTAACAAGCATGGTCTTTCTAGCTTGCTTGACCTTCTTTGTCCCTTCATATATAGTCTCCAATTTTTCCCAAACCTCATGTGCCGACCTTATGCCTCGTATGCGATTGTACTCGGTGGCGGTAAGTGAGAAATGCAAAATATTTAAGGCCTTACCGTTTAGAGAGAAAGCCTTCTTATCATTTTCATCGAACTCCTTGAAAGGTTTAGGAGCCGAGGTGCCATCCTCCATTTTTTTCGTTGGTTGATCAACTCCTTCAATAACCACATTCCATATGTCAAACCCGCACCCTTGTAGAAAGCACTCCATACGGTCTTTCCAAAATGCGTAGTTGTTGGCGTCGAACAATGGTGGCTTGTTGGTGGAGCGCCGGTGGTGAGATAAGCGTCATTCGTAGCCATGGATCTTTCCTCTTTACTCGGAACGAGCTAGCCAAAGAGTTTGGCTCGATACCACTTGCTAGTCCAAGTGGCTACGATAATCTAGAGGGGGTGAATAGATTATCTCGGTTTTTCAGATTTTGCCCTCTTTTTTCGAATAATCAAACAAAGACGAGAATGTAAATGCGGAAATTAAACAACACTCGTCGATTTAAAGAGGTTCAACCCACCTAGGGCCTAATCCTCTACCACCCCAAAGATATCCGGATGGATTTCAAAAGGAAAAAGATTTTATTAATTTACCAAAAATTAATACAACACCTTGAGGATTACCACAACCCTCTTACACCACCTTGAGGATTACCACAATCCTCTTACAACACCTTTGAAGATTACCACAACCTTCAAACACCTATCACCTAGATCACCCAGTGTATTCTTACCACAAGAACACTCACAAGGATGTCTTGTGTTGAATGATGACCAAAATCAAGATTACAACTCAATAATGATTGATACAATATGAGTACAAGTGTAATCAAGAATTGAAAGCCTAGACCTCAAATTTGTGCAAGTGAAAGTGCTAAGGCTAATACAACAAGATATATGAAAGTGTTTGCTTTGTTTGCTCTTTGCTTGTATAGAGTGTTGTGTCTTGTTGCTTGAATGAAGCCTCTATTTATAGGAGAGGTCTTGGCTTTGATTTCCAGGACATTGGCTCCTCCTTGGGGAGTGATTTGCTGCAAAAGAAACCATTTAAAATCATCAATATAGTGTTAGAAATCAATCCCACAAAATAGGGAAAAGTCATGCGAAAATGCAACAGATAGTTCTTTGATAAACGGGGTTCGACCGGTCGTCGCACGAGATAAGATTGAAATTGAATTCTGCGAATTTTTACAGGGGGACCGGTCGAAGGGGTTCGACCGGTCGCCGCTGGTCTTGACCGGTTGGGGTTGATAGAAAATCAAAACAGAGAAGTGCATTTGAGAGGGCTGCTCCCGTGCCGGTCGCCCGGGGGACCGGTCGCCGCTCACCGGCCGCCCACCTGGTCGACCTGTCGCCTCCCATTTTCTCTTACGTCCCATTTTCTATTTCAAAACTCAACTCAGTGCGGGTTGCCCTATAGGGCGACCGGTCGAGCTGAAACAAAAGTGTTGTCCAATTTTAAATCGAATATTAACTTTAAGAAATACTCCAAAAAATAGTAAAAACATTTTAGATCGATCGGAAGTGTTGGGACAACATTCGAGAGACATTGTTTTGGTATAAAAACTCATTTGAACAAAATCATCAAAATCATGATAAAAACATTTATCTAACAAGAATATGGGTTGAAGGAGAGATTCATTCATTGATATACACAAATCAGATTTTAGGGATGAAAGTTCATATTTTGGAGAGGAGAAACTTATATTGTAGTGAGGAAGAGAGTTAGAAGGCTTGGATCACCATGGAGAGGCGCTAAGGCACAAGGATTGAAGATCGCTCGGAGAAGAAGATGAACTCCACCACTTCATCATCATACTTCCAACAGGGAGTCTTATGTTGGTTTTGGAAGTTTTAACTTCAAGTATTCATGTTGATTTCGAAAGAAACTTATTGTTTAATTGTTGTTTTCATTTTCAAATCCATCATGAGTTAAATCGCTAGTGTTTGAATGTGATGAACCCTAGAACTTATTTGTGATCATTGGTTTGAATGTTTTAATATATTTTCTTATGTTTTTATGCGAGTCACTTATGTTATGCTTGTTTATTCGAATTGGTATATGCGCATATTGATTTGAAGTTTATTTTTCATCGGGAAATCGAGAGATTCATGGTGAAATAGAACCAACATAAGTGAAAGGAGTTGCATGCAATCCTAGATATAGGGCGACATAAATCTTCCTGGATTAGGGTCAAACCTAATATGGGAATTCACAAATCGTTAATGCAATCTTGGGGGTTTTAACTAGAAAGAGATTTGATTAATCAACTTGAGGTTAGGAGTTTTTCCCTTGAGAAAGGGTTTAACATAATTTAGGAATGCCTACGGTCCATGAAGCATGAAAATATGTTAAGGGATGGTTAAAACTTAAGGGTTATGGTTGTATTTATTTTGGTAAAATCACAAAGACGTTAGAGGATTCACATTCAAGCATATTTATATCCAACATCTTCCAATTAGTGTGTATCGATATCTTTCGTGTTCTTAGTTGCCTCTTCCACTTTTATTTGCTTTTGTTTTATTTTTATTTTGCAACAAACTATTTGACGAATTTGTAGGCTAAATAATAAAAAACGGTAATTACTAGTACTCATAGTCCTCGTGGGAATGACCACCGATACTCGACAGCTTTGCTATAAACGATAGGTGCACTTGCCTAAATTTTGCTTTTTTTTAGGAGTAGCTTCCGAGCCATCAACCAGGGGCCTTATTCCGAAGCGATCTTGGCCTGTACATGTCCTCCGACCTTTTCGCCGGATGGCATGTGTGTCTGTCTCTGTGCGACATGGTGGAGGACACTATGGTCAATCCATTGTCAGATCTGACCAATGGTTTTTTATTCGGCTCGATTGACTTGGGAGCATCGAGAGGTTAACACCCTTGCCTCTACGGGATCGAATAAATCTCTACGATTGAGTGTATCTTCCATCCAGGGGTTTCCATAACGTGTAATTGGTGGCATTGAGCTCTGAAGATTATGTTAACTCATCCGTGGCCATTTTCACCTTCCAACAACTAATTCACAAAGATAGGGATTGAATCTCACAAAATGAAGTGTACCATTACGTCCGGAATGGTAAGAAATGGTGGAATATACACTCTGGGATTACAATTTTAATTTCTGAAAATTTTGATATTGATATGCAATTTTCTAAAAGTATAGGGACCAAATTGAAATATCAAGAAGTTTAGAGGCCAATCTATAATTTCCAAAATATCAAGGACAATAATGAAATTTAAGAAATTTTAGGGATCAAAATGAAATTTATAGAAAGTTGAGGGGTCACAAAATGAAATATATAAAACTCAAGGACTGGTTTGTAATTTCCAAAAGTTTATCTGCATAATTCACTGTTGATCATCTTTCCAAAATTCCAGCAACTAGTATGGCTTGGTTCGACGTCTATTTTGCTATCTAAAAATCGTACGGACTCGTATCGACAAGTGGAATCCAATGAAGTACTTAAAATTGAGTTTTGACTAATTTGGCAAAACTCGAAATTTCCACACCTCTATAAATTCCGACGAGCACTCCGACGAGGTTCGATACCACTTGTTGGTATCACATGATCATTATGAAACTAAATTGATGAATTTGGGAGAAAAATACCAATTGTATTTCACAAGAATAGATTTACAGAGAGATATAAACTCAACAAAACTCTCAAAAAATTCTCACGAATCTCTCAAGGATTGATTTGATCACTCTCAAGGATCTCTCTGCTCTCTATGATACTTCCACTTACAAGGGATGATATTCAACTGATGAAATGTGTTCTATTTATAGAGATGGGAGAAAGTGTGAATGGTTGGAAACTTCAACCATGAAAAGTGATGCACCTTCTTTTATCAAAAACAGCTGCCAACTACCCAACTTTTATGGACATGAAAAACAAGAATCTAGAATAAAAATAAATTTTAGTGAAAAAATCAAAATAAATTTAGCCCCAATTAAATAATCCATTTTATACTTGAAATCTTATAAAAAAATAAGAAATATACACATAAAACAACACATATTAAAACCAAACAAATTTGAAAAATAATATAGAAACAACACAAGTAAAAAAACAAAATTCAATTTTTGATCCAATGCATGAAAACATAAAACACATAGAAACAACCAAGAAACAATATAGAAAACAAACTAAAACAATATAGAAAACACCATATGAGCAAAAAGAGCTTAAAAATAGGTACAAATTGTATTTAAACATCGAAAACTACGTGGAAACGACAAATAAACATAAGAACAACATTAAAAACGATATGGAAACAACTTAGAAACAACGTAAAAATATTAAAAATACCACATGAATAAAAAGAGCTTAAAAGTAGGTAAAAGTTGTATCTACACATTGAAAACTAAATGAAAACAACAAAAAAATTATTCGAACAACATTAAAAATATTATAGAACAACATAGAAATAATAGAAACAATGTACAAAACAATACATGAACAAAAAGTAGCATAAAAATAGGTAAAAGTTGTTTTAAAACATCGAAACAACAAAAGAAACAACTAAGAAACAAAAATGAAACAAATTTGAACAACATCGAAACAAATATATAACATATAAAAGAATACATGAACAAGAAAAAACGTAAAAATAATCAAAAAAACAAGTTGGAGCGTAAAAAATGGAAAAAATAGGTATATTAGTTATAAGAGCTTATTTTTGGAATTTTTTCAAGAAAAAGGGTATATGGTGGAATTTCCCCATTATTTTAATGGTAGTTGTGGAATAAAAGTGGGCTGAATATACCTGATTAAGGCCAACCCAACAAGGCCTTAATCTATTAACAAGTGGGCTGAGCAGCCTAAAGTTCCCTGCGCAAACCTTGTACAAATACAATATAGGAAGCTCTCCAAGGGAGCTACGTTATATTCAAAACAACAAAGTTTGTTTGGAAGCAAAGCATTAGACCTAATTAAGTTATCTTGGACTAGATTAGACCTATATATATATTTGAGAAATTCCAAGAAATACCTCAACTTTTGAAAAAATACCACTAAATACATTTTTTATCACTTTTGTAACTAATTTTTTCCTTTTTTATGCTTCTACATATTTTTTGATTATTGTTACGTTTGTTTTCCTTTTTTTTGTTGTTCATGTATTGTTTTATATGTTATATATGTTATTTCGATGTTACTTTAATTTGTTTCTTTGTTGTTTCGATTTTTCAAAACAAATTTTACCTATTTTTTATGTTGTTTTTTGTTCATGTATTGTTTTGTTTATTGTTTCTATTGTTTATGTGTTGTTCTATAATATTTTTAATGTTGTTCGAATAATTTTGTTGTTGTTTCCATGTAGTTTTCAATGTGTAGATACAATTTTTACCTACTTTTAAGCTCTTTTTATTCATGTGGTGTTTTTAATATTTTTTACTTTCGTTGTTTCTAGGTTATTTTCATACCATTTTTAATGTTGTTCTTATATTTCTTTATCGTTTCCACATAGTTTTCGATGTTTAAATACAATTTTTACCTATTTTTAAGATCTCTTTGCTCATATGGTGTTTTCTATATTGTTCTTGGTTTGTTTCTATTGTTTTTTAGTTGTTTCCATTTTTTTATGTTTTCATGCGGATCAAAAATTGAATTGTGTATTTTTGTTCATATTGTTTCTATATTATTTTCAATTTGTTTGATTTTAATATGTGTTATTTTATGTGTATATTTCTTGTTTTTTTATAAGAATTCGAGTATAAAATGGATTAGCTAACGGGGGAAAAAATTATTTTTTCACTGAAATTTGATTAGAAGAAACATGTTTGAAACAACAAAGAAACAATGTAAAAAACTCCGGGAATTTTGGCAGAAGCGTATTTTTGTCCAAAAAAAGAGCAGGAGCATAATTTTATCAAAAATCACCGGGAAGCGTAAAAACATGTCTATTGTCTAGAAAAATGGGGTAATTGTGTCCTTATCCCTATATATATTAGGCTGCATTTTGTTTTGTTTCTTAAGTCTCTTGGACTTTCGACCAAGGGCACATACAAGTTCTACTGTGTGTCGTGCTTATATTTTATCAATATAACTTTACATTTACTGAGAAAAAAAACACGGAAAAAAAATAATTCTCATCTTTTAGCTGGAAAAAAAAAACTTTATTTGTGTTGGCAAATGACAGTTTTTATTTTTATTTCTGTTTCATTTAATTAAAATTTAAAAATTTGTGGACGGGTTCTTATGATTTTTGAAAAGTGATTTCATAGTTTTGTTATAAGGAGTTTCAGTTGTGGAAAAAAAGTGTCCCAGACATTCTTATATACTCAAAATATAAATCCAAATTTGCCCTTTTTCTTAATTCCTAAATACCCATATAATTCATTTACGAGGGTTTTTGTCTTTCTATCCAAAAGTTAATTTAAAAGGTGTTTTTTTTCCCAATCACTTCAACTTTGATTTTTGATTTTTCCAGTTGGTAGATTTTACTAACTTTTCATTCTAAACTAATTTTGCTTCCACAAATGTTTGCAAAAACTCTCTTAATATGCTCTACAACAACAATAGTACAAGAATTGTTGAACTACATCTTGGAAGCAATGATCTTTTATTCAAAAGACTTGGGCTTTATTCATTCTTAATTTGTACATAGGCATAGCAACAGAAGAAATTAAAGTCAATCATACAGAAAAGGATTACCGAATTTCTTTATGGTGTCGAGAATATTTGGCATGCATGAGATGGGAATGTGGGAATACTTCCGAATACCTGGGCCAAAACTTTCTCTAATTCCTCTCTTTTCTATTTGTTCTTCTTTTTGCAATTCCTATATGTTTTCTAATTTGTATGTATTTTGCCTGTTTATTGTAGCTTGTTGTGTTTTGAGCATTAAATGTTAGACATGGATTTATATTAGTCTAGGGCCAATTTCCCGCATTTTCTTTGTTTAGTCAATATGATCCGAGTTAGTTGGCTCTATCGTATTGTTAGGAGTTCGATTGAGTTTCATTAATACAAGTTCATCGTTTGAAAAAAAAAGGATCGGAATGTGGAAATAGTTTCCCTTTCATGCACCGACACCGTTTCCTAGGTAGCCTTTCAATCTTCCTTGGTTTTTAGCCAAATCCAGTTGAAGAATTGCTATGTCCACATTAGTAGAATGGCGGATACTGTAAGGAATAATTGTATTTTCCTCTCCAAACTATCATTAGTTTTGCACTTTGTCTACTAATTAAACTCTACAAATTTCTCTTTTTGCATGTCTAACTTTTGGAAGATTTTGCATTTAACCCCTAGCTAGGAGATAACTTTGACCTATCATGAGATGACACATGTCAATTTTTGGTTGGATTAGGGGATAAAGTGTACCAAATCATATAGTTTAGAGAGCACAATATGTATTTTTAACGTTTAGTGAGCAAATTGAAAAAAAAACCGCTATAGTTTGGAGGGCAATGTGTAATTAACCCATATTGTAATAATGAGTATTAATTTCCACATTGTGTTTAGATACTTTTGATAAGCTTTCGCTACAAGTTCTTTGTGCCCTTTAGATAAAATAGTTTTCATAGATTAAGTTAGATATATCAAGTATCAAGGTCATGTGGAATTTTCTATTCCCTATTTTGTCTCATTAGTGTTTCAAATACTCCACGATTGCATTTGATTGGATGAATTTGTGGAAAAAATTTAATTGACTCTATATAAAATGAGTTGAAATGCACCGCAATAACTCAAAACATAGCTAAAAATAGGAGCTACTGATTTGAAATTAGGCAAACAGGCTCAATGAATTTATTATTTGGATTTGAGGTCCATGTAAAAGAGTAGATGGCATTGTAGACAGAAGCAAAAGATAATACATTTTAATGTCAACTGCAATAATTTTAAATTAATACATTGTCTGAACAATTGAAAAGTATTTTCACACAATGTATTACTTTTTACACTAAAAGTATTAATTACCTTTTGCATTGTATTACTTTGTTTTTCCGTCGCACGGTGCAACTCATGTCTCACACAAGTGTTTTCCCAAAGAAAATAGTTCGAATACACCACAATGACTCAAAAAAATGCTAAAAATAGGAGTTAGGTATTTGAAATACATTGGATTAGTCAAACAAGCTCAATTAATTTGTTATTATAGATTGGAATCGTTACCTTTGAATCATTCAATCCAAATACAACGTAAGTAAATGTACGTATATGAGATAAACACATTATACACACATTCATTTGGTGTGTAAAAACAACATATGAAATGATATCATAGAAAATATGATAGTCATAGAATCATAATCACAACAGCTAGGGGTGACCAAATGGAATCGAAACTGGAACCGTGTAGGCCGGTTCTGGTTCCGATTCTTTTGTGAGGCTCCGAATTTTATCAACGCGAGATACGATGTTGTATAGTGATTAATTATTTGGTTAAGTGTCACAAACCTATTATTAATGAAACACAACCCAACTTTTATTTATTTCTTCCAACGTCAATTACGCCTTCCTTATTTTCGAGCTTAACGATTTTATATTCTCCTCTAGTATTAATACTTGACAGATTGACTACGACTTTAGAAATATTATACCCTCGGTATTTAGGAGTACATTTCAATCCTTATCCAAATATTTCACCTTATTCTATAATACACTCCCAAATAACTTCCTATTTATTTTGAATAATACACATTTTTGTTATTTCAAATCCTTATTTTTATCCTCCTATAATTGTATACATAAATATCAACATATTTTAAACTTAATAAAAAAAAACAATTTTCCCCCCAACTTTCGGCCATATGCATCATAGGGGGGAATCATCCTATTTTTTTCCCAACAACAATTCTATACCATTAAAACCAATACCAAGAAAAAAATTAAATAAAATAAAAAACAAAGTCTATCATCCTATACAACCCAACTTTTGGCCATAATGGGATATAGAGGGAATCAACTTTTGTTTTTTTCTTCCCCCCACAAGATTAACCAATGATTTAAAAAAAATGAAAAAATTCCAAAACTTTACCCAAATTTTCGGCTATTATAGGTTAAGGGGGAATCAAAGTTTCATTTTTTTTTTCACAACACTTATTCAAACTCTTCTAACATTCTCTCATCTCCATACATAAACACACATACACACACACACATGCGCACACACACACACGCACAAGACTTGCTCCCATTTCCTATCTAAGGATCGAATTTTTCAAGCTTAAGGTAAGAAAATTTTTACTTCTTCCAACTCTATTTTTTTTTCTCAAATTCTCAACCTTATACCTTCACCTTCTAATCATGTTGAATCCTTCTCATTGAGGTACTCCTAGAGGAATTTTCTTGAAGAATTAAGAGACTTAGACTTGACTACAAGCTTGAAGAGGAAATTCAAGACTACAACATTTAATGTGAGAAAATAGTGGTTTAGTATTTTTCCTCTTGACAACATGAAGAATTAATTTTTGACTCAAGAATATGAATTTTTGGAGCTTAGGGGCTGACCTACACCATCTCAATTTGAAGTTAAAAGCTTGAAAAAATATTCCATTTTTAGAGACTACTTGAAGACATTAAGGTAAGTAATAGACATTTGGTCCTAGTATATTTTCTTTGGACTTGAGATTTTAATGTTAACACCAAAATATAGTTTGGATGCCATGTAAAGGGCTGACCTTCAAGAGCTTGAGCCAAGAAGTTGATACAAGAAAGAAGACTTTATTTTAGATCAACCCGGAAAAAAAAACTACTACGAGGTGGGTGAAAAAATATTTCTACAAAAATGCATTATTCTTTCTACTAGTGCACAAAAATGCATGCTCATGTGATAATATTATATTTTATGAATTCTAGCAAATGTTTATGAGATTTATGTTTTAATGAAATTTAGAGAAAATAAAAAAGATGAGTATAATATTTTTCTTGCATAAAATGTTGATAAAATTGCTCATCATTATGCTTTTATTATTTATGATGCTATGAATGTGCAAATATATTTTAGAAATGTTTAAAATAAGTTTTTATACATTATTGGAATTTTGGACTTGTAGCTTGTGCAAGAAAAATCAAAGCTTGGGGTTATTTTTTTATAATTATTGTGAAATATGGGGCCAAAAGTGTAAATATAAAAACTATGAAGGCCACCTCTGAAAATTCGAAATATTAGACCCAAGACTCTATAAATTTTATATATGAAGTGACTTGAAAGATTGGGACCCCTTCCGGCAAGAAAATACAATAAGGAATAAGTTTGATGTCAAGATGTAAAATTGTAAAACTTAAAGGACCAAACTGTAATTTTTAAAACATGGGCAATGAAGGTATCCCAAAATCTTGCAGATTTATATAATATGGTATTTTGAACCTTTAGTTCAAATTTCATAACCATCAGACTTGAAACGAGCCTTTACCGATAAAAAATCGCTTTTGTGCCAAAATTATAATTTTAAAAAATGAGGTACCTAACCTTCAAAATTTTCAAAACTGTTTTAACCACAACTTATTATTATCCTAAGAAGTATTTGAAAATTGGAATCACCTCAAAATCCCTCCCGGTTTGAGAGTTACCAAATTTTAAAATATCAAGTCAAAAATCGCAATTTTTGGAAACTAGAGGGGGAATCTGCAAATTATATAAAATCTGTCCCAACCCTTTAACAAATTTAAACCTCTCAGAATTTAGAAATTTTTAAACTGACTTTACCCATTTTCGAGTCCGAATTGAAACTTATCGAATTTTAGAACCCGACAAGAAAATATTCTCTTTAGAAAAAAATGATTTTTATTTTTAAATTTTCCCAAGCACCTTGAAATTGATATTTTCTAACTCAGTTACCTTATAAAAATTTTAAGATATATTTTCGTACTTATCTAATAAAAATATCAAGATTGGACATAATGCACTAAACCAAATATTGAAACCGGCTAGATTATCCATCCGATAACTAGACCGCGAGTTTTATTTTTGAAATAAATATCGGATATCATGTGAGCAAGATCACTCTGGACTTGCTAACTAATTTTATCAAATATTTCGAACAAGCAAGATAGTACTTGGAAGAGAAATCTTGAAGTGAAGAATTAAGTGAAACGTAAAGTGGAAGTGAAATGTGAAGTGAAATGAAAATTGAAGTGAAATGTGAAGTTAAGTGAGATTAAAATGAAATGTGAAGTGAAATGATAAGTGGAAGTAAAAATGAGAATGAAAGTGAAAAGTAAAGTGAAAATTTAAAGTGGGATAACGGTTACAGCCCTATCAAAGTGAAGTGGGATATTGGCTACGGCCTTATCCAATTGAAAGTGTAAGTAAATTTAATAAGACAATAATAATGATTGACTGATTCTGACCAATCTAACATAATGGTTAATGGAAACCTTTATAAAAACAACGAGACAAAGTCATATGCACCTCATGCATTGATTTCCATGAAACTCATTTTTTGTGCATAAAAACCAGCCACACTCACACACCGGCACCCACACACTGAGGATTTATGTTCACACCCCACCTCTTTTATCAACCAAAAGATGAAGGATTGTGTCAGGATGCTGGTGGCGACAGATCCCAAGACGTAGCCTAGTTTTGTATTGTATTATGGATTTTATTAAGACGATGAATTTTATTTTTGATGATTTGGACCGTGGACTTATTTGTTGTAATAGCAGGGCGTAGGACCCTGAGAATCAATTACTATATTGTATTTTATTTCTTTGGATTCCGCTGCAACCATACTCTGACTTAGTTATTCCCGTATTTATGCGTTATAACTTGATGTATGTTGGAGGATAGTTAAAAGTGATTGGTAAACCTAGGTATAAGTTTGGTAAATTGTGTCACGACTTCCATTTTAGGGCATGACATCTTTGGTCTAGAAAATTATGGAACCGGCAATTTTAATCGTCAGTTAGAATCGTCGGTGGAACTATGGTGGAACAGATGGTTAAAATCGTCGGTTTAAACAATAAAACCAACGATTTTTATTTTTTTGGGTAAAAATATACTTGAAGAAATGTTAAATGTTTATTATGATGTTTTATATTCGTAATTGTATGAGACACGTTTTAAACCAAATGTGTTGGTTCTTCTACACTTTAATAGTATATATAGACAGTTTAATATTATTATTAATATTAAGTACTAAAATTAATTGAATATTAAGTCTAAGTCTTTTTTTTTTTTAAAAATGAAATTGATAAACTATTTTAAAAAATCAAAAATTATCAAAAGATAAATAAACGTGGAGTAATCGGGTTCCTAACCTAATCGAAACCGCGAGGCAATGGTTCTCGTTTCGGTTCCTCCAAAATGAAGAAAATGGAACAGTACATTTCCGAAATGAACCAGCGGTTAACAGAACATGTGGCCACCCCTGCCAACAGCCAACATCCAACATCCCACCCTCCCCCGCCCCAAAATACTATAATACCTTGTCACCAATGATTTATTTTTATTTTCATTATAGTTTTATTATTAATAATTTTAGTTATTATAAGACATCTAAAATCATATTCGAAATTTGTTTTTAAAAGGTTTATAATAAGACTAAGGTAGTTAGCAACGTAATTAGCCGGCTCGGCTATCTGAGCGCAAATTTTTTTTCCTAGACTAACTACTTTTTGCTTTAAAAATATATATATTTTTATTTTATTTACCTTAAAAAAAATGGAATAAAAAATTTATTACTGAAGTTGAGACCTATGTTTTTAACATTAAAAACTGTGTACGCATGTAACAACTGTTATTTCTGAAAGAATGACTTTTTCCTGGGCACGAGGCGCGCACGAGCTACGAAGGTAACAAACATAATATTATTTTATCATCCCATGTGATCCATGCACTTGCACTGACACTAGCACAGCCGTTCCTGGAATCCTGAGTGGTCAAGACAGTGCGCCGCACAAGGCCCACACCGATGAGGGCCCCGGCCCCTAGATTTATTTCCTATTTGAATGGTTTAAAACATTTGTAGTATAAGTAAAACACAAAAATTTATGTGAGACGGATTGCTACTACCAAACCCGCTGGCAATTTGTAAAGAATGCGGTGGCAATTTTGTAAATATAGGTATGTTGTACTTTTGTGAATAACCTAATCTTCTTTAGTTTGAGCCGTGCAAACCCATTTTATGTGTTGAACAATTTCTCCTCTTTCTCTTTCTCTCTATCTCTCTAGCGCAAGTTCGATCTCTCTACCGCTCACTCTCAAGCTTGATTTAGACTTCGATTGGAGATTTACAGGAAATTTGTGATTTAATATATACGGCCAAAAAATCGAATCACGCTTCTCAGCCTCCTTCACTTTGTCAGTAACTATGGTGAACATTAGAAAGACAAATCAGATTTTTTGCAAATCAAATGAGTGCAAAAGACAAACCTTGCAAAAGGGCACCCAATACAAGCTTATTCTCCACAAGAAGGCAAAAATAGCTACAATTTGAGATTGGTGGAGATAAGAAGAGCAAATGAGCATTCCTTTTTTTAGTGTCCACCCCGAGAAACAGAGACTTGTTAGTTTTGTCTTATTTGTTGGAGAGGAAAAATATTGTGAGGCAAAGAGGAAATGATTCCAGTTGAAAGTATTATGCACATGTTGAAAGTATTAGTTTTTCCATTAAAAGTATCTTTTTTTGGCTTAAAAGTATTATATTCTTGTTAACAAACTATTATGAGTATCAATGTTTTCTTTCAATTGAAAGTATCATATTTTGTTCAAATAGTATCACCTTTTGTTCTAAAAGTATCGCCTTTTGTTTTGACAGTGTTTGTATATATTGTTTTTGACATCATATGTCGTATTAGATGTTACTTTTCGTACCGTGAAAATGAAACATGTGAAAAAATTAATGAAATATGGTTTGTCTTTCCATATTAGAAGTATAACTTTTTTATTTAATTGATATTGAAGTATTATGCAAATGATTGCCGCTGGAACTGAATCAATCTATTTTCTCTTTATTGTAAAAGTATCATTTTTTGTTGTAAAAGTATCACTTTTTGAATTAAAAGTATCACCATCCTTTTCAACAAAATATTGCAAATATCACTATTTGTCGTAATTTGAAAAGTATCATTTTTCGGTTAAAAGTATTGATTTTCAGTATAAAAGTATCACCTTATTATTAAAAAAATATTGTATCACTATTTCCTTCCAGTTAAAAGTATCATATTTTGGTTTAAAAGTATCGCTTATGTTCTTAAAAGTATCATCTTCTTAAATAAATAAATGAAAATTACATCAGTAATTCTCTTTAGCATAAAAGTATCATTTTTCGGTCTAAATGTATCACTTTTTACTACAAAAGTATCATTTTTTAACAAAACATTACAATTCACTAATTCTCTCCAGTTGAGAAATACCACTTTTCGGTCTAAAAGTATGAGATTTTAGCATATAAGTATCACTTTTTATTACAAAAGTATCAAAGTATTAGCACATATGGGAATTGACCGACTTAATTTTTATAGGAAACAATTATCGTAAGTCCAGAATAGACTATAGGAGACCATAATTTTGATACAAACTAAATACAAAAATAATTACTAAAACAACCGATGATTAAGAGTCTTTAAATTGAACTCCTTCAATGGATATGAGTTTGGCGTATCACAATTTCTCTTCTTCTTGGAGTCACCTTCAACTTCTTGGTTTGTATTGATAGAAAACATACTGATTCGCAAATTAGATGTGAAGATGAGGGAAAATGGAAAAGATTGTGTTGTGGCAGAGTATTATTGTGATAGAAATTACGCTCCATGACTGTATTGTTGGGAAATAGAGTTGGAGAGAGACAGAGTTCACGAGATCCCAATGTAGAGAGAGAGAGAAAATGATTGCTGACCTTGCGTTTAGATCTAGGGTTTGGGCCTTTTGAGTTTGGTGTGGGGTGGTTTTTCTTTTTTGGATTTTCCAGCGGGTTGGATATTTTGGGGCTCGGTCTCACAAGAGACCACCCCTAAGTAAAATACAAATTACATATATGTTTTAATAAACAATTAGTACAGTTCTATGTTTTTCTTCACTAATAGGTTGTGGGTTCTTTTCTCCCTAATAGCAAAAGTTTTATTTTGTTGATTTATTTGCCAAATTTCAGTCTTTTATCTCAACACCCAAAAATAGAGAGACGCGTTTCAAAAAATGAATTTTAAATACATGATGTAATAATATTGAAGTATGTAGACCACTAGCTTGTAGCTCAAGTGGTATCGCTCACCCTTTGTAAGGGTATTGATATGGGTGCGAACCCGGTATCTTTCGTTTCTTTGAAATTTATCCCCTCCGCTCCAATTAGTCGTACTCACAACTTATTAAAAAAATATTGAAGTATGTAGCACTATTTTAATGAAATTGAAAACATTGAAATTGAAATATAATATTTCATTAATTCATGCTTTGATTAATGAAACTATTTTTCATAACATTGATTAGTTAGTTATTTTTAATTTTTTTTATATAAATACAGATGGCCCTTTTTTTTGGATCAAACCCTTTAAAACGTAGGAACAACCTTGGCCACTAGGCGTAGGTTGCACATGATTAATACTAATGATTATGGTTTATAATAATTATTATTATTATTTATAATTACTACGCCTAGCACTCTATGTTTGAAATAGTTAGTGATAACTATTAGCTTATCCCACATAAAAAAAAAAAAAAGAGGAATACTTTGAGGGGTTTAAAAGTAGATACAAACCAAAGTAAGTAAAATTTGGTTTGAGGGAAATTTGGAGGAAAATTCCAAATTGGTGAATTGAAATTGCTTGGTTTGACTATATATATATATAATATTTAATGGTCAAAAGATGGCATTAAGTCAGAAAATCAATTAAATATAAATTCAAATTATTTAATTGATTTTTTATTTTTAAATGTTAATAATTGCAGTTTATTAATTTTGTTTCCCAACATGTGTTTTGGTTTTGAAAAGGGTGTTTGTATTAAAAAAACACGGCTTCTGCCAATAAGTGTTTGTATTAAACAGACATGTCAATTACCAAAAGGTACATTAGATTGCTATAAATAAGTGATTCTCCTTTCAATATCTATCACGTTTTTTCCTACAATCAAAATTATTCTCTAAACTATTCTTGGAAGAATTTATAGGTTTTGTGTTTGTAAATTCTGGTTTGTTTTGAATATCCTGGAGGGAATTGCCATTAATCCGATAACAACATAGGGGAGGCAAATTTCCTTAAGGACAATGAAATCTCACGTTCCAAAACAATAGGTTTCATTATCATTTTTCTCTATCACTCTATGGATCATGTCCAAAGTTATTAAATATTTGGTTTACATAACTAATTATTTATGTAATAATATAAATATCTTTATTATTTTCTACCAGCTTATTATATTGATGATAAATTGAAAGGTAACAATATTTTTAGTTAGTTAAAGAATAAAATATGATCGGGGAAGCACACTAAAGGGATACTATTTTTTTTTCTTCTTTTGGACGAAATTATCATTAATCAATAAAAATAAAGTCTGCATAAATAGTTGGATCAACCAAATTGGTACAATATAGAACTATCCGAATGGGTCAGGACCATACTGCCAAAGATAGGGTTGGGTTGAGAGTTAGCAGGCCTAAATAGGCCAGCCTGCGGGGGTCTTAAGCCAGATCGACGGGCTAAGAAAAAGAAAAGAAAAGGTAGTATTATTGTAACTTCTTATTTCTAATGAGAGACAGAGCCAATGGGGGGTTGACGGCGGCGCCATTCCCCCTCAACTTTAATTTTTTAAATAATCAATCAAATTTTTGTATATAAAATTATTAAATTTTAAAATTTCACCCCCTCTAAAAAATAAAAAGGGTTATTGATTTTTCAGTTCCTGACCTATAGGCAATTTGATGGTTTGGTACCTGACATTTCGGAGTTACTAATTTAGTACCCATACTTCACATTTTTTAATAAAATGGTACCTATTCACTTTTAAAGACGAAAATTGTGACACCCCACTTCCTGGATAACTCGTAATATAATCACGGTGGAAATAATGGAATAGTTGAGATTTTGAAAATTTCATTTTTTAATATTAATTATAATATTGTTGCTAATTAAGAAATTATTTAATTAATTTTAGTAGCAAATTGCGGCGAAATGCTTATTAATTTATGTAGCAGTTGTGCAGCATCCTGCTTATTAATTTATGCAAAGAATGCATCGGCTTCGTTCAGCAAGAAATTTTTGATTTGCGGTAAAGCTTTTATAGCGGTTGTGCAGAGCACGCTTGTGACTAAATTGATTTGCAACTGCTTCTATTGCGTCAATACCTGTGCGGCGACCAGAAACTTTTTGAAAACTATAAATAGAATGTTTCTATTGTTTTTCGATTCATTCGAAATCAAACAAAAACTTGATTCTTTTTCATATTTGTAAATATATTACATATTTGCATTTACGATCTCGTAGTAAATCACCATCGTGAGTCGTCTCTAAGAGTCATTGCTTGGAATTGATCCTAGCAAGGATTAGTGCCTGATTGTTCCCGCCAAACAAAGATCCGAACCAAAAGTGGGTAAAATGTCATTTTCCTAAAGAAATTAGTTTTGCTAATAATTTCATAAATTTCATTGCATTAGCTATTTCGTGAACTTCATGACATTAAAATATTTTGTAAAGATAAATTAATTGCAACTCTATTAAAATTGTATGTATTCATAGACTTCCATTGTATTTATGGTTTTTAATTATTTGTACTTTAGATAACAACTCTTTGTCGTAGTATAAGCTAAGGAATATGTGGAGAAGTAATTTTATTGGGTATTATTTTATAGTATAACAAAAAATTGGGGCGTGATAGTTATGGTATCAGAGCTTGGGTGTAAGGAACTACACCTAAGCTAAACCAGGATAGGGTCTTTGGCCTGTGATGGGTTAAGCGGTACGGATAGACTTAAGATTTGATCCAAATAACAATTTAGACGTATTTGATTGATTAGATAGTATACCAACTTATGCATTATCACATCGGGTTGGCTTGTCACTTCCACTCGCAACCAATCAAGCTTTTGTTTCGGGTTCGCGTGACACATTCTCCGACACGGAACCATTATCAAGCATCGGGTTGGCTTGTCACTTCCGACTCGCAACCAACCGCTTTTATCGGGTTTGCGTGACACATTCGCACGGAACCATTATCACATCGGGTTGGCTTGTCACTTCCGCTCGCAACAAATCGTTTTACTTAATGTTCGCGTGACACATTCGACGTAACCATTCTCGCTACGGGGGTGGCTTGTCACTTCCGACTCGCAACCAACTATTTTACTTGGGTTCGCGTGACACATTCGCCTGAGAACCATTATTGCTTATCGGGTTGGCTTGTCACTTCCGACTCGCAACCAATCTGTTTTACTCGGGTTCGCGTGACACATTCGGCCTGAACCATTATCGCTGCGGGTTGGCTTGTCACTTCCGACTCGCAACCAATCGCTTTTTCTTCGGGTTCGCGTGACACATTCGACACGGAACCATTATCAAGCATCGGGTTGGCTTGTCACTTCCGACTCGCAACCAAATGTTTTACTAGGTTCGCGTGACACATTCGCACGGAACCATTATCAACATCGGGTTGGCTTGTCACTTCCGACTCGCAACCAACTGTTTTACTGGGTTCGCGTGACACATTCGACACGGAACCATTACTGCTTACTGGGTTGGCTTGTCACTTCCGACTCGCAACCAACTGTTTTACTAGGTTCGCGTGACACATTCGGCACAGAACCATTCTTGCACGCTTGATCGTCGGCGATATCATTTCGACTTCGCAATTATTTCGGAAGGAATTTGGGGGCCAAATTCTTTTAAGGAGTGGAGAGTGTGACACCCCACTTCCTGGATAACTCGAATATAATCACGGTGGAAATAATGGAATAGTTGAGATTTTGAAAATTTCATTTTTTTAAAATATTAATTATGATATTGTTGCTAATTAAGAATTTATTTAATTAATTTTAGTAGCAAAAATGCGGCAGACACCGCTTATTAATTTATGTAGCAATGTGCAGCATCCTACTTATTAATTTATGCGAGTTGCGGCTGTCGCGGCAAATTTTTGATTTGCGGCTTTTATAGCAACAGTAAAGGCCGGCTTCAAAGAAAAATAAATTGATTTGCAACTGCTTCTATTGCGTCAACGCTCGTGCGGCTTAAACTTTTTGAAACTATAAATAGAATGTTTCTATTGTTTTTCGATTCATTCGAAATCAAAAAAAAACTTGATTCTTTTTCATATTTGTAAATATATTACATATTCGCATTTACGATCTCGTAGTAAATCACCATCGTGAGTCGTCTCTAAGAGTCATTGTTTGAATTGATCCTAGCAAGGATTAGCGCCTTGATTGTTCCCGCCAAACGAAGATCCGAACTAAAAGTGGGTAAAATGTCATTTTCCTAAAGAAATTAGTTTTGCTAATAATTTCATAAATTTCATGGCATTAGCTATTTCGTGAACTTCATGACATTAAAATATTTTGTAAAGATAAATTAATTGCAACTCTATTAAAATTGTATGTATTCATAGACTTCCATTGTATTTATGGTTTTTAATTATTTGTACTTTAGATAATAGCTCTTGTCGAGTATAAGCTAAGGAATATGTGGAGATGTAATTTTATTGGTATTATTTTATAGTATAACAAAAAATTGGGGCATGACAAAAATGCCCCCAAGATTTTTTAAATTTTTGTTAATAATTTAAGTTTTAATTAGAATTATTAAATTTAAAAAAGAAATTTAATTAAGAAATAACTTATTATTATCTAAATTAAATTATTAAGTTCTTAATTGTAAAAAATAAAATAAATTAAATTAATTTTTTTTTGAAAGTTCGATTAAAAATCTAATTAGAAATTAATATATTAATAAAAAATTGCTATAATTTTCTTATTCACTATCTTAATTTTAATTTTTAAATTATTTAATTTCCAGTTTAATTTTTAAAATTAGTTAACAAAACTAATTTTTCTTTTCAATAATTTTAATTTATTTTTATTAATTTACTAATTTAATGTAATTAATTTTATTTTTTCTAGAAATTCATTAATATTATTAGAAAATTCTTTTTTTTTAAAATTAAATTAATTAAAATTTTAATTGATTTTATAATTTAAAAATGTATACTCAAGAATTTATTTTGAGTATACTTATGTTTCTTGGGGGCATTTCCGTCCTTAAAAGTGAATAGGTACCAATTATAAAAAAATGTGAAGTATGGGTACTAAATTGGTAACTCCAAAATATCAGGTACCAAACCAACAAAGTGCCTATAGGCCAGGTACTAAAAAATCAATAACCCAAATAAAAAATACCTCTTTATCCACTAGATTTAAGAAAAAATAAATTTTGTCTCCCTTTAAACTTTATTTTCTGGTTCCATCCCTGTCTCTAATGCTGGATATATAGTAGATAAAGTCAAGTTGCATATTAATATAATTTGAATAGTCCAATCAATATTGCATAAAAAAAAAGTTTTAAAAACAATTTTATTATGGGAATACGTTCAAGTTAAAAATGATACTTTATTCTTGATACCATCTGTCAAAGTAGAAATAGGTTGCCAAACACATAAGCATCATATGTCGGTTCAATATGTCAATTACATTACTCGAAGTTGGTTGAAATTTGATTAAATCTAATTCCCATTAAACACAATTGATACTTTAGCTTGTTTCCAATCACTTCTTGAGAAACGAGTAAGCTATTTCTTTGCAAAATTGTGCTCAATTTTATATGTGGCAATTTTTATTAACTTATTAAGTTTGTCTTTATAGTGTTTTAGATTTTGTTACAATTTGAACTTTATAATTTAGAATTTCTTATGCACTTTATCACCTAGTTTTATTGAATTAATTATTTAATTGTTCTGGGATTCAGATGTTGCCCAAGTGGCCAATCAACGTATTATTAGGCGAGCAAATTCGGGTACCCCATCACCATCCACTTCTAGGACAATCTATTTTCTCTCCCCTTCAAAGAAAGATTATTTCATTGTTCCTGTAAAAAAAAACGTTAATTTGATTGTTGAATTGTGATTCTTTTTTATTTTTTTTGTAGTTATGGGTTGGCCGTGTCGCTTTGCCTATGGCCCCTGGTGGATTGGGTTGGGTAAGGACTGCCTCCAAATGATAGACTTTTTCAACCCATTGGCCAAACGCCTTGCTGGCCTGTTTTGAGAGGTCTAATACAACATCGCAATCAACACAAGAAAATCATGGTTAAACCTACTTGATGCAATTTGAATTCAAAAAAGGCTCATTTATGTTGATGCCGTTTTATTTAGGAGGTTCTATGCTGCATAATAGTATTCATATCGACACCTTCTTAATTATTTTTGAGGGTACATAGATTAGTCATTTAGTTTCTTAGCAGGCACCTTCATCGACTGAGCGATTGTGAGTATACAAAAGTGTTGGGTAAAAATGGAAGGTTTACTGTTTAAGAAAATGACTAAGTGTTTGGATATATCGGCTTAGTCGAGGCTTGTGTTAGATATAGTCTCCGAAGCTAAAAACGCCCCATATACAAAGTGCTTATAGTTCCGGCGCTCGTCCCTAAGATACAACGACTTTTCTATTTTGAATTTACAAAGACTTGTAAACTCGAAACTACAGCGAACAACAAAAGGTGTATGAAACTTTCAAGCTTTGAACGTGAAGTAATGTCAATATGCTCTAATGCAATGACAGATTATTAGGCTGATATCTTGTGTTTTTCGTATGTATTTTCATCTATAGGGGATTCTAATTTATAGGCTTCAGTGCCCGTATGGAAGGATCATATCTTTTGGCTCGAAAATACATGTTTACAAATAACAATGTGCATCTATTCGGACTTTCACATCGACGCATGACCTGGCGCACGGTCCATGCGTGTGCTCGTGCTTGATGCGAACGATATGACAAAGTTTCAACTTGACGCACGAGAATACATGTATGTCCTCACCCTTTAAAAACTTGGGTGCCCTCAAAGGCCCAAACCCATAAGTCCAACTTGGGATTTATAAAGTGACCAAACTTTGTCTCCTCTTCCTATGTGGGATGGAACATTTCTCCTTCCCCATATTTTCTATTTTCCATAACTTTTTCTAATTTTAAGTGGCACATTTCTAGCATTAATTTCTCATTCACCCTAATTGGTTTTGAGAAATTCAAATGCTATTCTCATCTACTCTATTTGTAGAATTTTTACAAATAATTTAATTCCATTTTTCACTAATGGAAACCACTTAATTATTTGGTTAAAATCGGGTCAACACCCATTTTACCAAACAAATTCCAACAATCCCTCACATGAATGAAATTAATGCATGCGTGTATGTAGATTCGCTTGAAAGTCTCGACGAACTGTTATTGCATCTGGATAAGTAGCTTGTGACTTTGAACCTGCTTTAGTAAAATACTATCGGATTTACTAGGCTAGTGATGCGATGTCTTGAACTACTCACCGCTTTGTGTAAACCGAGACAACAATACTTACACAATAACAATTCTAACACTTGTTGTTCTCACGTTATATCCATTTCTACCAGGACCATACCTTAGATTCATAAGGATTTCTTTGAAGCGGCCATTACTTCTCGCTTATATAGGTAATCTCCTTGTTGGGAAATTTATTTTATAGATTTTGATGAATGCCATTAAAACTTAAACTAGAAAGTCGGCACCAAATTTTTCTTGTAATTTGCATTGTAATAGATAGGGATGGAAAAGCCGAGTTAAGTCGTCGACGCCCGAAATACAAGAAGTCACCAAGATCAAGTGAAGACTCATTTGTGAAACAGTATGGCCAAGATAGAAGATCAAGAACTCGATCAAGATGTATCACCGTGAGGAACAATCGTGAAGAGTCGGTCAAAGTCAACTCAAGAAGCCAAGTCTCAAGTTGAAGTGAGTGATCACATCCAATGATTGGAGCGGAGACTCAAGTCACTTGGGAAAAAGGCGTGACGAAGAGGAGTTAATCAAATGAATCCGTTGCACGTAAGTCAAGAACATTACTTAAATAAGTAATACTTCCATGTTGCCAGGTCTTAAAGTGCTCATCGCAAAGCGTGCAAATGGAATAACCAATGGGAAGCACTACACCTCGTGTCGAACCTCAAAAGCTACAAACTCATTTAATACGAGGAAGGGTCTACATCTCAAGATTGAGGACCAAGAAAAGACAAGCCAACGAACACTAGTGACTTTTGAAATCGGCTATCTCTTCAACAAAGTGATTTTGAAGTTCACTATAAAAGGCCGAGGAATTTCATTGAGAAAAGGTTACCCAACCACGAACAAGCAAGCAATATTCAAGCCGTTAACCCGCAAATATTCTCAAGTATATTCAAGCAAATCCTCAAGCCTCGAAACTCGAAGGAAATCGATCCAACACAAAGTCATGAAGGAAAGACAACTTCAAACTGTTGAAGAGAAAACTTTTGAAGAATCAAATGGGTCTACCATCCAAGGAGGATCGTAGGAAGGTTCAAGGTCGAACCAAGATCAAGTTATTGGAGGGCTTCGTGATCAAATCCAAGAGCTTGAGAAAGTGAGTCAAGTAGCAAGACAGATGCCCTGTGAAGAAGCCGAGTAGGAAGAGAGCCACTGCGTGGGCAAGGTCGTCTCTAGATCGTTGACCACTTTGTAAACATATCTTTTACATAGTGGATTCCTACGGAGTTGGAGAAGATAGGATTAGAAGAATTACCCCATCTTGAACCTCTATAAAAATCAATTGTGTCATTTATTTTTCAAAGACATTTACATTTCTCGCATACTCACTTTATATCTCATGATAAACTTATTTGCTATCCAACTAATTAATAACCAAGTGCTAAAAATCAAGTGTTAAAACAAGTTTAAAACAAATCAAGGGTGTTAAGTCTTCCACGATAAAACCAACACACGGCCAAGTTAAGGTTCAGTTAAACAACTTAAGTTATTCTATCAACAAATCTATCGAGTCCGTTGAGTGGCTAACTCTGCTAAATAACCAACTTGTAGGTCCCAAGGGGTGCGAGTGTAAGGTTTAGAAGGGGGGGTTGAATAAACCTTACCAATTTTTCGATTTAGTCCTGTTAAAAGTTCAGAGTTAATACTTCACAGCCTAAGTCTCTGATGGACAACTAAGTTAGTTAACCAAGAGAGTTAGGCACTCAACGCACTGACCGAGCCGTTGATAGAATAACTCACCGCTTAGTCTAAAACTTAACTTGACCGTGATATGATTTCAAAGGAAGACTTAACACCCTTGAATTTGGTTTAAGTTTGTTTTAATACTTGGTTTTAACACTTTGTTGATTATCAAATGGATAGCAAATTTATCGCAAATATTGAAATAATATGCGAGAAATTAAAGTGCTTTGAAATGTAAATGACACAATAAATTTTATAGAGGTTCAAGATGGGGTAATTCTTCTACTCCTCTCTTCTCCAACTCCCGGAGGAATCCACTAAGTATTGATCAATGTACAAAGTGGTTATCACCCGGTCTGCAAGTCTTGATCACACAAATGACTTGATCCTTTGGGACTCGGGCCTGGAGATGCCTTGGTCACACACAACAAGCTTCTCGCATGCGACTCGAACTTCTTCACAGGGCAACCGCGCTTGCTACTACAACCCACTTGCTCAAGCTTCTTGGATTTGATCACGAAGCCCTCCAAAAACTTGAGTCCAGTTCGACTTGAACTTTTCTACAATCCTTTGTGGAATGTAGACCCCTTGATTCTTCAAATGTTTCCTCTTCAACCGATTGAAGTCGTCTTTCCTTCACAGCTGAGTGTTGGATTGATTTCCTTCGTAATGTAGGCTTAAGGATTGAACTTGAATGACTTGAGTAGGTTATAGTTTGAATAATAGCTTGAAAGTTCCAGGTAACAAGGTAACCTTTTCTCAAATAGATTTCTCACCTTTTATAGTGTTCTTTTGAAAATTTGCCCGTTGAAGAGATAGGTTAATTTTTAAAAGACATTTGTGGTCGTTGGCTTGTCTTGTTGCGATCCTTGGAATTGACATTTCCTCGTATGAATGAGTCTTGACTTTTCGAGTTCGACATAGGTGCGAGCTTCCCATTGGTTTATTCATTTTGCACGCTTATGGGACTGAGCACTTTAAG
Organism: Rehmannia glutinosa; assembly: GCA_016081115.2. Lineage (NCBI taxonomy): Eukaryota > Viridiplantae > Streptophyta > Magnoliopsida > Lamiales > Orobanchaceae > Rehmannia > Rehmannia glutinosa. Next base: position 139,333 of record JABTTQ020000675.1, on the reverse strand, counting down.
AAAGGCAAGATGGAAGTATTACTTGTTTAAGTAATTTTCTTGACTTCTTTGCAATGGATCTCTTTCAGATTATCTCGACTTGACCGCATTTCCTTGACTTCCCAAGTGACTTGAGTCGCCTTCTAATCATTGGATGACTCATCCGTCACTTCAACTCGAGACTTGGCTATCTTGAGTTGACTTGACCGACACTTCACTCACCGCATCTCACCTGCACCTTGATCGAGTTCCCTCTTCTTCTCTTCTTTGCCACACTCACCGCCTGCACTCACGAGTCTTCCTTCAAGTCTCCGTTGACTTCTTGCATATTCGGCATAGTTGACTTAACTCACTTTCGACCAAATTTATCTATTACAATGCAATTTACAACAAAAATGGGGTGCCAACTTTCTATTCTAAGTTTTACATGGCATTCATCAAAATCTAAAAATTAATTTCCCAACACAACTTAGTTGTCCCTCAAGGACTCAAATTGTTTGTGTTAACTCGTAAGATTTTAAAAGGACTAAAATCGAAAAGTTGGTAAGGTTTATTCAACCCCTTCTAAACCTTACTTACACCCCCTTGGGACCTACAAGTGGTATTAGAGCGGTTGGTTCATTGAGCCTTCCGCACTGGTTACTGAACTAGATCTCTATCTTTTCAAAAAGGTTTTCAAACACTTGTATTTTTAAAATCTTTCATTTTTAGCAAAGTTATTATTATGGAAGCAAATTTGACACGCATTCCTATGTTCACTGTTGAGGAACTTAATGACTGGAAAATTCGTATGCAGGCTCATCTACCTGCTCTACACGATGAAATATGGCTTGTGATAGAGGATGGACCATTGCAAATATTCAAAGTGAACACAACTGTAAGGAGAGCAGCTGCAGCTGAAGGAGAAGAAGCTGCTGCTGAAGAAAAACCAGCCCTGGTTGAAAAACCAAGGACTGAGTGGACAAATGATGATAGGAAAAGATACAACTTGGACAATGTGGCCAATGATATACTCTACAAAACTTTGGACAAAGCAATGTTCAATAAAGTCAAATCCTGCAAAACAACAAAAGAAATCTGGGATAAACTAACTTTAGTTTGTGAAGGATCAGAGCAAATTAAAGAAAATAAATTATTTGTTGCTGTTCAAAAATTTGAAAATTTCAAAATGTTTGCAGGAGAATATATGGATCAGTTGGATGCAAGATTCACTGAGATAACAAATGAGCTTTCAGCTCTAGGAAAGGAATACACACAAAAGGAGATGTGTATGAAGATCTTAAGGAGCCTTCCAGCTGAATGGGAAATGAAGACTATGGCTCTAAGACATTCAATGGACCTCTCAAAAACATCCAATCATGAGATATTCTTAGACCTCAAAGCCTACGAGTTTGAGCCGAGAAGAAAAGATCAAGAGGAGACAATCAGTATCCAAGACAACCGCATTGATAATCAAGGATAGAAAGAGAGCTGAACCAAAGAAAGAAGCCATAGGCCAGGAGAAAATTTCCTAATGGTTAAAATATTCAACAAGTTCTTCAATAAGAACTATAAAAGAAACAAGGGTGAAACCTCCAGAGACATTCACTCCCTCTAAGTCAAGGGAAGAAAGGCCACCCAAGAGAATCGAGCATCAAAGGGTTGAATATCGTAGAGCCGGATAACCCAAGGATAGAAAGAGTGATCAAAGAGCCGAGAACTCGTGTTGAACCTGCACAACCAGGACATTTTGCGATTGATTGTTCCTATCCACCAATCAACAAATATAGGAATGAAGAAGAAAGAAAGGTCTTGAGAGAAAGAAGACAAGAAAAGTAGAAAGCCATGTTGGTCAAAAACTATTGAGACAGTTAAATCTAAAGAAGTAGCAAACTTAGAGAGTAGTGAAACCGACTACTCAAGTGATTTTGAAGAAGAAGAAGCCATGATCCGTCTTATGGCTAAAGAACAAGATCAACCGGATAAGAAGATGAGGTATACTCTAACTCATCTCATTCGTCAATGATAGTGATTGTGATACACACACTTCATCACCCACCGATCTTTATGATTCATTAGGCAAAATGATGAAAGACTTTGAGCACATCAAATCCTCACACACACTTCTAAATGAGGAAAACAGCCAGCTCAAAAGCCAAAACTCACAGCTGACTAAGGAGCTGAGTACTCTAAGTCACATAGTTGATGAGAACACAGAGCTGAAGGTTGAAAATGCTAAACTATCAGCAGAGATAGATCTCGTAGAAAAGAGAGAAAAATGATCTTAAAAATGTGATCGCCTCATTTACAAAGGCATCCAAATCATTGGATGACCTTATGATGAGTCAAAAAGAATGTGGAGATAAAACAGGCATATGATTGAATTCTTTTGTGCACAAATAATCTCCTGAGCGATTTTGGAAAAAGGATCTTCAACCAATGAAGCATCTCAAAAATCCAAAACACCAAATGTTGCACCCACATTCACTCCTAAACACAATCACAAACAAACTGGCCTTGGATACAAAGGAAAAGGGAAACGGCCAGTTGAGTATGCTGAGAGGACAACTGAGAAGAAATCCAAATAAGTTCCTCAAAGAAACTCTAAATAGAAAGTACTACTGTGAAGAACAAACAAAGCTACCAAAAACCCTTAAGTTTCATCGGAAAAAACACACATATTGGAAATGGTAGAAACTACCCAAGCCAAGCTGATTTGAACAATGTGGAATATCAGCAAAGACCAATGGATTACAAGCCTAGATGGCAAAGACCTAAACCTCATCAAAGGTCATTCCAAAGGCAAAAGAGTTACTATCAGCACACATATGCACCCAAGCATTACACTCAGAAATATCATAACTACCCAAAGAAGGCAATTGCTAAAACACACACACAAGCATACAGACAAAAGAGACAACTGTATGAACCTAAAGCCCCCAAGCAAATTGCTAATATGTACTATGATTATGGCACAGATAGATGGCAACCTCTTAAAGTCAAATCATTTGGCCATAGGTTGGTTGGATCATCTTACAACACTAACCCCTCAGGACCCAGACAAGTATGGGTACCTAAAAACTTATTTCCTTGATTGCAGGTTCAAGGAACAGCTGAGTGCCAAGGAACCTGGTACATGGACAAGGTATGCATTTCGTTTCCGGACATATGACGACAGGAACAAGAAAAACCTGTCAAGATTCAAGGAGATTAGAGGTGCAAAAGTCATATTTGGAGGAAATGAAGCTCCAGAGGAAATCAAAGGCACATGATCCATCAAGAAAAATGGATTGGAAATCACAGATGTTGCATATGTTGAAGGCCTCAACTTCAACCTGTTAAGCATCAGCCAACTCTGTGACAAGGGTTACAATGTTGGATTCAATATGGAGTGTGCCAGATCAAAGATGCTGAATCAAATAAAATAGTACCGCAAGGATCAAGACAGAAGAATATGTATGTGGTAGATTGGTAAACTGCTACACCAAACACTTGTCTGTTAGCAAAGAGTACAAATCAAGTTGGGTTTGGCACAAGAAAAAGTTTAGTCATCCAATTTCATGACAATCAACAAGCTTGCAAGGAGTCATCTTATGGAAGGATTGCCGGACTCGGTGTACAAGAAGGAAAGTGTATTTGATGCATGCCGATAGGAAAGCAAATCAAATTTTCATTTAAGGATAAGCTAGTCCTTCTTCAACAAGGATATTGCATCATTTGCATATGGATCTATTTGGCCTGTTGAACCAATCAAAGATAAGCGGAAAGAAATACACCTTAGTGGTGGTGGATGATTATTCAAGATATACATGGACAATCTTCATGTGCAAAAAGAAGGAAACCCTGCAGAAGTTACCTCAGCTGATGAAAAGAGTTCAAAATGAAAAGAGCCAAACTATTATAAAGATAAGGTCTGACAGAGGAATTGAGTTTGTCAATGGGATAATTACTCAGTATTATGGTGAAAATGGTATTGCTCATGAGTTATCGGTAGCAAGAACTCCACAGCAGAATGGAGTAGCTGAAAGAAGGAACAAAACTCTCAAGGAAGCTACAAGAACCATGTTAGCCTGGTCGATTACTTAAGAGATTTTGGGTGAAACCATTAACACAACATGCTATACTCAAAATAGATGCATGATTAACAAAGGCATCTAAATCATTGGATGACCTAATCATGAGTCAAAAAGAATGTGGAGCTGGACATGCATAGATTCAATTCCTTTGTACACAAATAAACTCCTAGAGTGATTTTGGAAAAAGGATCTTCAAGTAATGAAGCATCTCAAAAATCCAAAACACCAAATGTTGCACCCACATTCACTCCAAAGCACAACCACAAACAAACTAGCCTTGGATATAAAGGAAAAGGAAAACAACATTGAGTATCTTTGAGAGGACAATGAGAAGAAATCCAAAGCAGAGTTCCTCAAAGAAACTCCAAATAGAAAGTACCTGTGAAGAATAAACAGAGCTACCAAAAACCCTTAACTTTTATCAAAGAAACACATATGATGGGAATGGTAGAAATTATCCAAGCCAAGTTGATTGAAATAATGTGCAATATCGAAAGACCTATGGAATACAAGCTAAATGACAAAGACCTAGATCTCAAAGAAAGGTCATTCCAAAGGCAAAAGAGCTATCATCAACACACATATGCACCCAGGCACTACACTCAAAAATATCACAACTACCCAATGAAAGCAATTACTAAAACACACACACAAGCATACGGACAAAAGAGATAGTTGTATGTACCTAAAGCCCCAAGCAATTTGCCAAAGTGAATTATGATTATGGCACAAATAAATGGCAACCTCTTGAGTCAAATCATTTGGCTATAGGTTGGTTGGATCATCTTACAAAGACTAACCCCTCTGGACCCAGGCAAGTGCAAGTATGGGTACCTAAAAACTAATTTCCTTGATTGCGGGTTCAAGGAACAAATTGAGTGCCAAGGAACCTAGTACATGGATAGTGGGTACATTCCCGGACATATGATAGGAAACAAGAAAAAAATCTGTTAAGATTCAAGGAGATTAGAGGCGCAAAAGTTATATTTGGAGGAAATGAAGCTCTAGGGGAAATAAAAAGCACTGGATTCATCAAGAAGAATGGATTAGAGATCATAGATGTTGCTTATGTTGAGGGACTCAACTTGAATTTTCTCAGCATAAGTCAACTTTGTGGTAAAGGCTACAATGTTGGATTCAACATGGGAGTGTGCCGAATTAAGGATGCTGAATTAAATGAAATAGTGCTACAAGGATCAAGGAAGAAGAATATGTATGTGGTAGATTGGTCTACTGCTACACCAAGCACTTGTCTACTAGCAAAGAACAGAGCCAAATCAAGTTGGCTGTGGCACAAAAAGCTGAGTCATCTGAACTTCAAGACAATCAACAAGCTTGCAAGGAGTCATCTTGTGGAAGGATTGCCAGACTCAGTGTATAAGAAGGAAAGTGTATGTGATGCATGCCATAGGGGAAAACAGATCAAATCTTCATTTAAGGAGAAATATAGTCCTTCGTCAACAAGGATATTGCATCTCATTGAACATGGATTTATTTGTCCTGTTGAACCAAACCAAAGATAAATGGAAAGAAATACACTTTAGTGGTGGTGGATGATTATTCAAGATATATGTGCAAAAAGAAGGAAACTTTACGAAGTTACCTCAAATTTGAAGAAGAGAGTTCAAAATGAAAAGAGCCAAACCATTATAAAGATAAGGTCGATAGAGGAACCGAGTTTGTCAATGGGATAATAACTCGATCTTGTGTTGAAAATGGTATTGCTCATGAGTTATCTGCAGCAAGAACTCCACAATGAGAATGGAGTAGTGAAAGAAGGAACAAAACTCTCAAGGAAGCCGCAAGGACCATGTTAGTCAAGCGGGATTGCCTAAAAGATTTTGGGTCAAGCTATCAACACCGCATGCTATACTCAAAATAGATGCATGATTAATAGACAAATTGTGACAAAGACTCTCTATGAAGTCCGGACAGGGGAGGAAGCCAAACGTTGGGTATTTCAAGATATTCGATGTAAATGTTTCATCCACAACAATGGCAAAGATAATTTGAAGGCTTTTGATGCTAAAGCGATGAATGTATCTTTTTAGGATACTCAACGAATAAGAGGACTATGGTCACAGAAGAGTCTATCCATGTGGTTTTTGATGAACCTAATGTGAGTGGAGAAGACATTAAAGAGTTAGCTGATAAGCTGAATCAACCAACTATGCAGAAGAGTCCCTAAGAGCAATCAACCAAGATGAAGATGAGATAGCTGAATCTCAAAGACAGCTGGAGAGTCAACAGCTGAATGAAGATGAACGAGCGTTCAAGACAACATAGCTGCAAGACGGCTGAACCCAGCTTACTTACTCCAACCTGATGTGAGATGGCTGAGAGACCATCCACCAGAGTTAGTTATTGGAGATGTTAGAGATGGTGTAAGAACCAGATCTAGAGCTCAGCAAGAAGCAATGTTCACTTGTTTTATTTCCCAAATAGAGCCAAAATATGTGTCTCAAGCATTGGATGACACACATTGAATTCAAGCCATGCAAGAAGAGTTGAATCGGTTTGAAAGAAACAAAGTATGGGAGTTTGTCAGAGAGACCAACCCATCAAAATGTTATTGGCACAAAATGGGTTTTCGAAACAAGATGAATGAGGAAGGATCTGTGGAAAGAAACAAAGCAAGATTGGTAGCCAAAGGGTATTGCCAAGAAGAGGGAATATATTTTGATGAAACATTCACTCCTGTTGCAATATTAGAAGCAATAAGGATGTTTCTTGCCTATGTTGCACATAAGAACTTCACTGTATATCAAATGGATGTGAAGAGTGCATTTCTAAATGGACTGTTAGAGGAAGAAGTCTATGTTGAGCAACCTCCGGCTTTGAGCGGAAGACTATTGGAGATAAGGTGTACAAGCTCAAGAAAGCATTATATGGATTGAAACAGGCACCAAGAGCATGGTATGACACATTGTCTCAATTTCTAACTGACAATGGATTCACCAAAGGCAAAGTGGACAACACTCTTCAGGATTCAAGATAGAGAGAGTATACTGCTTGTTCAAATATATGTGGATGACATTATTTTTGGATCCACAAACAAAGAGTTGTGTTATAAGTTCTCAAACCTCATGCAAGGCAAATTTGAAATGAGCATGATGGGAGAGCTGAATTTCTTCCTAGGACTTCAAGTCAAGCAATTAAAGGATGGAACGTTCATAAGTCAAACAAAGTACACCAGAGATTTAAGAAAGAAATTTGGTATGGAAGAGAAGTATTCTGTGAAAATACCAATGAACACATCAGTCAAGATGGACATGGATGTAGATGACAAGGTTGTAGATCAAACCATATATAGAGTACTTATTGGATCATTGTTCTACTTAACGGCCAGAATGAGATGACATCACCCTTGCAAGGTGTATGTGCAAGATTTCAATCTGCACCAAAAGAGAGCCACATGATCCGCAATAAGAGAATCTTAAGGTATTTGAAGGGATGCTTGCAGGGAAGTTGGCTTATGGTATCCAAAAAAGGTGGATTCAAGCTTAATGGTTATTCGGACTCGACTATCTTTGAATGCGAGTTGACAGAAAAGTACCTCCAGTACATGTCAAATGCTTGAAATAGATTGGTTTCCTAGTTTAGCAAGAAGCAAAACTTAATAGCCACATCCACAAACAAAGAGAGTACATAGTCAGGCACAATTTATTTGTGCTTTTCTTATGGATGAGACAACAAACAGAGATTATGAGATTAAAGAAAAGAGATTCCAATTATGTGTGATAGCACAAGTGCTATTGCAATCACTCATAATCCTGTGTTGCATTCAAGAACAAAACACATTGATGTCAGGTATCATTTCCAATTTAGGGCAATTACTAAAAACTTTGGCGAATTGAGGACAAAGGAAATTCGAGCTAATTGCCATATGAACCTCAATGTTCAACCAAATTTCCAAAATTTAGACTAATTGTTTATGAGCCAAAAATAATTGCTCGTGTCACATAAACTAATTAAGTCTAAAAATTATTTTAAAAATTTACAAATAAATGAAAATTTTAAAACCAATTTAAAAATTTACAAATTTAACAAGTTGAGTCTAAATATATGAAAATATATCTGATAATTATTTTAAATATTTAAAATTAACATTTAAATTATAAATACTTAAAAATAATATGGAAAATACACAAATAAAATTCTAAAAATTATTAAATAAATCTAAAAATAACTAAATAAAGTCTAAAAATGTGAAAATAAGATTTATAAAATTATTTAATATATGTGAAGATTACGGAATAAATTTTGAAATTATTTGAATAAATCCAAATAAACATTATTTATTGAATCTAAAATTTATTTAAAAATTTGAAAATCAATTACAGTAATTTAGAATTATAAAATAAATGTATTCGGTAATTTATAGATATATGAAATAATTTTTTAGATCTTATTTCACATTTTTTGAATAAATGCAAAATATTATTAAAAAAGAAAATATAGTGTATTGCTTACAAGCCAAACAGCTAGCTTTAAAAAAGAGGTCTCGTTAAAACCTATCAAAGTAAAACCCATTGGGAAAAACCTTTGATAGGAAAAAGAGTACCCCATAAAAGAAACAACAGAAATAACTTAAAATCTCAATCGAAATAATGGACGTTTATTTCTAGAGAATTTTCGAAGGACATTGGCCTGTGTTTGTGATGCACGTGCTTGAGTATCCTCCTGATGGTCTGATGTATCCTGTGGAATATCGGCCCAGGATCCTCCAGCCACAATTGTCATAGCGTTCATAGCTTCTGACGAATCACTTGAGTGAATGACGAATCATTAAAAGGAAGGCTATTTGAAACTATTTTCATTCCACGTTGCAAATTAGCCTGTCTATGTTCATCCAAATTTATCGCTTACTGCGGTTGATGGGGAACCATGGCTCATCGTGTTGCTAGTATTATACTCCGGCCATAATCCGATTCTCATTATCGATTTTTGCTCCAAATTCGTATTATCACATGCCACATCATCTAATCAACACCTTAACATTAAAAGAATTCTTAGTGTGAATACGTGAAGAAGAAGGCTCACCCTCCTTAACACGACCTTGATGACCCGTATTTTCCATGGAGTCATCAATAGTCTTGCCCTTGTCTCCGCCGCAGACCGAACGGTAAACTTTACGGACCCTGAACGACCCCATTGCATAGAATTCGGACGTGCCACGATCTCTGGGGCGCCCCAGTGGTCGAGAGGCGCGTCTTTCAAAATGGTTGAGTTCCTGCGGAGTAATACAACAAGAAACCGTTGAATGTCCGTTACCCCGCATTTTGAACAAAATTCGGTAATTTCTCATAAGTAATCGACACAAAGGAACACCGCCAACCCGTTTTACCATGATATGCTCCTCCAACGGTTTTGATCAATATCCACTAATACCCAAATGAAATGCCCTAGATAGCCGTTAAGCAATCGTTGATCAATCAGATCGGTTTCCAATCGCACGATCCCCAAGATGGTATTAGGATCCCAAAGACTCCAAACCGAGCTCGAAGATTCGGACCCAAACACTTGCCACCGACGTGTGTGTACCTTGTATGCGGATTGAAATTCGGGACCCATGGAGAGAGTCTAATAGTTCCTGATTGAGTGCCCAATTAATACGTGTTTGGGCTCGAGCTCTATCCCGCGTGCATTCAAGAACTTGACACAAAAAATCTCTTACCCAGGGGGATTAGTTTCTAATCATTTTTAATTCCCCATAACTCGATAAGGCGTTTATGCGAAGCATAGTCGCCCATTGTTTGTTACCCTTGCCCAAAATCACCCTTCCAATCAATGAATAAGAAAATTCGGCGAGGCGTTGTTGGTAAACATTTTCATCAATCGTAATCAATAATAATCTCCCTTTTTAACAAAGGTTTAGGGATAGAATGGGATTTACCAACCACATACGAAAATGTTGTAAAATTACCTTGGGCCCGCGTCGCCAAATCCATATCGTGGTGAGTACGAAACAATTTTAGCAAAAGAATGGCCAAATGGGATTGAGCCTTAGTATTATAAGTCAAATATCGCGGGTTCGATTCATAATCGGATGTCATTAGGGGAGAGATTCCAAAGAATCGAGGAGCATCTTTGGAAACAACATCAAGGGGGGCTGTGGATGGGATTCCATGCGGATGGCGGATTTACGGCCCCAGGGTCATTGTTTGATAAATGGTTTTATCATGATTTTGATGATTTTGATTTTACACCAAAACAATAGTTTTAAAGGTTGTCCAAATACTCCTAAATGATTTAAAATGGTTTTAATATTTTCCTGAGTATTTCTTCAAGTTTTATTTTCGACAAAATTGGACAACACTTTTAATGATTTTCTGTTAATGTATTTTTACACCAAAACAATATTTCTAAATGTTGTCCTAATACTCCCGATCGGTCTAAAATGTTTTCACTATTTTTCTGAGTATTTCTTGAAGTTTATTTTCGATATAAAATTGGACAACATTTTTGTTTTGAGGTCAACCGATCGCCGTATAGGGCAACCCGCACGAAAGTTGAGGAAAACAAAAAAACTTCATGTTTGCGAGAAAATGGTCAGGCAACCGGTCGCCCTATAGGCAACCGGTGCCATCGACCGGTCGACCCTTGGGCGCCGACTGGGAGCAAAAATTGAAACATAACATTTGCCTTTCATTTTTTGTTGAGTGCGACCAATTGTGGTTAGGGTCGACCGGTCCGAGGTGCACGCGTCGACCGTGCCGCCTCTGTGTAAATGTTGATACGATTTTTCAAAGTCTATTTACGTGCGGCCGCCCTAATGTTTGACAAAAAAATTCTAACCGTTGTCAAACAGACAACTTTTCCCTAAATTGTGGGATTGATTACTAACAGCTATAATCTTGATTTTAATTGCAATTTTTTTGTAGATATCGATTCCAAGAGGAGCCTATCAAGTATCAATCATCTCCTATAAATAGAGGATGTTTTGAAGCACAACTACAAGAGAGAAAACTACAACACAACAAGATACACTCAAGAATACACTTGTTCTTATTTTGTCTTATTTCTTGTTGTAATTTGCCTAGCTATTCACTTTCACATTCTTGAGGTCTAGGCTATTCTTGATTACACTTGCACTCTATTGTATTATCAATTATCGAGTTGTAATCTTGAATTTTTGGGTTATCATTCAACACAAGATATCCTTGTGAGTGTTCTTGTGGTAAGAGCACACTTGGGTGATCTAGGTGTTAGGTGTGAAGATTGTGGTAATCTTCTTGTTGAGGTGTTGAAGAGTGTGGTGCTCTTGAGGGTGAAGATTGTGGTAATCTTCACAAGGTGCCGTTGGAGATTGTGGTAATCTTCAAGTGAGATTGTGGTAATCTCAAAAGGTGGTGTTGAAGAAGAGTGTGGTGCTCTTCAAGGTGTTGTAAGTTGAATTTGTATTAATTTTGGTAATTAATAAAATTCTTTTTCTTTTCGAAATCCATCCCTGGATATCTTGGGGTAGAGGATTAGGCCCTGGTGGGTTGAACCTCTTTAAATCGACGTGTGTTGTCTATATTCCGCACCTTTATTATTGTATTTGAGCATTCGGTTTTAAAAAGAGGGCGAAATTGAAAAGATGGAGATAATCTATTCACCCCCTCTAGATTATCGTAGCCGCTGGACTTACAAGTGGTATCGAGCCAAACTCTTTGGCAAGCTCGTTTCACATTGCGAGTGAAGAGAAACGATCGACTCGGCTACGAACGAAGCTCATCTATCCCAAGACCTCCACCACCAAGCCACCTCGGTTTGATTCCAAAAATTTTATATTTTGGAAAGAAAGAATGGAATGCTACTTACAAGGTTGCGGGTTCGACATTTGGAACACCGTCATTAATGGAGAATCCATTCCGATGAAAGATACACCATACACCTCAAAAGGCTTCAAAAGCTCAATGATGAAGAAAAGAAAATCATCTCCTTAAACGGTAAGGCTTTAAATATTTTTGCATTGTTCATTTACTAATTTAGAAAATGAACATATTGTAGGAATAAAGTCGGCACATGAAGTATGGCAAAAATTAGAAGCCATCTATGGAGTATTTGCAAATGAAAGGAGTCAAACAAAAGCATCTACTTCTCAAGATCATACAAGCTCAAATCTAAGGAATAAGCCTCTTACAACGTCCAATTATGAAGAAGTTGAATATTGTTTTATGGGCATCAATGAAGAAAATGAGGTATGTCTTAAACCTCTACTTCCTATGATATTGTCATTCAAAATGATTATAGTGATTTACAAAATGATTATGATGAACTTCAAAATGAATTCCAAAGCTTACTTGTTAGATACAAAAATTTGAAAAAGGAATTCAATATTTTGAAAAATGATAAGGATAGTTTATTTACTTCTTATGAATCACTATCATGTGCTCACACCACCACACTTGACAAGGTTAGAAACCTTGAAAAGATAATAGTACTCTTGTTGAGAATATTGATTGCATAAAAAAGATTTATTAAAATCCAACTTGAGTACCAATAAAATGTCCAATATTGTTGATATTCATAATTTTGATAAGGGACTTGATCATAAGCCTAATGTTGTTAATCATATGAAAAAAGGATCAAGTCACTATGCATATTGGTCATTATGCTCCTAGAATTATTACTTGTTTTTATTGTGGCAAAAAGGGTCATACAAAATGACTAATTCTTGTCGGGCTAGAAATAACTCTAAATATTGTTGGAGACCTAAAAGTCTCAAAGCTAATCTTAAAGGACCCAAACACATGAGGGTACCACAAAACAATGTCTTTAGGTACCCAAAAGCAAAAATCGGAGAAAATTTATGCCACCAAGAAAACATCAAATGAACGTTTCATTTGATAAAAGAAGGAGAAACTACTCTCAACAAAGCCAATTTCCAAGAAGAGCGTATAATCAAAAATGGGAAGAATACAATCCTTGAAATGGCAAAGACATCATCAACAAGATGATTTTCAAAGAAGAAGAGACCATCAACAATGGGAAGGTAACAAACCTTGAAATGGAGTAATCAAAGAAGTCATCATCAACAAAGTGACTTCTCGAGGAAGATATCATCAACAATGGGACGACACAACCCATTGAAATGGCGTAATTGGTAACCCGTATCTCCCCATTTAAAATATGCATTTTATCTAGTTAGTATGCATGTCTTTATTTGTGCCTATATTGCAAATGAGTTTTCAAGTATTTATTTTTTTAATTAAGGTCTTCAATATATATTTGTGCTTTTAAAATTTTTTGAAAAAGAAGACCTTATATGATGTTTTTAAACTCTTGTGCATCTTTGTAGACTAAAGTGTTTTATCATCTCTTATGGTTTTTTTATGGCATGAGCTTACTTGTGATATCCCTTAGCCTACATTTTTATCATTATGATTTGTGCTAGATTTGTTTTAAGAATTGTGTAGGATTTACATATTTTCACAAATGGGCATTTTGTCAAGAAAGGCTTAAATTATCGAGTACGTTTACTTGTGTTACTTTTACTCTTATAGACTCGATATATGTATTGCCATATGCCTATGTGCTTGTTTTTTATAGTATCTCATACAAGTGCCATTAAGAGGATTTTTTGAAAGGCACTATTCGATATTTGATTGCACATATTTGCTTTGTCAACTTTTGTTCAAATACTTTTTTAAATGAGGTCTCAATTATATGCTATCGGATTTTCAAATTTCAAAGAGACCTTTTATAGCTTTCTTAAGCTTATTTGAACTTGCATGATTTATTAGACTCTTGATGATATTCTAAATGCATAGTATGTGTTCCTTGCTTCATGGTCTATATATGTAGTGTCTATTTCTACTATGCTCTTTTGCAAGATACTTTGTTATTGATGATTGAGACATGTTTTTACACTTGGGCTATTTTTATTCTTGATTATATAAGCGATGCCGTTAATGAGTTTGTTAAGTTGTGTAGATGAGAAATGAAGTACTCCAAATATTGGTTACCTCAAAATATTTGGATGTATATGTTCTTTTGAGAACACCTTAGACAAATTGGATGCCCTATGATGATAGTAATGAAGTAGAAAAAAGGGTATTCCTGAACAAACTCGATGACCAAGGCAACATTGGTCGAACTAAGGCGAGGTTAGTAGCTCAAAGGTATTTTCAAGAAGAAGGTAATTGATTTTGATGTAACATTTGCACTCATAGCACATTTAGTAGCTATTTGCATTTTACTTGCCCATTCTTGTTTTAAGAAAATTTCAAGCTTTACCAAATGGATGTTTAATCCTATTTTCTCAATGGTTTTATTCTAGAAGAAGTCTATGTAAAACAACCTCCGGTGTTTAAAATTTTTTTTTTTGGCCAAATGTTTTTTTTTAAAAAAAAAATAGGCCTTGTACTTGATAGACTTAGCCTTTTTTTTTTTGCTAAATGATTTTACAAGAGGTAAAGTTGATCTTACTCTCTTTGTTTTGAAAAAGGGCAAGATTGTTACTTGTGCATATTTATGAGAATATTTTTGGTACTACTAATGAATATTTGTGCAAGATATTTTTCCAAGTTGATGCAAGGTGTACTTGAAATGAGCATGATGGGGAGCTCAATTTATTGCTTGGACTTCAAATTATTCAATGCCAAGAAGATGGTTATATTTCAAAAGAACTCTTGAAGGAGTTAGGCATTGAAGAAAGAAGAACTATCTCAACCTCTATGGCTAAAGATTGACAAAGGTTGAGAAAGGCATGTCGGTCGACAAACAAATTCGAGTATGTTTTCTTGTATTATTCCTATAGACTCGACATTCCATATGCCTTATGTCTATATGCTCGACTTCAAAAACTATCCCAACGAATCTCATTAAAGTGCCATTAAAAGAAATTTTCAAATATTTGAAAGGCACTTCTTCTTATGACTTGTTATATCCAAAGCTTTAAAACGTTCTTATTTTTTCGGATAACAAGTTCGGTATCTATTATACGGTTATTCGTATTCTAAATTTGGTTCGTCATAATCGAACTAAACATATTGAGATTCGATATATTTTTAAGGGATTGTGATTCTTTAATAAAAACTTGAGATGTGTTTAATTCCATCTCAAGGATAACTCGCGGACTTTTTGATCGTTAACCCGAGTATTTTACCTCATTTCGAGCTTGATTATGATATAATGTATATTGAATGAGGTCTCGTTTGCATTTTGCACGTTTTTAAAACTTAGGGGCGAAAAATCGGATTTTTGGTTGAAAATTCGGATTTTGGAAAAAGCCGACAGATTGGTGGTGAAAGGGTTGAGGCAACCGGCCGCCCTCAACGTCGGCGACGTCGCCCTCAACCTCGACCGGTCGCCCTAGGCTATAATTTGGATTAAAATGGTTCTGCTTGACATTCGCCACTTTGACACATTTTGGCCATTTTTCGTCCCTTTGCAAATTTCACACACAATTCACTTCAAATGAGTTTTGATGCATGAATTATATATTTTGGGGATTATCTAGCTCGACTATCATCATCATTGCTCGTCTTTACCGATTGAATGGTAAGAATTTCACTATCTTTAGCTCAATTGGGTTGAACCCTGAGTTTGTGGCTTATATGCATTTTTCTTGATGCAATTCATATATATTTGTGATGAGCTTATTGATTGTTGATGAATGATAATTGTTTAATTGTATTTGGTGATGAAAAACTTGGCTTGATTACATTTACAAGGCCTATATATATCATTTTCTAATTTTGACGCCCGTCAGTGTTCGATAAAATGTTTCAATGAAAAATTCATCACCTACATGATTCTCTCGATTTCAAAAGTCTTATATATTTATAGAGATCATGTTTTGCTTATGAAGTGATATTTCATAAGCTTCTTCAAGTCGTATGATTCGACTTTTCCCTCCTATTTGGTTTATAAGCTTCAATGTTCAAATAGCTCGATACATCGGTTTAGTTGCGCACTTTGATATGAATATATGATGTATTCATCTTGCTAACATTCTTTTTGATGATTCCAAAGGGGAGAAATAGGTTATAAGCTCTTTAGCTCAAAGAAGCTAAGAAAAGCTTAACGAAAAGAAGCTATAAGTTGCGGCTATTGAAAGTCATGTTGTGGCTATTGAAAGTCATATGTTGTGGATCATATTTTGTCCACTCTTGGTATATTGTGGTTATATATGTTTCTAACAATGTCTCTTTGACAGGGGAGCTTTTAAGTTTTGATACTTAAGCTCATATTGAAAAGCTAAGCCTTTAGGCCTTTAGCTTTTGATTTAGTTAACTTTTTATAACTCTTGTTGTGCATGTTGATAGGGAGCATTTGCAATATGTGTTTGAATATCTCTACTCCCATCCTTGTGTTTTTATTGCATGGAATGTTGTCGCTCACAACGGATAGTTCTCTTTAACCTAGGTAAAATTGTTTTGTTTTCAAAATCGACCTCGTTAAAATTGTTTTGGTTTGTAATCATCAAAAAGGAGATTGTTTGATAAATGGTTTTATCATGATTTTGATGATTTTGATTTTACACCAAAACAATGGTTTTAAAGGTTGTCCAAATACTCCTAAATGATTTAAAATAGTTTTAATATTTTCCTGAGTATTTCTTCAAGTTTTATTTTAACAAAATTGGACAACACTTTTAATGATTTTACATTAATGTATTTTTACACCAAAACAATATTTCTAAATGTTGTCCTAATACTCCCAATCGGTCTAAAATGTTTTCACTATTTTTCTGAGTATTTCTTGAAGTTTATTTTCGATATAAAATTGGACAACATTTTTGTTTTGAGGTCAACCTATCGCCGTATAGGGCAACCCGTGCACGAAAGTTGAGGAAAACAGAAAACTTCATGTTTGCGAGAAAATGGTCAGGGCAACGTCGCCCTATAGGGCAACCGGCGGTCGCCGTCGACCCGATCGACCCCGCGACGGCGCGGCCGTGCGGGAGCAAAAATTGAAAGCAGAACATTTGCCTTTCATTTTTTGTTGAGTCGACGACCAGGTTGTGGTTAGGGTCGACCGGTCGAGATGCACGTCGACGACGACGCCTGCATGTAAATGTTGATACGATTTTTCAAAGTCTATTTACGTGCGACGGTCGCCTAATGTTTGACAAAAAATTCTAACCGTTGTCGTGACAGACTTTTCCCTAAATTGTGGGATTGATTTCTAACAAATTTATAATCTTGATTTTAATTGCAATTTTTTTGTAGATATCGATTCCAAGAGGAGCCTATCAAGTATCAATCATCTCCTATAAATAGAGGATGTTTTGAAGCACAACTACAAGAGAGAAAACTACAACACAACAAGATACACTCAAGAATACACTTGTTCTTATTTTGTCTTATTTCTTGTTGTAATTTGCCTAGCTATTCACTTTCACATTCTTGAGGTCTAGGCTATTCTTGATTACACTTGCACTCTATTGTATTATCAATTATCGAGTTGTAATCTTGAATTTTTGGGTTATCATTCAACACAAGATATCCTTGTGAGTGTTCTTGTGGTAAGAGCACACTTGGGTGATCTAGGTGTTAGGTGTGAGAAGATTGTGGTAATCTTCTCGTTGAGGTGTTGAAGAGTGTGGTGCTCTTGAGGGTGAAGATCAGGTAATCTTCACAAGGTGCCGTTGGAGATTGTGGTAATCTTCAAGTGAGATTGTGGTAATCTCAAAGTGGTGTGTGAAGAAGAGTGTGGTGCTCTTCAAGGTGTTGTAAGTTGAATTTGTATTAATTTTGGTAATTAATAAAATTCTTTTTCTTTTCGAAATCCATCCCTGGATATCTTTGGGGTGGTAGAGGATTAGGCCCTGGTGGGTTGAACCTCTTTAAATCGACGTGTGTTGTCTATATTCCGCACCTTTATTATTGTATTTGAGCATTCGGTTTTAAAAGAGGGCGAAATTGAAAAGATGGAGATAATCTATTCACCCCCTCTAGATTATCGTAGCAGCGACTTACTTCATCATCACCCCCGTATAGCAGAATACTTTGGGGGGACCATTGTTGCTGAGTATTGGCACTTTGAAGGAGAGGAGGACCACTTTGTTGTAACCACCTTGCGAGGGACCACAAATTGAAACCACCTTAGGAGGGGGACCGCCGCCAAGGGGACCACCTTTGATGAGTTCATGGCGATCCATCCCCAAGTAAGAGATTCGAAGGATCCATGAATAAACCCTTGCAAAAATCCACATAAAACATAAGAGAACTCGTAGAGGAGAAAACCAATGGAGAACAAGATGTAGCAAAGGAGCAAACATCATAACCGACGGCTTGTATCCGAACGCAATGAAGTCATGGAGGCACGACCACTGGGTTTGGGAGAAGAGAGAGAAAAGAGCATCCTCTTAGCTATCAAAATTTCCGTGCGACTAAAATTAGGATGGAAATTTTCTTATAGATCTTATTTCACATATTTAGGCTTTATTTAATTATTTTTTGATTTATTTAATAATTTTTATAAATTTGTTTTTATATTTTCCACATTTAATTTTGTATATTTTTACATTCTAATTGTTAATTTGTAAATTTTTTAAATTGGTTTTAAGATTTTCAAATTTGTATATTAGTAAATTTTTATAATAATTTTTAGACTTATTTTACGTGCCATAAGAAATTATTTTTCGCACATAAGCAATTAACTTAAATTTGGCAATTCGGACTCAACATTGAGGTCCATAAGACAATTAGCCGAATTGAATTCGTGCTCAATTTGCTAAAATTCTAATGTTATTGTCCTAAATTGAAAGCCCGCAAACTTATTGTCCTACTTTGCCAATATGGTATAAATATTGTTCTTATTTTGCAATTAAGTCTAGATCACTTTAAATAAAATGTTTTTCTTTTTTTGAAAAAAATGGTTTTAAAAAATAAAATTTATTTGAGAACTCTCAATTAATGAAACATAGAAGATAAAATTGGAACTAAAATAATAATAATTTGTACGTACTTGAAAATAAGAATACCAAATCATCTCATCCCAAGATAATGGAACTTAGAGGACCATAGATAAAACGTACTACTAATGACTATAATCAATCTAATGCCACATTTTCTTGTACTAATTAAATTAGAACCCAGTCCTGATCTACTCTATTTGGAGTAGTTTTAGTAATGTAAAAGGATTTGGATTCTGCAGCCATGAGAGAGGAATTTGAAGAATGAAAAGAATTAAGGCTGCCTAGGACAGTATTATGATACCATAAAGAAGTTAAGAGATTAGCTGGAAAAATATGGCACACTTCATTCCGATCCTTCCATCAATGTAGGGTGTTCATTTTTTGAATCAATTCAAAATTTGATTCGACTCGAATTCAAATCTCAATTTCGAATTAGGATTTTTAAATTTCGAATATGAATATTCGAATCGAATAATGAATTGAGGATTTTTTTCTTAATTCTTTTCGAAAATCCTAATTCGAGTGAAATTCGAGTAAATTCGATTCGAGTATTGATCCATATTCGTATTTCAATTGATTAGTGTACTAATTCGAACTCAATTATAATTCAAATTTAATTTATATATTATATATTTGAAACATTATGGAGATATAAATTGCATATGCAAATAGAAAAAATATAATTAATTGATGTATATATAAACAACATCTAATTTCACATGGCTATTATAATAAAATCATTGAGGTAGAACTATAACATTAGTCATAGCTAGTTTCATAGTTCAATCTCATTTCAAAGTCACAATATTTTTTGCGTAGTTCATGAATTGTCTTATGACGTACATAAACTTAAAAGAACAATATGTTTTTATTTCAACAAAGAATAATATGATCTCGATTTTAATATATTTTAGCATAAAAAGTATTTTGTCTTTAGTTTTGTAATATCTTTAAAGTAACTATATCACTACAAGAAAACAAGGAAATTCCAACGAGAAAAATCTGTTGGAATTTGGCCAATTACTATTGGAATTATCGATTCCAACGGAAATTCCAACATAAAATGCATAGTTGGTAAAATGGCCATTGGAATGGCAAAATTCCAATGGAAATTCCAATAAAAAAATATTCCAAAAGTATTTTCAACGTTATTTATCCATTGGAATATACAACAGTTGAAAGAAAACTCCAATATTTTTTTCAACACTAATCCCAACAAATTTATACCATTGGAATATATGTAATCGTTGGAAAAAAACTCCAACAGATTATTCCAACGAGTTATACTATTGGAATTTAGTCCAATGGTATATATCAGTTGGAATATTCAATCAATTTATCTCATTATCTAATATCTTTAACTTTCCAGTAGGTCACCCATCATCAATTTGTCCCAAGTCAAGCACATTTAACTATGTAGTTTCAATATGATTGACTCCAGAAGAGAAGATATATTATATTGATATGGATAATACTATCAAATCTTTTAACCTCTACTGAAATTTTCCAATGGTATTGGAATTTCTAATGGAATTTTCCAACAACATGTTGTACCATTGGAATTTTAAAAACTCCAACAAAAATTCCAATGATTAATTCCAACATTTGGTTTACTTTTATAATTTTCCAATGGTATGTTTTAGCAATGTAATTTCTGTTGGAATTTTTAAAATTCCAATAGTATTTTCAATAGTTTATTATTACTGTTGGAATTTTCCAACGATTTATTGTGTGGTTAGAATTTCCGTTGAAATTTTAAATTCCAACATGAATTTCAACATTTTATACCAACAATTACATTTCTAGTTAGAACTTTTTATTGGAATTTTCCAATGGTATTATGTAGAATAGAATTTACATTGGAATTTTAAAAATTTCAACGATTTTCTATTTCGTTGGAATTATTTTGTTGGAATTTGATTGTTTTCTTGTAGTGTATAGTTTTGATAATTTGTATGGTTTTGCTTATGTTTTAGTTTCATTATAGAACTTTTTTGTTAAAAATAAAATAAAAATTTTACATGAAAAATATGGGGTTTGGATCTAAAAAAAATATGAGTCGAAATAAAAAAACGATTGCCCGATTTATAGATAAATTTGGATTGACTCGAATTCAATTCGAAACGATAAATCCAATTCAATTAAATTTGGTTCGAAATTAATCGAATTAGGATCGAATTTCGAATTGAGGTTTTAAAAATCCCATTTGATTAATTCGATTAGAACACCCCTATGACAATGGAGTTTATATAAGTTACAACATGCCTCCTCTAATTATAGAAGACAGATACAAATCAATCAATATTATCAATGATATGGTAAGAACCAATCAAGACAATCCTAAATATGGGAAGAAAATCAAATCAATCGATTATCGTATGGTATAAAAGCAATAAAAACCCTAGTAAATATGGAAGAAAAATCGAGAAAATCAAATATTAAGTTTCCTTATCGGGTTTGACCCGTTCTAACCCGTCGATTAAATCTCAAAATGAACAAGTATTAGTATCGACTAATACTTTTATGTAGAAATACTAATATATTTTATTAGAAAAACTAATACTTTGTAAGAGCACTACTAAAAATACTCTCTGGAAATTACTAATACTTTTTCTAGAAACTACTAATACTTTTCCGAGGGACAACTAATACATTTCCTGAGTATATTCATGAGAAATACTAAAATACTCTTCTTGGAACTACTAATACATTTGAATAACAAACTAATACTTTTTAGAAGGGCGACTAATACTTTTCGAAAAATTTGTTAATACATTTCGGAAAAAAATTTAATTATATATTCGGAAACTAATAATACATTTCGGAAAATCGCTAATACATTATAGAAGGATGACTAATACTTTTCGGAAGTCCATTGTACATTTCGGGAGAAAAATTTAATTATATTCAAGGAACTACTAATACTTTTTCGAGGAACTACTAATACTTTTTGTGGGATTGCTAATACATTTTGGGAGTATATTCGGAAAAATACTAAAAACTCTTGAGAACTACTAATACATTTCATAAGAACTGCTAAAACTTTTTAGAAGGACAACTAATACTTTTGGAAGATCATATTATCTGGTGGTCCTTGAAAATTACTAAACACCACTGCTAATATTACGAAAATGCCACCGGTTCGCGGGTCGATCCGTCTAATAGGCCGGACCGTTACGGTCCGACAGAGTTTTTTGTTTTTTAATAAGTTGGGGAGAAGTGGTTGGAGGAAAGATAAATTTGAAAGAAATTGAAAGATATAGGGTTTGAGCGCGATCAATACTCTTACAAATAGTGATCAATACTACTTGAAATATTTCCCATGGTGATCGTTATCTTGTAATTAAACACTTGCAGTTAATATAGATAAAATATAATTATTCTCAATTTTTAAAAGTACATAAAACATTTATTTATTTAATTCCAAGTGACAAATCCATAATTGAGTCAAATAAACAAACAAAAAAGTGATCGTGACGTATCAGGCATCCATGCAATGATTTTATTTGTCCAATTAAGTCATTGTCTTACCAAAAATAGAAAAAAATAGCCTCATGCATGAGCCATGCGGCCACTTGATTTCTGCATTTATTAGCAATATTCTTTGCATTAGTCACCACTTCTTTGGCCAATGAATGATCTATAAATAAAACGGACTTTAGAAGAAACCTTACCAACAGAAATTAAAGTAGACAAAATGTGGAAAATTGCCCTCATTCCAGTGTTTGGCATACTAGTTTTGTGGGCATGGCAATTTTTCAATTGGGTTTGGGTGAAACCAAGGAAGACTGAGAAGTTATTTAGAAAGCAAGGCATGAAAGGAAGTTCTTACAAGTTTCTGTTTGGGGATACTAAAGAGGCTGAACTTATGTATAAAGAAGCCTATTCCAAACCTATTGATATTCACGACGACATTGCGCCGCGTATCATGCCAAATATTCTCCACGCCATAAAGACATACGGTACTAGAAAATTATGTAGAAAAATTTAGTATGATAATCGATTTTACTAAGCTTTTTTTCCTGATGTAGAATCCAAGATTTAATTAGCAAACCGGAGTTAAACTCCTCATTTTAAAGTTTTTTTTGTTGATGTTATATTATGTATAGCTAGCTATTGATATATATCTTAACTGTATCATATATTATATTTTGGGAAAATTGTAATATTGGTGTGGTAACTTGGCCTCCTTAGATTTTTGATCCGCTAAGTTATCAATGTTTGGTTTTAGCTCGATAACATTAAAAATTTGGGACATTTATTCCTATTTCGCCAAAAAAATTCCAATTTAACTGTAAATTAGTGATTTGGACCGGAATGTTGATGACATGAACGACAAATCGATGATTTTTTTTCAATTTGTAAGGAAAATTGTCACGTTTGTGTTCTCCTCTTTTAAAACTTTGACTCCTTCAAGGCTAAGACGTAAGCTAAAAAGTACGCTTTCTAGAGTTTTAGCTTTGACACCAATGGCTACTTAAGCTGATGTCTCACTGTATATTTTATGTTTGAGAAAAAATAAATAAAAATGATAAGTAAGCAGAACCTAGAATAGAAATTCGATCCCAATAATTTGGCTGGAACCCATTCTATGCTTACTTGTCATTTATGTTAATTTTTTTGTCAAATGTATATACAGTCAGCAAACAAGTGTCAATTTTCCCTCCAAATTGAAAAATTGCTTAATTTATTGTACATGTTATCAACATTCCGGTCCAAATCAACAAATTTTTCAGCTAAATTAGTATTTCCATGTAAAATTTACATTTTAAAATTTGCCAAATCAAAAATTTAAATTCCACATTATTCATTATTATTATTAGTGAAAATAAAAAATATATATCCCTCTCGTAAATTTGAAATTTTGTATTTCATATATGCAGGAAATTATTCATTCATTTGGTCTGGGTCAAGACCACGAGTATTCGTAATGGACCCTGATGTTATTAGAGAAGTGCTGACTAAATACCATACATATCATAAGTCTTTTAAAACATCCAATGAAATAGCTAAGATGTTGGCTGCCGGCCTTGTTATTAAAGAGGGTGAAGAGTGGGCAAAAGCTAGAATGAAGTTGAACCCCGCTTTTCATTTGGAAAAATTGAAGGTGAGTTTTATCATTATTGAATAATTTAAAATAGAGTAATTAAGTTATATAAATTATTCTTAAAATTTGGCCTAATTATAAAAAAGAATAATTTAATTATTTAAAAGAATGATCTTGAGGTACGAATGTGTTTTATATTTTGCACTTGCCATTACTTGACATTGTCATCAAAACAATGTTTTATGTAGCGTACATGCTAGGGGTGTCAATTTACGACCGCGACACGATAAAAGACGACACAAAAATGCACCGCGAAAATAAGCGGGTTAGTGTTTAGCCTTATCGTGTTAGTGTCCTTATCGTGTTGACACGATAAGGACACGAAAAATTAAATCGTGGTCGTGTTTAGTGTTTTATCGTGTTTACACGATAGTGACACGAACACGCGTTAGTGACACGATAATGACAACGCATTACGACACGAACACGATAAGGACACGATAATGACACGCGTTGACTGCTAATGACACGATAATAACACGACACGAAAGCGATAAGGACACGATAATGACACATTTACCTGTTAGTGACACGATAACCTTGATATTTTGTATATTTATGTCGTGTATTTTCGTGTAAAATCGTGTCATATCGTGTAATTTGCTATCGTGTATTAACGTGTAAATCATTTTTTTTATTTTTGACTTATCGTGTCACTATCGTGTCGTAAATGTCGACACGAAAATTTTCGTGTTAAATTAATAGGTGGTGGAGCGGATCCTTATCGTGTCGTGTTCGTGTTTGCCCTTATCGTGTGCGTGTCGTTATCGTGTCGACACGAAACACGACACGATAACACGATTTGACACCCCTAGTACATGCAAACAAACCGGTAAAGTCAAGCCACCGGTAAGTGGTTTAGTGGGTCGGACTGTTCAGCCACCGATTCAACCAGTTTAATCAAAATTAATTAATTCCTTTTAATATTGTATTAAACAATAATGTAATGTATTTTAAAAATAAAATATATGATATATATAATATAGCTCAAATTTCAAGTAAATCACATAAATATAATAAGAATTATCAAATTTAAATTCTAAAAGAAATAAAAAAATAAAAAACAGATTAAAATCAATTTTTGCCCGTTCTGACCCGTTCCAGACAGTTTGACTGGTTTTGACCGCGGGATGTTTTTGGAGGTTTATTTGACCAGTCTTACCCCTGGTTTCCGGTTGAATAGTTCGGTACGGTACATTATCTAAAACATTGCATCAGAACAGGAAATATGTTGGATCTAGCATGCCCTAATTAATAAAAAAAAACGAATAAGCCCTTTAGTTTTCAGCTATAAGTCTTGACATTCTATTTTTTCTGTTGCTTAAAACAGCCAATGGTGCCTGCAATTCAAGTGTGCTCTCAAAACACCCTAAATGAATGGAAGGAGATGGCATCAAAGGGTGGGGGGTCTTGTTGCTTTGATGTGTACCCCTATCTCGAAGTATTTACTAGTTCAGTATTGGCGCGATTAATGTTTGACTCTACCTATACTGAACAGCTAAAACAGACTTTCTTACAACTCTCAGAGCTTGCATTTATGGGAAAATTAGCTACCAATCAATCCATTAACTCTGCCTGGAGAAAAGTAAGGTTCCTTTTTTTTTTTTAATTTTTTTTCCAATGAGGCAGAATCAAACCTAAGATTTTTTTTTTCCTAATTAGCACGAATCCCAGGCTCTTTTATTTTTTTTTTTTTTGTAATTATCCCTATCTATTACTTGGTATTCCATAAAATTTTGGAATTCATGCATGTGTTGCTATAAAATTGTAGGTATTTCCCAACCAAAAAGAATCGAAGAGCCAAAGAAATTGACAAATACGTACGAGCATCATTTACCTCCATGATTAATCAAAGACTAGAAAAGAGAAAGGCTGGAGTAGAGCATGCCAATCAGGACTTACTGGATCTATTCATGCAAGAATTGTACGATGGGAAAATTTAAATGATGGAGATCGTCAGAGGATTATTGATGATATTATTGGGCAGTGCAAGATATTTTTCTACGCAGGTTATGAGACCAATTCGAATCTCTTGACTTGGACCATGGTTATGCTTTCGGCTCACCAAGACTGGCAAGCTCGTGCTAGAGAAGAGGCAGTACAAGTACTAGGCAACAAAAACGAAATCACTTATGAGGACTTGGGAAGCTCAAAATTGTAAGTTTAAGGTTTCGTTAATTAATTCATTCACTACAAAATGATTATGTCACTAAATTTACGATTCCTATAGAATTCTAATAGAACAAAAAATATTATTTTCTCCAAACTATATATATGACCCATTCTTTGTCAAATTAATCACCACCAGTTTTTAAATTTACCAACGAAATATTGTAGAAGCGTTTACCAACACTCATCTCTAAGGGTACTTTAGTCATTCTTGTTGGTACTAGACTTGTATAAAATATAAAATAAATTCAACGGGTAAATTGCAATTTTAAGTTTGTATCCATAGAAAGTAGGCAATGATAGTCCTGTAAAAATTATGATTTGCCAAATAGTCATAGAATTTTTAAAAAGCTCTCAATTTTAGTTGTTTGGTCGCCAAAAGTTTTAAAAAATTTGCCAAATATATCCACTTGTTTACATGTCCGCACTTATCAATACATATATGTAATACAAACTACAAAATGAATATAAGGAAAATAGTTTCAATCCTATGATTTGGACTACTTGGAGATTTGATCCTCTAAATAGTCATCCTTAAATTTTGGTCCAATATCTTTTAAATATTTGGACATTTAGTCCAGTGTTGACCAGAATTATGTAATTTACCCTAATTGTTAACTAGGACCAATGTGTGCTAATATGTCTAAGATATATAGGGATTTTAGTGATTTGACATAAAAATTGATGTGTAGAATCACCAAAAATTGACCAAAATATTTTGCGCCAAATCAGCGAAATTCGCAATATTTTTGACATGTTTCCACCTGACCGATTATATTCAACAATTTTATATAAACTTACAAAATTTCAGTTAAATTAAATAAGACTAAATGTACTAATATTTAAAAGATGTTGAACTAAAATTTAAAGATGGCTAGTTAGATAACTAAATCTCAAGATTGTCCAACTTATAGGACCAAAGAAATTATTTTCCCTTATCGAATACAAAATATGGACTTCTAATCAATTCTATGGGTTTTATTTATTGTTTAATTAATTGTCAATGCAGGCAACAATGATTTTGAACGAGATGTTGCGTTTATTCCCATCATCCATGGAACTCAGTAGACTTGTTAAAGAAGAAACAATATTAGGTGGGTACACAATCCCAAAAGACACACTAGTAACATGCCCAATAATTATTTTGCAAAGGAGCACTGAGATATGGGGTAAAGACGCTGGAGAATTCAACCCCGAAAGGTTTGCTGAAGGAATTATTAAAGCTACTAAAGGTGAGAACGCATATATGCCTTTCGGGTGGGGTCCACGTATCTGCATTGCTCAGAATTTCGCTTTGTTGGAGTCTAAAACTTTCTTGGCGATGCTCTTACTCAATTTCTCCTTTCAACTTTCTCCGACCTACGTGCACGCGCCGTTTGTCGATTTCACCCTTCATCCACAGTATGGCGCTCCAATAGTGTTACAGAAACTCTAGCGCGTACGAATCACCATCATCATCACTAAATCAATCATATTATTCTATCCTTGCAGTTATGTCTAAAAATAAAAAAGAAGACCAAGCCCTACACCTCAAGGAGACGGTTTTTACACTTGAAATACACAATTACACATATTTCTAAGAGAAAAACACAATTCAATGAAGAACGACACAAGACTTTTTGCATCTACGAAGACACAAGAGTTCGAGACTTTGAAGAAGGATCCATCCCGACAAGAGGGTTCTATCCTCATAGTTTAGATCTTTTGTTTTTACTTAATTCAATATCAACTTATTTGATTTCAAGTTTGTCTATGAATTTGTTTTCAAGTATGTTAGGCTAAATCTTTTTGATCCTAAGACACAATAAAAACATGTATTAATGTTATTTCTAATTTGATAGTTTTACTTAATTGGTTTCTTGTGTTCTATTAATTCGAGTGCTTATTTCTTGTAGATTATCCGATCAATAATTTGGATGTCTTATTTGTTAGTTCATAATTAGGAGATGAGTTCTAACTTACGGAAAACGAATTCATAACATAAATGGATATAGAGTCGGAGGCTTATAACTACTTTAGGAATTGAACCTATAGATACACATAAACCGGTGTTCATGAAACATTAATTGATACTAGCAATTGGTATTAATGAACTGTTTATTTGCTTTGGTAGGGGGAATAAACTACTTTAGGAATTGAACCCATAGATATACAGAAACTGATTTTCATGAAACATTAATTTACATTGATGAAGCTGTTTGAGATTATATTTCTAGGGTTGCTTTCGTATTTGTTTATGTCTTGTGAAGTTCGGATATTTAACAATTTATCGATATTTTATTTGATAACTTAGGCTTAGATTAGATAACAACTCTTTGATTTTGGTCGCTTCAATAAAATTGAAATACGATATTTATTGTACTTTATGTGTTTTGTATTCATTCCCTGAGGATTACGACCTTACTCGCTGCTATCTACTAGCTACATTGTACACTTTGCGCTTTAGTAAAAGATTTTCATGATCAATTAGTAGCTTTACAATTACTTTTGTCCCGAAGGGCAAAAAAGATAGATATTCCGATGTGCAACCTAAATAGGTCTCAAGTTATGTGTTTTGATGTTACGAACGAAGATATACTTGAATATGGGGTTGCTCTCAGATTCAGATGGAAGAACATGTACCCAAGAAAGGAGCTCGGACAAATGCACACACGGGGTGAATTCACACGACTCGATCTTGCAAATTGCTTACTCACATCTGATTTGATGGACGAACTCCCTACTTCACCTGGAATGTACCCTCTTCCTAGGACCATTTTCGATAAGCATTCCAAGGCACAAGCGAAACTTATCCATGGGTGGAAGAACTATTGTTTTCCACTCAAGGAGCATATATTTAATGTGTTTTAGTTGGCTTTCTTTATTGGGCGTAATCTGATAATTCTTGCGTTTTTGCGAGGAACGGAGCTTATATTGAAAAGATATCGATAGGGCGGCGTGGACAAAAATATCGAATGAGAAGAGACGATCAAATATGTGGAGAAAATGACGAAAGCAGAAAAACACGGTCAGCACAGTGTAATAATACACGCCCGTAGTGTGATACGCAGCAACCGTGTGATATTACACGCCCGTCCGACTTGTTCGAGGAAGAATTTGAGAGACGGAATATACGACCCCAACCCAGTGTAATAGTACGATCGTGTAATTTGCTTCGAGGCCAAAATAGAGACAAAAATAGAAAACACGATCGAATCGTATATTAATACACGGTTGTGTATTTTGTCTTGATGGATTTTGTTTCCTAATTTCGTCGGAACTCTACCAGCTGATCTCTCAAAGCATCTATAAAAGGAAGACCAAGCCCTACACCTCAGGAGATGATTTTAACACACGGAAATACTCAATTACACATACTTACGAGAGAAAACACAATTGATGAAGAGCGACACAAGAGCTTTCGCATCTCACGAAGCACAAGTTTGAGACTTTGAAGAAGGATCCATCCCGACAAGAAAGGTTCTATCCTAATAGTTTAGATCTTTTGTTTGTATTTAATTCAATGTCAACTTATTTGATTTTAAGTTTGTCAATGAATTTGTTTTCAAGTATGATCTTGTTGATCCCAGAGCACGATTAAAAACGTGCATTCATGTTAATTCTAATTTGATTGTTTTACTTAATTAGTTTCTTGTGTTCTATTTATGAATTAGAGTGTTTATTTCTTATAGATTATGTGATCAATAATTTGCATGTCTTATTTGTTAGTTCATACTTCATAAGATGAATTATAACTTACAAAAACCAATTCATAACATAAACGGGTATAGATTTGGCTTATAACTGTTTGTGGGGGTTTACTTCAATACTAAGATCTTTTGGGAGTTAATATTAATTGTTGAGTAGGGATACTAGAAAATGGTATTAATAAACTACTTATTTGCTTCGGGAGGGAATAAACTACTCTAGAAATGAACTCATAGATACATAGAAATGGTTTTGATGAAACATTAATTGGAATTTACATTGATGAAGCATGTTGAGATTATGTTCCTTAGGTTGCTTTTGCATTTGTTGAAAACTTGTGAAGTTCGGTTCTTTAACAATTTATAGATATTTTATTTGATAACTTTGGCTTAGTTAGATAAACAAACCCTTCGATTTTTGGTTGCTTAAATAAAATTGAAATATGATATTTACTGTATTTATGTTTTTCGTATTCAATCCCTGAAGATTACGACATTGTTCGCCGTTATCTGCTAGCTATACTGTACACTTGCAATTTAATGAAAAGATTTTCACTAAGTCAATAGGAATTTAATTTCCAACCGGTTTGGTAGCGGGATTTAAAAATTTCAATCCTACCCCTTTAAGTCCGGAAAATAGCAATTTTAGCTTAGAACCTTTATAATCTGATGGCTGGCGAACTGGGATCCACTTATCAAGAAATTAATTTTGATGAGTTCAAAATACTTAAGAAATATTATAATTTTACTAGGTTCGCGGTCCAGTCTCAGAAAGTTACAAAATGTCCCCTACTTACTTAGAAGTATGCATTTTCATCATTTCGGTGATAACGTTTATTTTACAACCCGGATTCCGCTCAAGTTTTTGGGGTAGGTCGAGTAGGTTATAAATAATATTTTGAGATTATACAGTTTTAATATTTTCTGGAAATTTTCGAAATTTACAGTTTTGCCCCTATTTTTTTACAAAACTTGCATATTTACCGTTTTGTCGACAACTTTTTTCAACTCGATTTCACTCAAATTTTCGTGGTAGATCCAGTAGGTGATAAATAATATTTTAAGATTAAAAATTTCAGTTTATAGGTTCCGTTTCTGGAATTTTTATAAATTTACCCCTTATTTTACAAGATTTGCAATTTTTTTACACGTTAGCTTAAAAGTTTACGTTTCAACCTCTATAACCATATACGAATAGTTTGTAGGTGTCAAAGTATATGTTATTTTGGTATCAGTCCAGATCAGTTTCAAAAATTACAAATAGGTCCTCCAAGTTTATTAAATCACACATAGGTCCAAAAATATCGTTTTGGCCCTAATAATTTTATTACCCATAAATCCATACTAAATCACACCATAATATAGAAAAATACATCATATAAAGACACATGAATTTCAGAAAATTTTTAGATTCAAGTAGGGACACAAAAATGGCATCAAACATACTTTTTTTTTTTTTTATCACATTTCACCTTAAGAATATTAAGCATAACTTCAAAATGAAATTTTCTTCATCATGAATGTCATTTTAAAAGATGCATATGGCTATATAAAGACATAAAAATCAGTGTTATGCATTTAAATATATATGAAGGGTTTGGAATTTTACCACCCACCTCACAAAATAGTTGACGAGTTTGAGCTCGAAAAATCCATTCTTGTTCTACCTTAGTTTGACTCCTTAAAGAAAAAGAAAAAGAAAATGGATGATAAAGAGTTTGGTGTAAGAACTAAAGGTAAAATATAAGTATCAAAAGAAAATTTTAATCACTTACCTTAATAGCCTTCTATTACTTCTTCCCTTCCTACTACTTGAAGACTTCAACTAACACAAAGTCTCTTCTCTTTTTTCGCTCTACTTCCTGGTCCTTTGTCTAAAGTGGAGGAAGAGTTGTGTTTTATTTTTATTTATTTTTCTTGATTGAGTGTTGGATAAATGATCAATTTAGAAACAATTACATAAAACTTTATTTTTCTCCATTTTCTCCTCTTGGAATGCACCCCAAAACTTATTCGCCAAAAATATTTTGGTTCTTACAATTTATGAAGTGTACAATGTAGTTCATAGAATAATGACAAACAAGGTTATATTCCTCGAGGGATTGATATGTGAAACACTTAGGCTATAATAACATCGTATTCTAATTTTATTGAAGCGGCCAAATATCCGAGTTTTTGATAAAAATCGAAAATGACAAAATAAAAGAAATAAATTTGCGAACTCTACAAATATTTTTAACAACTACAGGAGCAACCTTAGGCACATAATCTCAACACGTTTCTTCAATATTAAATCCAATTAAAATTTCAAAACTAATTCATGCAATTCTATGGGTTCAATTCCTAAGATAGTTTATTCCCCATCCCGGGCAGCGCATAAACAATAGATTAATAAAAATTGTAGGTCTCCCAATTCGATACAACTATTATTAACTTGAAAATGATCTATGAATTGAATGACTCCCCATAAATAGTTGTAGGTCTCCCGACTCGATACACCCGTTTATGTCTGAATTCGATTTCCGTCTTTGTTAGAATTTCTCTTACGAATTTCGCACTAACAAATATGACATGCAAATTAATAGCCAAATAAAAAGCAATTAAGAATAAGAACTGGAATTTATAAAATAGAAAACATGAATCAATTAAGAAAACAATTAATCAAGATTTAACATGAATCCATAGTTTCGATTATGCCCCTAAGATCTGAAATATTAACCAAACATTGATAATAAATTCATAGACAAATTCTAAATCAGTATTATGACATCGTTTAATCACAGACAAGATATCTAGACATAGAAAGAAAACCTCTTCTTGTCGGATGGATTTCCCAAAAACTTGTTCGCCAAAAATATTTGGATCATACAAATGCAAGTGTACAGTGTAGTTTATAGAATAATAGCAAGCAAGGTCGTATTCCTCAGGGATTGATATGTGAAACACTTAGTCAATAATAACATCGCATTCCAATTTTATTGAAGCGACGAATATCCAATTATAATAAAAATCGAAAATAAAGAAATAAAAAGAAATAAATTTGGGAACCCCACAAGTATTTTCAACAACTATAGGATCAACCTATTGCACATATTCTCAACATGTTTCTTCAATATTAAATCCAACTAAGTTTCAAAACCAATTCATGAAATTCTATGGGCTCAATTCCTAAGATAGTTTATTCCCTTCCTAAGGCGACGCATAAACAAAGTAGACTTATAACAATTCTAGGTCTCCAGGACTCGATACAACTATTATTAACTCTCAAAATATTTATAAATTGAATGATTCCCCATAAACGATTGTTGTAGGTCTCCCGACTCGCTAAACCCGTTTATGTCTGAATTGATTTCCATCTTTGTTAGAACTCTCTTCTTCCGAATTTTCCACTAACAAATATACATGCTAATTATTGGCCAAATAAAAAGCAATTAAGAATAAGCACACGAATTAAATGGAAATAGAAAGCATGAATCAATTAAGAAAGCAATTAATCAAGATTTAACATGAATCCGCAATTTTGATTATGCCCATAGGATCGAAAGATTAGCCAAACATTGATAACAAATTCATAGACAAATTCAAATCAATATTATGACATCATTTAAGCACAGACAAGAGAGATCTAGACATAGAAAGAAAACTCCTTCTTGTCGGGATGGATTCCTCTCCTAAGCCTTCTAAGCTCTTGTGCTCCCCGTAGATGCGAAAGGCATTGTGGTGTTCTTCGCGACCCTAGCCCTCCTCTCTCAGAAGACTTTAAATCTTGTGTTCCAGCGTAATTTGATGTGTCGTATTGTGCATAAAGTGATTATTTTTCATACAAGCCTTAGGTACCTTTTATAGATGATGAGAGAGATCACTTGTACAGTTGGAACGGGAAAAGGACTCCAAAAAACGCGTGACAGAGTCCCACACGGCCTGGCCATGTGGCCTTACACGACCGTGTGGGTTTTCTCACCAACCTCACACGCCTTGTGGATTTCACACGGTCTAGCTATGTGTCTTATTTCCGTCCTCTGTTTCTTCCCTTTTTCAAACGGATATGTCATTTTTCACACGGGCATGTCACACGGCCGTGTAGTTCCACACGGTCCGGCCGTGTGACTAGGAAATGTTCGAATTTTCTCCTGGGGTCTTGATAAAATTTTTGACCTTTCTCTTAGCTTTTCATAGCCACTTGAATTACCTTATTATCAATTTTGTAGAGAAAGTTATGACCAAAATACTAAACCCTGCCAGTGCTGGACACTGTTAGCGCATTTGGACGTTTTTGAAGGAAATTCTCTTTTGTTCGACCGTCCATGCTTCTCTCCTTCACATTTCTTGCTCGTACATTGTATTTTGACATATCCTTTGAATGTGATATCGCATTTTATCCAATTTAGCTCTATTTTCTGTAAAATTCACAAGAGTACATAGTATCACGCCCAACAAGGGAAACCAAGTAAAATACACCAATATGCGTGCAAATGCATCAATTATATATCAAAATAAGCCCTTAAATGCACGTATATTTTATACACATCAGTCCAGTGAGTGAGGGTTGAGTGCATGGGAAATGGGATTGCTTGTATGGGGAGAGGTGAAAGCACATGCAGGATGGAGTGTAGGCTTCCATAATCCTAATGGTGACTAGGTGTGGTGAGATAGGTGTAGGTTCTAGGAGATCATGTGGATACTTTTAGCCTCCTAACCTATGACTACCAAGTCATCCTCCTTTGTAATATGTAACAATATACTATATATATAACTATATACTATATATTATCATTACATATATAAGTCAAGGTTAGTAATGTCATACAATGTAATTATATCATACTTGTTATAACTAAGATGCTACTACTAATCTAATAGTTATGGATTAAATTAATTAGTAAAATTGGAATTTAATAACTATACTACTAAGGTTCAATAAAATAAAAATAAATTAGATTAAATGGCATTATTATAACAAAGTTGGTTAATTATAAAAAATTTGATTAATCCATCATGGCGCATGTGTAGGCTCGTAGAGAAAAAAACTATCATGTCTCGACTAGTTCGAAATGAACTTTTATTCCAATATATGACCGAATGCTTGATTTATAGGTATAAAATTATGGGGCCTCACTGTTACACAATATTTTTAGAAGATATATTTCATGATTCTATGTCATCCGACTCACATCTATTCGCGAAAAAGAAATAAATGGACCATCAGATTTAAGAACTCCAACAATAGAAAAAAGTCGTCTTCTTCAATGATGTATTCATAAATCACTAAATATGCAATGCTAATTCACTAACTATACAATCATACTTTAGTAAAAATGCAGTAACAGAGTGCTAAAACATGCAACCCAAAAAATGTATAGTGATGAAAACAACAAGCATATATTAAGTATGAAATCATACTGTAGTAAAATATGTAGTGCCATAGAAATAAAATATGCGACCAGAAAATATATAGTAAACAACTAACTATGAAATATTGATATACCAACTATTCAATCATACTACAAAAATACAGGAACTAGTATGTATACAATAACATTAGACTAATTATGCAATGAGCCTTAGTAAAATATGCAATGCCACAGAGATAAAATGTGCCACCAGAAAATGTATAGTAATTAAACATGAAACAAGTATTTACTAACTATGAAATATGGATATACCAACTATACAGTCATACTATAAATATACATAAACTAGTACGTATATAATAATATTATACTAAGTACGCAATGAAACAAGATAAACACGCAACCGAAAATTAGCTTAAATAAAATACTAATATACTAAACAATCAAGTTTGAAATGGAGAACTAAAAAAATTACCAAGTTTAGAACCTCCAAAACCTAGAAAATCTGCCTATCAAAATCTTTCAAAGGAAAGACCCGTCTAGTGATAAAGACGTGAGTGAGTTTAATTGCTAGAATATTATTCTTGGCTTATCCATAAAAGGATAAATCTACAATGCGTCCCTTAAAATTAACTTAGTAGTGTTTTTACCCGTGCGATGCTTGCCGTATATCCGCAAGATTTACTTTTTATATTATTACATGTATATTTTTAATAGTTCTATGAATTATATTTCCCAAATTTAGGGATGCCAATATCCCCGTGGGTAACTATCCCCATTAGTAACCGAATAGAATGAGGCACGGAAATTTTCTAGTTAATTCGGGGGATGGGGATTTCTGCCTTGTTTAGAACCGGAATGGGACATGGATTATATTTATATCTCCATCCACTTTCTCATTCCGATTAGATAAAATGGCGATTTTCCATTGCCATCCACATTCCCTGGATATGTATATTGAATTTATCTATTATTAATTAATTCTATTTATATTTTTTTAATATAAAAAATTAAACCCAAGATTCTTTACAATTTTACGTGTTCTAATTATTTATTTATATATATTATGAATTTATGTTAGCTATGTTTAAAAAAGTAGGAACTGCAAAAAGTTTAAAATTTTAAAAAATAATTAAAATATAAAGATAATTAATTTATTATAAATCATACGGTTAAACAATTAAAACATATTATAATCTAAAAGAAAATCTCTTTAAATACGAAATATTGGTTGTGTGAATATTAATTTTATCTATTTATAGAACATGCTTATCTATAAGAAAGTAAAAGTTTGAAAAAACTTTGATTACTTCCCGATGTTGATTTTTTTACTACCCTAACGTTGAATAGTTAATAAATGGTATTTTCAATATAACAATAAATAATGTCATTTCAAATTTTAAAATTTTTGGGGTCTAAGAAGTTAAAAAATTGTCAAAATTATTAACGGAATTAAACAAAAACCATATTTTATATTTAGCGACGCATTTTTAAGAGAAAATAAAACATTCCAAAAAGAAATATTTTATATTTATATATACACATATATTAAAAAACTTATCAAATAAACAAATTCATATCTAGTTCCAAATGTACAACTTTGAAATTTAAATATAAAAATACATTGACAAATAAAAAAATTCTATTAATATAAAAAGCACATTAATATAATTTTCTATTTATAAACTACTATTACGAATATAATTTCATATTTAATAAATCTTAATTTTATTTTTACATAAATATATAATGCTATGTATGGATATATGTGATAAATAAAATTTGAATATATATTTTGAGATATTTTCTTCAATTAAAATAAGTTTTTTTAATTGAATTTAATAAATTTAAATATAATTCTATATAATTATAAATAAATGAGCTAAGCTCAAATAACGACTATATATATCATAAATAGCCAAATACAAATTAATGTCTAATAAAGCTAAGCCCCAATAACGACTATATATATCATAAATAGACTAATACAAATTGATGTCTGATAGCCCGAATGCATAATTTTTAAAATCCATTACAAATGACAATAAAATGAGTAAATATTTTTTATATTTTTTTTATTTATTATTATTTTATTTTATATATTCAATATAGGTGTCGAATTGAAGATCATAAAAAATGATTAATTTGATCTATTATACGTTAAAAAAAAGATTAAAATATAAAAGTTATTTTTTTTTTTGAAAAAAAGATAATATAATAATAATGCATTACACACATAGATTTGGAGAGCTAATTTTACATAATTCTATTTTAAATTATTTTTAAAAGTGTTAATTTAAATAAAGTTGACAACCAAAAATAATCAAATACCAAATATTTATCACTTTTTATATTTACGCATATTTTTGTTACTTTTTATAGTAACTACAAATGAGTGAGAAAAATTCAATAAACTATTATCAACGAATTTTCGTTATATATATATATATATATATATTAAATTACTATTTTCATTATTTAAACTTTGTTAATAATAATTAAGTATTTTTCCATATTTAGAAAGGTGAAATAGGCGAGATTTGTTTTATTATTCCTAAAATAATCTCTCCTATATACATATTTATAGATTTGATTTCTTCTTACACACACACACACATATATATATATATAATGTTGTATATGCATATGTAATATATAATATTTGCATACATATTTTGAGGTATTCTATTCAATTAAAATTAATTTTAATTGAATTTAATCAACTTAAATATAATTCTATATAGTTATGAAGAAATGCGTGAAGTCCAAATAACAACTATATGTATCACAAATAGCCAAAATACATAAATATACAAATTGATGTCCAATAGCCTTTGAATAAATAATTTTTAAACCTATTAAAAAAATAAAATTTTGAGTAAATTTATCCTTTATTTTTATTTGTTACGTTTATTTTTTATTTTATATATGCAATATGTATGTCAAATTGAAGATTGCAAAAAGTTGATTAATTTGATATATTATATTTCAAAATTGAATCAAAAACGAAAATAATATTAATCTTTTTAAAATAGAAAAATATATAATAAAAAGCATTTGGAAAACTAATTAATGCGGTACATACGATGATGAAAAACCATAAAATCCCAAGGATATTTTTACCTTTGTTTTATTCAGGACTTTTGTTGCTTTTTATAGCAATATGAAATGGGCGGAAAAAATTTTGGTGACCATTTTGAGAAACGACTCTCTTTATATATACTAGTGGTGCACGAAATGTAATATAATAACGTATTGTATAATTTTAATATTAAAAACTGATATTTATGAGAATTGTAATGGAGCGGGCCAAAGCGGGGTATCTCAAGACTCATCCGGGCCATGTCCATTGAATCGGGGAATGGTTGCGAGGAT
The DNA here is from genome assembly GCA_016081115.2 of Rehmannia glutinosa. Lineage (NCBI taxonomy): Eukaryota > Viridiplantae > Streptophyta > Magnoliopsida > Lamiales > Orobanchaceae > Rehmannia > Rehmannia glutinosa. The sequence goes on along the minus strand of JABTTQ020000675.1, from coordinate 100,757 downwards.
GATATGTCTTAACCGAATAAAATAATTTAAGATTTATCAAATTATTATTATTATACTAATTTAATACATTTTCACAAAATATTATGTTAAATATCCAACAATAGATTAAAACTTTAGAAAAATAAAAAAAATAAAGAATACAAATTGATTATATATTTCAAGCAAGTTTATACATCTTTTGAAAAACATTTGTTGAGTTGTCTAAAACTTAAAAAATTATATGTTTTTAATAATTTAATAAAATTTTGAGTAAATATATTTTTTTATTTATTAATTTTTAATTTTATTTATGCAATATGAGTGTCAAACTGAAGATAATAAAAATATGATTAATTTGATATATTACATGTCAAAAACTAATCAAAAAATGAAAAAAGTATTAAATTTTAAAAAAAGACAAATATATTAATTAATATACTGCACAAACATATTTGGAAAATCAATTAATGCAATACACAAATTTGGAAATCATAAATTTACATTTTTTTTTTTTTTCTAGACTTTTGTTGCTTTTATAGCATTGAAAAAAATGGGCGGGGGATTTTTATGGGTACTATTTTAAGAATAGTCTCTCTTTATATATATATATATATATATATATATATATATAGGATATTGATCAAATAGGTCCTCCTACTTGGGGTGAGTCCATGGGGACACATCCTAACCATAGATCAACAATTTTGGGTGGTCCAAATTTTTAGGGCTTTTTTATGTTTATTTTTGTTTGACAATTAAAAATGGTAGGGTGGTAATTTGGCACTTTAGAATCGATTACTAAGATTTCATTCCATCTTTCACGTGATTTCACCCACTCTTCACGCATACTCTCTCTCCAGTGTTTCGATTTCAAAAAAATTTCTCTTTGCTTATGTAGTATAGGGTTGTTGCTTATGACTTGCTTATGTAGTTAATGTATCGTGATGCATGTGTAGTGTATATATTTGTTGCTTATATAGTATATGCTTATCGCTTATGTAGTATGGTTTTATTGCTTATGACTTGCTTATGTAGTTAATATATTTGTAGTGCATACATAGTGTATATTTGTTGCTTATCTAATATGACTTATTTTGCTTATGTAGTATGAGTTTGTTGCTTATGACTTGCTTATGTAGTTAATGTATCCGTGGTGCATACATAGTGTATATTCGTTGCTTATGTAGTATAGGCTTGTTGCTTATGTAGTATGGGTTTGTTGCTATGACTTGCTTATGTAGCTAATATATTCGTGGTGCATACGTAGTGTATATTTGTTGCTTATGTAGTATAGGATTGTTGCTTATGTAGTATGGATTTGTTGCTTATGACTTGCTTATGTAGTTAATGTTATATAAAAATTAAAAACACAATGACACATCTACACAAGCAACAAATTACATCTTCATAAGCAAACTTCGAACTGAAGTCAAGTTCTAGCAACTATGACAAATTATCTGCAACTTTTTCACACAATAGTCGTTGAACAAGAAGGATGAATGATTTCTCACAAAGAGTCGAGTTGAAGAAGGAGGATGATTAAGGAAGATGAGATTTGTTCACGTTGAATTTGATGTGAGATTTGGATAGATTGTGTGATCATAATGTGAACAGAATCCCATGAATATTTGGTAATTTTGTAGGATGACTAATTTACCCCTTTCTCTAATTACCAACATTTAATCTGAATTTTTAGCTCTAAAATCACAACCATTGAAAAATCTAGATATGTGGCTAGGATTGGTCCCTTGGACTTATCCTATGAGGTGGTCTCATATAACCCTCTTCCTATATATATATATATATATATATATATATATGTAAATTTGACTCGAGTTATATGAGACCACTCTATAGGGTGAATCCATAGAGACAAATCTCAATCGTTGGTCAATTTTTTAAACAACAAATATTTTAACAAATTTATAAATTATTTATTTCCTATATAACATATCACAAGAGTAAATTAGTCAACAATCATCCGTACTACTTGTGGACAGTTACAATATATTTTTTGGAAATATTCTTCACGATCTTATGCAACCATAATATAGGTAAAATAAAATATGCAATCATAATATAGTATTTACAAATAAGAATGTACTAACTATGCAGTGATAATTTATATGCTTCTTATTTTGCAGGACATATAAAATAAAATGCATGCAATAAGAATGTATTAATTATGCAATCACAATGTAGTAAATACGCAATAAAAATGTAGTAAATATGCAATCATAATGAACGAGAAGAAAGAACAAGTAAGAGAAAAAACTTTCAAATTTTGATATTTCTTCAAATGGTAAAATCTTCAATTCAAATATTTCAAATGGAAGTTTTGACCAGTTAAAAATCGTGTACCATATCCATTAGTGAAAATATTTGTTGAAATTCATATTGAAATGGTTGCAGAGCAAAGGACAATGTGAAAAGGACAGGAAAATGAATATATATCTAATTACATTGTGTACCAAATGGAATCTCTATATATAGACTATTCGTTGCTATGCTAACCTACAACTGCTAGAATATGATTGGTTCCATATGCAGAGGAATTCCGGCACAACGGATAAGAAAACATATTTCCTTAGGCTTCGTTTGGTTGGCAAATGGTAATGGGCTTGATTAATTCCCACCTACATTTTTGGCCTTATCCTATGGATATAATAATGTCCAATAAGATGTTTGAATGAAGGATTGGGTTTTAGGAATGTGTTGGTTTTGTAATAAAGTGTTTGGTTGAGGGTGTGTAATAATAGCCCAACATGTGTGCTATTACTTTTTTGTCCTTAATTTACAATGCACTTTCCACTTTCCACCTCCTATTCTAGAACCCAATCATTCTGCAGCCATCGACATTAGAATGCAGATTCCAATTTTTTTCTAACTTCACAAAAATGCTGAAACCCCTTCTCTTCATATCGTCCGACTGACGATGCTGGCCTCTGTTTCACTCCTCACATAGCTGAATGTTGGCATTTGGTTCCCTTCTCACATAGCTAAATGCTTGTTGGAGCCATTGACTGGAAAATCTTGCATTTGACAGCTACCTAGGGTTCTCGCGAGCTAACTAAAACGGTATCAATTTGTTAAAATTTGTCCTTTTTTTAACACATGCCTATGAATTCCCACCTCCTTGCTTGATCGTTGGCTGTCGTTCATGATATCAATGGAGGGAGACTCCATCTTATATTAATCTATCTATTATTATCCTATGTTTAGGTGTGTCTCATGTTTACCTATTTCTAGTTATTTGTGTCAGTGTCGATTTTTATCTATTTCCCAGTGTTTAGTTGTTTGCATGTGTGTCTATTTAATTCTAGTTGTTTGCATGTGTGTTTGTCTCCAGTCTGGGTTTTATATAAAAACTTCGCGCTATGTACAAAGGTAGTCGTGAAACCTATATTTCAGTTCTTTGGTTTCACTAATTTGTTGATCTGGAAACAATGAAACGTTACGGCTTGGTATTATCTGCTTATTTTTTGCTGAATACCATTTCATCATTAATTCATTATATTTAAAAATTGGTGTGGTATGGTATATTTAAAAATACTAAATGAGACTTCATAGAAATAAAAAACTTAACAAATCATTTTACTCAAGTTAAACATTAAATTGCGTACCAACACACATGTTATATAAACTCATTCATTGAATGGTAGCAACCATTTTCAACTAACACATTTATATATTACTGAACTAATGAATCGTAACAACCAATTTCAAAACAAATCTCATATCTTACTCAAACAATTTAATGGTGGCAATCAATTTCAACTAACACAGTTATCTATTAAAACCAAAATGACAGAGGTACAAATCATGTTTCATGACCAAAAACAAATGGTGTGTTTGAAGTGCACATTCAGTTGCTCAACACACATTACATTCCCAAGTTTCAAAAGAGTAGTTAGGCATAACAAAGACTGGTAATTTTAGAGAAGCTAATTGCTTTAACAAAAACAGTCAGGTTCCTAGTCAATATCATAGATTGCCTCCTAATTTCATCCTTGCAAACTCAGCTCTGGCTTCTTTCGGTAAACTGAAAAGTAATTTTAAATCTTCAGTGTTCTTGACAAGAAGCTTGGAAACCAACAACTTATCACGCAAACTTAGTCTTTGAGAGAGACTTCTTGCCTAGCCACTGAAAGTCGTGTTCATACCCAATTCGTTTGGCTATGTCGCCCAACCTAGCATCTATATTACGACAAAATATTTTCATGCTCTCACACATAGTATACATGCTCTCAACTGGCTTTTTTACGACCATTTCTCTTCTTGTCGGATGCTGAGGTTTGCGGAGTGCTTTCGGCTTGACACATGGATTGGGACTCTGTTTCATCCTCAAAGTTGTCCGACAAGTTTCTTAGGTTGTTAGGGAACTCTTCTTGTGGTATGGATGTTCCATTTAGCACATGGTTAACTCCGCCGATAAAGTCTTTTGCATGCTCGCCAGTAGTCGTGTCTTTTCCAAATATGATAACCCAATCATTATAAAATGGTCAAGACTTCTTCCTCATTAGATGAGCATTTGAATCGACCTACGACAACATTGTCACAAAGCTGACGTAGTCCTTCTTCAAAACGTGTATCTTTGAGTTGATATGTGGAATCCCCTTCAAATCCGTCCCAGGAAGACCCTTCTCTATATCTTGTTCCAAAGCTTGAAGATAGCCTATTTTGAACCCATTTTCAGATTTCCATCCATTCGCAATAACCTCTTTCAAAGCGGAAATTAACACCTCCTCCTCGCGCCGCTCTAGCTTTTCTTCTCCCTTGTTGTTCCTTTTTTTTCACACTGGCTTTTTAAGGTTTCCACTTGACGCTTCTATTATACTTCTGTATGTACGATAACAGTATGCCAAAAATATGAAAATACCACCATCTGTACAAATAAATACACAGAATCATATCGAATATACCAAACAACAAATACCAAAAAGAACAATCGAAGATACTCGCCCCGATTATGTGGAAAAAACATTATATGCATTACAACTGAATCAAACTCCCATTAAGGTCAATGGCAATGAAAATAAACATCAAATACCATTTTGGTCGCAATGAAAATAAACATCAAAATACCATAAATAACATATGTAGTTCCTTGTTTACGATTTCTTAGTCGCCTCCGAGCTCGCATGCGAATTGTACTCACAAACATATTCAATATAAAAATACTTTCTAGCATTATTTCCTCAACTAGTAGAAATATCTCAGCTCTTCTTCTTGAAATTTTTGACATTGTTATTATAAAAGCTGTAATGAAATAGGCATATGTATAAGTAGACTAATGTATGCAATTCATCTTGTAATCAATAATTTCTTATATTTGGATATGAGCATAAGGCATGAAATAAGAAATAGCTACACCAGGTATTTTCATCTATGAACTGGACAAATTATTTTTTGTAGAAGCCAACCAAAAAAAAGAAATCGCTACACCAGGTATTTCGCAACCTATGATTAATTTATCGAAACTCGTTTCCAACACCCATTAACCAGTTGACTAAAAATATTATCCAACAACCATTAATCAGTAAAAAACTTAAAGGAATGCCATAGCCCACAATAGTCGAATAACAAATAAAACAAATCACCCAAACATTGCTTACAAAAACGCTCCAAACGCTTAGCCTTCAAATTGGATTCAATGTTATCTCCTCTCTCTAAACAATTCGATTCTTTGAAGTTAAATAATAAGGGAGGTTTAGACAAAATATAGGGTTCATACATAATGAAATAATAAAAACAAGAAGGGGGTATAATTCTTTGTCACCTGCGAGAACGAGCGATATCAATTTTCGATTCGCAAATGACCGTGAAACTAGGGTTCTTCATTTCGCCTCACCGGCCATCGAGAATCGGGAATGAACTTGGCAAAGTGGGGCGTGTTCTCCTCATTTGCTTTTAGGCAGTAAACGCTTGGGGTGTTAACGTAATTTCCGTAGCGAGAATAAAGGGTTGTATTGCTCATCCCACCTGGGGGGTGGGATACCTAATAACTCATTCAGCTTGATAAATAACCGGGCCTGCCCCATTTCCAGGGCCAACATTGTGTGAACCAAACAATATAATGAGAATGAAATATTAGCAAAGTAAGTGATATCCCTCCTATTATAGCCAACCAAACGAAGCCTTAGTGGAAATTTTACAAAATAGCCATTTACAAAATGTAAAGATGAAAAATAGTCATCTTTTGTATACACATCTTTCTTTTAGTCATTTTGGGTGTAAAATGACATACATGCCCTTCTAGCATATTTGTTTGATATTTGGATTATTTCTCTTTCTTTCACTTATCTCTATATATCCTCTTACTCTTTCTTTCAAACATTTTAAAAAATCGAACCTATATTTTTCATTTTTAAATATGCAATATGGGTGTTGAATTATAGATATCGAAAAGATGATTAATTTGATATATTATACATGCAAAACGAATTTAAAACAAAAAAGTTACGTGAATTCAAAGTTATTTGGAGAAAAACAAAATAACTGGTTATAATAAGTGAGAGAAGATTGAACAATAACTCAATAACGAGTTATTGCTGGTTTGACTAACGCCTACTATTTTTTTTTAAAAACTCGATATCGATTAATCATAACTCGATATCAAGTTATGTAACTGGATATCCTAATTATTGGGTATCCAATTACATTTAACTCGATATACGTATTATATCATTATCTTCACATTTCTTCACATTACTCGATATCGAGATACAGTAACTCGATCGATTTCGAGTTACACATGTAACTCGCCAGCCGTCGTCTTCTTCCCCTCTCTCACTTTCTTCCATTAACAACATCTCAAGCTCCACACCAACACAAAATTCACTATAAATCCCTAGAATTTCTTCTAAAACTACAAATAATCCTAACAATCCTAACCTAAAACAACTATAAGACTAAATAAATCAACAAAAAAATATGAAATTAACAAAAAAAACTATAGAGGTCGATGCAGTCGTCGTCGTCAATTCGATCGCCATCGTCAAAGTTGTCGTGTTCGAATTTTTGGGGGGTTACTATGTGCTTTTCGAGTGTTTGGTTATGTTGTGATTCGAAAAATGGGTTGTAAAACTACTAAAGGACAGCTATGTCATTTAGCATCCCGAAATGGCTAAAAAAGATGTGTTTGAAAAAGATGGCTAAAAAAGATTTTCAATTGGCCAAAAAGGCTATAAAAAAATCGGCTCTATTTCTTATCTATTTTATACTATATATGAACGAGTGCGACAATGTATATCAAATGATCATCTAATCATCATTTGATATTTGATTGTGGTGGCTTTCTTCCCCCTCAATTTTGGCTGAGGCTCTTGAAACAATATTCATTTTGTTTCTCAGGCAAAGGAAAAATTGTCCAGTTTAATTAGTCAAAACATATCCGCAACTTGGAATTGATGGTCGGGACATGTTGAACATATATTACCCGGGGAACTTACTATGGTATACAATGAAGATCCAATTCAAAATGTTTAGTTCTAGAATGAAAGAAAGATTGATAGATAATTGTTCAACCACTAAACATCTATGAAAGTCTAAAGATCCTTGCAAGAGAAACGAGATCAATCGTAGGCGGTGAGTTAACCACAAGTCATCTCTCAAGGAAGACTTAGTCGCAGATAATTATTATGTATCACAATAAACATAAAATAAATCATAAACATTCTAACCAAATATGTTTGATTTTAATAACTAAAGAAATATAAGTAAAAGAGCAATTAAAACTACTTAGACACAATTAAACCCGATAAAACGATATGGATAAACATTTAGGATTTCAAAATCATCTAATCAAACTCACAAGCAGAATATCAATCAATTGATCATGCGATTAAACAATTAAGAAAACACATATAAACTAGGCCTAGATCTCGATAAATTTCGTATGCACACATTAAGTTTAGATAGATCTAATTTACCCAATTAGTTAACAAAATTAGATAATATATTGTTGATTCATACCTAATCTCCTAATTGAATTTAGTCAATTATTCCCTCAAGATATTTAAAAGTTGGCCAAACAATCAATTCCAGGATAAAGCAATTCAATCAAAAAGGAATAATCACCAATCATTATAGCGACAAAGTTGAAGATCGCAGAAGTTGGTGAAGGACACATGAAGAATCGGTTGAGTTATAGCAGAGTATCGAAGAAGAAATTCAATGAAGTATAAAAGTTGTGTTTGTCGTCAGACAAACAACTAAGTCATTCCCAGGATGTATAGAGAAAACTTAACAACGGTGTAAAGCGGCTGGGACTCGAAGAAAGTCAAGAAGTCCGTTGGAATGAAAAGTCAAGAACTTACCCAAAATGGCAAAGGGACACACCTTAAAGTTGTCTTGTTGAAAGAGTACAAGAGGCTTGGAACCAATGAGATGTTCGCAGAAAGCTGTAGAGTTTCTGGTAGCTTACAGAACATTAAATTAAGGTTGGGTCAACATCATTTGCTACACCAACAAGACAAGCCAACGATCAAGAAGTGAAGTTTGAAAAATGTCTCTCTCTTCAACGAATACTTTTTCAATCTGTCACTATAAAAGACTGAGGAACATTTGTGAGAGACCAAGGCATTCAGACACATTCGAGCAAAAAACAAGCAAGCAAATATACTCTCAAGAAAAACACTCTAATCTTGAAGCCTATAGTCGAGGTGTATCTATCCAACACATACAGTGAAGGAAGAAATTAAAGAAGAAGAAAAGCTCCAACCAGTTGAAGAGAAAAAGTTATTTTAAATAACAAAGGGGTCTTTACATCCACTAAGTGAAGGAAGTGTAGTGAGTTTCAAGTTAGAACCTGCTTTGAATCCGTTGGAGGGTTACCTGATCAATTCCAAGGGTTTGAAGGAGCTGAAGTAGTGAGATAGCCCTCTTGCGAAGAAGCTGAGTCCTTGGAGTAGAGCCAGCACTACAAGAAAAAATATGAATAGACATCACCAAAAAGACGTCATTTTCCTGATTGTTCTGTTGTCTAATATGTTTTAACATCGGGTTCTCTAGAAACCGATGTGTATGAGCGGATTTTTCGCTAATGGATATCGGTTTTACTGCACGGATGTCTAAGCCGATGTCATTAGCAGAATTGATATCGGCTTTTGCGACGGTTTTGGTTGACGATGTATATGTATCCTTTTACGTCATACAATAAACAACATTTTTTGTAACCGATGACGATTGTCTGGAAAATTCTTTTTTTTAAAAAAAGTAATTAAAAATGCGATTAGGCTTTTTTGGTTCCCAAAAACGACTTACAGTCATTTTTGAGTTAAAAAAAGTCAAAAACATTTTCTCATGGATTTATAATTATACAAATTTAAAATAAATCATGGATTAAATAACAGATGGATTAATTAACAAATATTTAATCGGTTTTCTTTTCCCTACTCATTCTTAATAACACAACCAGAGTTCCCCCCTAAAACACATTAACTCCTCTCTAAATCTCTTTCTCATAGCAACGAACGAATTCCTTGAACATAAAGATGTCGAACAAGAATCGACCCCTTCGACCATCGCCGGTATTGATCCGGATACACCGGCGGCCGCCACCATCATCCGGAGTTCACAAAGACCTCCACCGGTAAAACCCTATTCCTGAGTTTCACTTCCCCTATGTTGAGTACATTAGCTTAAAGTTGTTTTTTCACTTTTAAGATATTTTTAGTATGTTACATTTATTCAATGTTTTCCTAACACACTTGACACTTGTCAAGCTATCATTAAAAACTTTGAATTGGCGCTAAAGAGTCCTATATATAAGTTTGTGTCACCAACTTCTTCTTGATAAGTTGATCGATTGAAATAAAATTATGTTCTAAATTTTCTAAAATGAAATTCACGATGCGTGCGTGATTAACTTTTCATCATGGTACCGAGAGCATGGTTTAAATCATGGCTCGAATTGAAGTAGGATTGGTAGAAAAAGAGAATACATCTCTGAAAATGGCATCCGTATACACGAAGGATCTCGATCCTCTTTCATTACATGGATCCGATCACCCTGGGATGATATTGGTGACGAATCCACTCAGTGGTTCAATTTACTTGCACTGGAGTCGTGCGATGAGATTCGCACTTGGAGCGAAATCCAAGCTCGGTTTCATCTATGGAACTGTGAAAATTCCAGAGGCTAATACTGAAGCATACAAATAGTATCAAAAGGTGGATTTCATGGTGATTTCGTGGTTATTCAATGCAATTTCGAAGGATATTGTCAAAGCATTTCTATATGTGAAGAGCTCGAAACAACTATAGGATGAACTTGCTGAGAGATATGGAGAAAGCAATGGACCTCTGAGATATCAGTTGCAGAAGGAAATCACGAATTTCACACAAGGTACCTCAAATGTTACTACTTATTACACAAAATTTAAGTGCTTATGGTATGAGTATGCTTGCTTAGTGAAAATACCTGAATGTATATGTACTGCTGGGAACGCAATATTTGAGAATGATAGGGATATTAAACTGATTCAATTTCTTATGGGATTAAATGATGTTTTTGAGCCGGTGAAGAATGAAATATTGCTCATGGATCCATTGCCTACAGTCAATAAGACTTACTCTATGATTTTAAAGGTTGAGAAACAAAAGATTGTGCATACAAAGGTGCTGGATCGCTTGACACAGCTGCAATGTTGGTGAAGGGAACCTTTGGCAGTGGAAATAATAATTCAACACCTAGAAGGGGGATGAATAGAAATGTGCCTGGATCAAATATGTATGGGAGAGGTAGAGGTGGTCCACCAATGAAAACTAAAGAGGAAAGTGCAAAATTGCTTTGTAGTCATTGTGGTTTTAATGGCCATGAGATGAAGGAATGTTTCAAATTAAATGGATATCTGGATTGGTATAAGGAGTTGAAGGAGCAAAGGACAAATCAGTTAGTTAATATGGTTGATAATTCAGATTCAGGATCTATGAAAGCCAAGGAAGAACATGAGGTACATAAAGGAGAGTCATCAGACAATGCATCAATGATACAGAAAGAGGTAGCCAAATACCTGTCTGGTCAGAATCTCACTACTCAGGGAGATACACACTCCTTCTCACATTTTTTGGACTACTCAGGTATGAAGCAGGATACACATTTTACATTATCCTTATTGGATGTGATTGGTAAGGAGAATTAGATTGCGATATTGAGTCAAGTAAGCATATATGCTCATTTCGGACTGGTTGATAAGCTTTAAGCTTATGACAAGTCTTTGTGGATTTGCATTTTCCGGATGGAACTAATGTATCATGCGACACATGTTGGAGATGTTAGATGCGATGATATTGCTCTTACAGATGCCTTGATTGTGCCAAACTTCAAATATAACTTGCTTTCCATTAGTCAGTTACTTGAAGGGAGTTCACTTGAATGCAAGTTTTCACACAATAAGTGTTGGTTGCGGGACCACAGGATGGAAGTATCAAAGTCATTAGGAAGGCTTTTGCGGGATCGTATATTTTTCCAGGAACATAATTTAATGGAGTTGTAGGTAGTCATGTTACTAATAATACTCTGGAGATTTGGCACAAAAGATTGGGACATACATCCCTCACTTGTTCACAACATATTCAGTTTTTGAAGTCATATTGTAATAAAATTGCTTTGGATGTTTGTACCACTTGTCATGAAGCAAAGCAATGTAGATTGATTTTTCGTTTGAGTATTATTCAATCCACTTATGCTTTTGAATTGATTCATATTGATATTTGGGGACCATATAATGAATACTCTGTTACAAATTCTTCTTACATGTTGACAATAGTGGATGATTATACCAGGGCAACATGGATATATTTGATGAAATATAAGTCAGAGGTTGTGACACACTTGACTCAGTTTTTCTTGTTCATTGAAAATCAATATCAGCAGACTATTTAAGAAGGTGGGATCTGATAATGGATTGGAATTTGTTGGGAGAGAGACTCAAGATTTGTTTGCTAGAAAGGGGATTTTGCACCAGAAAACCTGTCCTTACCCACCACAACATAATGGAGTGGTGGAGAGGAAACATAGACATATACTTTAAATTGCTAGATCATTATTATTCCAATCACATGTTCCAAAGAGGTTTTGGCCTTACACATTGCTTGCAGCTGTTCACATAATAAACTCTTTCCTCTTCTTTGTTTTGAATTGGAAGTCACCTTATGAGTCTGCTTCACCATGAGCCTCAAAATATGACATATTCAGGTTTTTGGACGCTTGTGTTTTCAATCCAAAATTGGTCCTGGAAAAGGGAAATTTGAGATTAGAGCAACACCTTGTGCCTTCCTTGGTTACATTACAGGTGTAAAGGGGTACAAGCTTTATAACTTACATTCCAAGGAGATTTTCATATCTAGGGTTGTCATAATTTATGAATCCAAATTCCCATTTCATGATGAACCCTATCCCACAATGGAAGTTCCTCTTCCTATGCAGGACATTAGCGAGATAATCCTGTTGAAAATAGCAATTCCAGCCAGGACACAGATGCAGCATATACTACCCATTTAACAAAACCAGTTGAAATTCTTGGAAGAGGACAGAGGTCCAAACAAAAAACAGCTTGGTTGAAGGATTATGTAACCAATTGATCACATGTCACACTCTGTCTCTCACCCAACTCGCGCTAAGCCCTCACCTTATCATCTAGAATGTTTCCCTTATGTTGCTCATTCCATGTTGTCTCATTCATATCATGCTTTCCTCACAAATATCATCGCTTGACCCGGTGAACTCCGCTAACTATGCTCAGCCGCTCAAGACAAGGATTGGGTTGAAGCTATGAACAAGGAGCCGATCGCACTTGAAGAAAATGAGACACTGAACCCGACTCCATTGCCTCATGGAAAGAAAGCCATTGGTTCAAAATGGGTGTACAAAATTAAACGGAATCTGATGGAAGTGTTGGCGATGATTGACAAGACGGTGGCAAAAGGGTATCTCAGATTGAAGGGATTGATTTATTGGAGAGTTTTTCTCCTATTGCCAAGTCAGTGTCAGTTAGAATGGTTATTGCTCTAGCAACGCAGCGGTGTTGGCCCCTTCACCATATTGATATTAACAATGCGTTCCTTCATGGATATTTGGATGAGGAGGTTTACATGCTACCTCCTGAGGATTATTTCAAAGCTAAAAAAAGGTGAAGTCTGTCTTCTTAAGAGAAGCTTATATGGCCTCAAGCAAGCACTCGAGCGATGGAACTTGGAATTTTCTCGATAAATTGAAGACTTATGGTTTTGTGCAATCAACTACTTTTGACAACTTTGTTTGTTTGTAAAGAAAACATCCAACTCCTTCTCGCTCTTTTGATCTATGTGGATGATGTTTTGATCACAAGAACTTTCAGCTCATTCAGACCTCAAGGACTACCTTCACGGCTTTTTACTATTAAAGACTTGGGAGTCGCTAAATATTTTACTCTTAAAATTACGAGGAATGAAATGGGAACTCATCTCTGCCAGAAAAAATACATTTTGGATTTTATTAGATGATGCTGTTTTGTTGGGATGTAAACCTACCTCCACTCTTTTTCCTCAGGGCTTTAACATTTCTTCTCAGGATGGTGTTGCCCTGCACGATCTTTGCCGCATCTGATCACAGCTTATTGGTAGGCTCCTTTACTTGAAATTGTCAAGGCCTCACATATCTTTTGGTGTCCAACAACATAGTCAATATGTTCATGCTCCTACACAATCCCACTGGGATGTGGCTATTCATTTATTGAAGTATTTGAAGAGAACTGTTTCTTTAGGTTTATTCTATCATGCTGGTTCGTTGCCTCACTTTGATGCATATTGCGAGATGCGGATTGGGGTACGTGTTTAGTCACTCGGCAGTCTCTAACTGGGTATTGCATTTTTTTTTGTCAATCACTTGTCTCATGGAAAACTAAGAAATAGAAAACGGTGTCCAAGTCATCTTCAGAAGCTGAGTATCGTTCCATGGCTCCTACAATTTGCGAGTTGCAGTGGCTTTATAATCTTAGCAAGGTGCTGCACATACCCATTGCCTTGCCTATTCGGTTGAGCTGTGTTAACAGGGCTGCATTACACATTACCGCTAACCCCATCTTTCATGAGCGCACTAAACATCTTGACATAGATTGTCACATCGTTCGAAACCAATATAAGGTTGGTTTGATTTTTCCACAACATATCTCTACTCGTCTTCAACCTGCGGATTTGTTCACTAAGGCACTTGGAGGTCCTGCTTTTTGAATTTTTTTTGTCAAGTGGGAATGTGTCCCTCTACTCACATTCCCACTTGCGGGGGGTGTTGAGCTGTTAGCTTAAAGTTGTTTCACTTTTACGATTCTTTTAGTATGCTACGTTTATTCAGTTTTTTCCTAACAGACTTGACACTTGTCAAGCTCTCATTGGTCCGTTTGGATCTGGCGCTAAAAAGTCCTGTATATAAGCTGTGTCACCAACTTTTTCTTAGTAAGTTGATCAGTTGAAATAAAATTCTGTTCCGAATTCTCTAAAATGAAATTCACAGATGCAGATTAACTTTTCATCACCCTATACGATTTTCTTAATTGTTGTGATTTTGAATGAGGATCGTGCTGACTAACCTGATTCTCCTTCTGTTCATCTTCCAGAACTGCCGCTAAAGCCTTTACATGGTTGGCGTCTATTCTTACGTGGATAATTTCCTTGCCTCAGGGTTTGAATTATTGTTATCCCCTCCCCCTCCTTTTGTTTTATGAATTGAGCTATAGAATCCTGTACACGAATCATTTGTGTCAAATTATAGTTGACGAAATTGTGTAACCTAACTCTTACAGAACATGGATATTTATAGAGAAAATGTTGTGGTTTTCCGATTTTAGAGCTAAAATGATGTTTAATTACTTATTGATGCATATACTCATTGATTTGTTTTCCTTTCTTATTTTCTCTTTCAATGGTGGATCGGAAGTCCTTATAGATAAATCTGCTTCATGTGATGATGATCTAGCGAGCTAATGTCTTGTCAAAACAATCTTGTAAAATGTACATAGAGGAGCCTTTCTCTTAAGAAAAAGTCTGTACAATGTAGTTGGAGATGTCTGAGATTGTTTTAATGTGCTAGTTTTTTCATATTTCTTAATTGCAGAAATTTCAAAGGGTTGAGGAGTGATGTCTGTGTTGTACTTAACTTTGTTGTCTGTATGGAATTCTTTAGGATGTCCTTATGCTAATAAAAGCTTGGAAAATCTCGGCATGGTTTATCCACAATATGTGTAGAAGCCCACATCAGAGAGATTGATAATTGTGAGTGTCCTGATTCATTTTCTTTCTTTCTTTCTATATTTCTTATTAGAAGTCATATTTTGTTTGATGGCGTGATCCATGTAGTACTTGATCATTTTTGTGATAAATAAATACTTCTTTTAAACAGCATATTCAATAAGACATAAAAATGATCAATAACACAATAAATCTACATATCTTTATTTGCTTATCAATTTTTGCAGGAGAATAGTTATTGGGTTAATTGGCAGACAATTGTGCTGCTTAAGCACATTGATGTGGGCGTCACTGAACTAGCATTAGCTTCATGCTGGAACTTGTGTTTGCAAGAATGACACGTGATTTGGAAAATGGTGGAGTACATTTGTTAGTGGTGGTGGTTTCCATCATATATCCTTTTGTTTTATACCAGTTCACAAGTTTCCAGGGGACATAAAAAATCCTAAATTAAGATGAATGTATATTGTTTTCAAGTTACAGTGGTATATATAAGTTATTAAAGAAGTGTGAAGAAGGCTAGATATATTGGCTGATACTTCTTTGTCATCCCAGGGATGTTTACTCCACATGCATTCTGATTCTTAGTATGATGGGTTTCTTTGAGCATGATTTCTGGTTGCTACAGTATTTATCAAGTCCATGATCTATTTGGCTAAATCTCAACTTTCACTATCTAATTCATAGATGTAACATTTTGTATATATTTTTTAGGAGGCCCACAGCACTACAGGATTAGACAAGAGATATCAAAGATGAAGTGGAATGCCTATGAGGAACTAAAGATCTTACATAAGGTAAATTTCATTAGATTTACTTTTGGGATATATATAATTATGAAAACTGCCCTGAGGTTTAGGCTAATTACAAAGGCTCAAGTTATCTTTCGAAATTACAAATACCCCTTGAGGTTTGTATTTACCTAAACAAATACCAGCATCTTGAGGCCTTTTGAGGCAGCAATGTTGTAAGCTAAAAACAAATATCAGGGGTATTAGTAATTTATTTCAAAAGATAATTGGGTTTTTTTTTTTATATAATTAGGCTAAATCTCAGGGTAGTTTTTTGTGATTAACCCTGTATGTTTTGGTTTCATGTGTTTCATTTTCTTTACTTCTTCTTACTTGACATATACATTTATTTTTCAAACTGTTTAACGTTTGAATTTTTTTTAAGAATATAAAATCAGAATGGGATTACACACATACAGTTGAATGATGTTGTCTCTGTAGTAAAAAAATACATTATATTATTAATAATGTGACAGTAGTGTCTTATTCTCAACTTGTTTTGAGGACATAAAGTGGTGTCAACCTGCTCACCTTTTAATTTAATTTTAGGAACATAAATAGTATCATCTCTGTTGGATGATTCCACTTGCATAAGGGTACGAGGAAGATAATTGGAAGTTCATATGTCATAAATCATGATTCAAATGATATTAGAGAAATGCATATATGGTTGTTTAGTAACTTTTTATAGGACTTATGGCACATTTTCTAAAAGCAGGGCAGTGCATAAGCAACCATTTCAATAATGATATTGTATACACTTATAATTTAGTTTATGAGTTTACAAGTTGGCTAAACAATTTTTTTCCTTCTGCCAGTATGATTTTTCACCAGTGAACACAATCTTTATGTAGACCTTGTTTTGAAAGATAAAATCAGTATATGATTAGGCTGGCCAAATGATTGGATTGCGCTAACTATGACTTTAAGTTTCTTTACCACCGCCATGTACAACTATTAACATAAAAATACGTATGATCCGGATGTGTGCATGCTTCCTGGAAATAAAATTTCTTAATTTTGGTTGTTGTGGGATATGAAAATGTATTGTATATTACATTCTAGTTTCATTAAACACTTCACATGTATCAACTACTGAAGCACATTTACCATATTAAGGAATTAACTACACAAACACGTTTTAATGCCAATATTGGTCAGCTAAATTTGGTTTTTGCCATCTCTTTTCTGAACTGGGTAAGTTCATGTATTGATTCTTTTCGTTCTTCTTTCTTTTGGATAGGGAAATCAATGATGTCAAAGTTGAGAATGTATGGAAGAATATGTATTGTTAAAGAATGGAATTTGTGCTGTTAATTTAACATTGGATCTAGATGGACTAGCGCATCTTAAAATAAATTTATATGCTTTTTTTGTTTCCATATGAAGGAGTTTGAAGAATGGAATTGATAATGTGATTCATTTTCCTATTGCTTGAATGAATACTTAAGATTTGTTTTGTATGAGTCAATATTACTCCTTAAAACATATGGTTCTCAGTGGTGGCCAGCTATTTAATTCTTTGTTATAGTATCTATCGACAAAACTTTTCGTATTAATCCTAAATGATGCTAGCTTCATAATATTATAAGGAATTGTAAGCATAGTACATACTGTATGTTATGTCTATTCCAACTTGATTGCCTGATGCAATTCTACCATGACTTGGAGTATTTCAAAGGTATGAGGAGATAGCAGCAGCAACCCATAACATAACTATATTAGCGGGTTCAGCACTAATGAGTATCTCACTATTCTGCTTTGGGCTTTTCTGGCAAAAATATAAATCAGATTATGTTAGTTATGTTCAACTTCATGTAGTTTTTTTATTATCTTTAATTCTTGCAGCCAGTGGTTCTTCCCCATGGAGGTCCAGGAGGCAAGACTTTAAATTCTTTGATCCTAATTTCTATAGGATCATCTTATTTGATCAGGTTTATACTGGGCTTTTTGGTTTATTAGGAAGCTAAGTAGTGTAGTGTGTCTCATTTTCTATGAACTCCTTTCGGCGAGGTGCTGGTAGAAGTACACCTCATGCTTGCCTGGAGGAGAATACAACTTGGGACCTCATTGAGGACATTAAAAAGCTAAGAGATCACCTAAAAGTTCCAGAATAGCTGGTAAAAGATTTTCTTATTGATACTTTGGGTATTGCTACTTTATGTCCTTTCCAGTTCCCATCGACATGAATTTGCAGGTTTTTGGTGGTTCATGGGGAAGAACACTCGCTCTAGCTCTAGCATCTTTTTTAAGTCCACTGGTATGGTATTGAGAGGCATTTTCCTGTTGTGCAAGAAAGAAATCGATTGGTTTTATGAGGGTGGATCTGCTGCAATATTCCCTGATGGTTGCTTTCTTCTTTTTTTCTTTTTCCTTTATCCGTTTTCCTAAGTATGGTTGAATTGGCTTATTTGAAGTGGAAAAATATGGGGTTTAATTGAAATGGATCAGGTGATTGGTGCGTATGATATAAGATTAAGAAAGTGCATATTGCTGGGTTCCGATTGTTCCATAAAAGCCTTAAGTTTTAACAAACTTATATTCTTATTCCTTTCGAGATGTTAAGGAAATTTAGATGGAATTAGTCCTTCTATGTCTATATATGAAATGATGAGTCTAGGTTCTTACCAAATATTGGTCATGTGAAGAACTTATAAAAAATATCAGCAAGTGTGCCACACTTTCTATGTTATCGTATTATTGTAGGTTAGAGGTTTTTTATGCTCTATCCCTGTTAATCTCTTACATTATAATTAGTTCCGGCTACTTGAATGTTGAAGAAAGCTCTTTTTGACTGAAAAATTTGGAAAGTAGTGTTGAGTAGATGATTTTTTTCATGTTCTCATCATGCTGATTGGAGTAGCTGGAGATCTAAACTTGGTGGAAGTTTTTTTTTTTTTTTTTCTGTTTATTGGTAGCTTGGGAGCCATTTAGAGATCTTATTCTAGAAAGTGAAAGAGGGTGTTTTGTTGATGCTTATGATAAGAGGTTAAACTCCAATGACAAGGAAACACAAGTAAGACCAATATTTTTTCTTTCTATATATTCTTTTTCTCCTTTGGTTTATTTATTTATTTTTTGACTGCTTGTTGCTCTGGATGTCCTTCCATAAGAGCCGAGAAGTTTCATAGTGAAGCATCTTGAAAATATTTCATTTGTTGACGCACTTTAGGAAGACCCTATTTTGCACTGTCGCGAATATTAGCTTAATTTCCTTTAGAACCAATGTGAGAGGTGACATCACCCACTAATGTCGACCTCATCATCTTGTTCAAGTCCGAATAAGGCTAATACAAGCGGATAGCACTTCAAGGATGCCTTTTTGGTGTTGCAAGGCTGGTATCAATGAGCTTGACAATATAAACTTGAAACAGTGCTTAAATTTGTTAAAGTATAACTTAATAACATATTTTCATTGGGAATAATCAGATATATTTTGGAAATTTCAATAGGTCTAACTATTAAATTTATAGCTCTTCCATTCTATGTTGAAGTATAACTTAATAACATAATTTCATTCGGAATTAAGACATGGATTCTCCAATTTCAGGTTGCTTTACGAGTGGGGTCGAAGGATGTTTCTGTGTCTGTACCAGTGGGGTCGAAGGATGTTTCAGGATGTGTCTGTTCCATTTCCACTAGCACTCGTTGGATTTTGTTTAAAAACTTTACTAGTAAGGATTTGCAATGTAAGTTGACAAATTGGGAACTGTGAGGATGTTGCAACATTAAGGCCTTTAAGTACTCGTTTGTATAGCCACATTTTGGCCTTTACGTATACTCGTTGTGCACATTTTGAATCGATGGCTTAATGTAGGTTATATTTGTTAATTTCGATTGTAATTAATTGTTGGTTGATTTAGATTGGTGAATATTGGTACTATTGTCGTTAGTTAGAGGAGTGAAAAAAACACAATATTGTTGAGCAAAATGAAATCAGTTTAAATAACAAACAACATTGGTTCTAATATAGACATCGGTTCAAAACCGATGTCATTTCCTAACTAACTAAACCAGTTAAAAAACACTTATAAGCCGTTGTGTTTTCAAGAATCAAAATCAGTTAAACACAGATGTTAAAAAATGATGTTGTTATACGAATCAACATCGGTTAAACACTGTTGTTAAATAATCCGCACTTTAACAACAAGGGCTTTAACATCGGTTATGTTTGTTAATAAACATCGTTTCTTCACCGATGTTGAAAACCCCCTTTAACAATAGAGGTTTCAGCATTGGTTTTTTTCTTCATTAAATATCGATTTTTAACCGATGTCTATTAGCATTTTTCTTGTAGTGCAGCTATGTAATCAAGGCCTACTTGGACTATTATATCTATCTTTATGCTTGGTTGTTGCATTTAGAGTCGTGAATCGTCGGGCGAGGCTGCCCGGTGCCCATCAGCCCAGCGAGGGCATAAAATCGGGCCAGATCGGGCCGGCTCAAGTTTGCATCGAGCCTCGATTTTACTAGCCCAGCCCAACCCTACCACGGGCCATCGGGCCAAATCGGCCCAAGTTAAAGTATTTTTAAAAAATAAATAATATTTGAGAAGCCAAAGTGGTGACTTTTTTTTTCAAACTCTCGTTTCCTGGGAAAGAATTAGCCTTTTCTTTTTGGTATAAATTGGAGGGAAAAAGGTAATTTTCTACAAAAGTTTTCTTTCTTTATGAGAGGAATAAAAAAAGATAAAAAGAGGAATAAAATATAAAGATAATCAATTGATTGGTCTCAAGTATAACCAACATAAAGAGATAAAATAATGGAAAGGGAAGAGGTGGGAAATTATTTGAGTGTTTCAGACTACTAGTTTCAAAGGAAAATAATAAAATATTCCATCTAAACTAAAGACTTGCATTACAAAAGGCAGGGGGATTATGGGCCATTTCCAAACAAAGAAAGGGATTTGCATTTTTTTTTATCACATGATGTCGGGCTCGGGCCAGCCCGAAAAAATCGGGCTTTTTTGGCCCGAGGCCCGGCCTACCTCTTGGATCGGGCGATTTAGGCTGATTTTTTGGGCCTTAATAAATAAAGCCCACCACTATATGCGGAACTTCTTTGGGGCGGGCGATTTCTTTGGTTCTAGTTGCATTAGTGGATTACCTCCGGGAGTTGGAGAAGAGTAGAGTAGAGAAATTACCCCATCCTCAAACCACTATAAAATCGCTTGTGTCTTTTTGTTTTCGACTTTTAAATTCTGCATATTTCATTCTCTTGATAGATACATTTGCTTGACTCAACGATAATAACTAACTCAAAACAAGTATTGTAAAATCATTTAACAAAAAGGGTGTAAGACTTGTTTGTAAAACCCAAGTAAGTTTGAATTTTTAAAGAGCTCACTTCACTCAATAAGTTACTCTCAACAAATTTCCGACTCAATCAGTGCATTAAGTGCTTAACTATCTGTTGAGGTTGAACTAAGGTTGTCTTAAAGGACTAAGTTGCTACTTGTGTAAAAACTCGATTTTAAGATAAAAATCGAAAAATTGGTTAAGTCTAGTTCAACTCAGAACGCATACTAGAATTTCTTTAATAAAATAAACAGGCATAATCCTAATTTTTACGATGAAAAAGAACATGGATAATTTAAAAATAAAATTTAATCGAGTCAATTGTAGCGGAAGCAAAATATTTTATAAATAAAAAATCTTACCATCGTCGATTCTATCAATTTCAAATAAACTGGAATAAAACTAACAACTTAAAAAGTAAAATAGTTCGACATTTTTTTTTTAAATAAACTAAACATTCATAAATAAATCTTTAGGCCTTGTCATATCCACCGCTCTTGCCGCGCCATCTCCTTCACGAAAAGTTTGTTATATGTGGGGTGAAGCGACACAACTCGATGAAGTATAAATTGTCAAGCTAAATACACGGATATCTCACATAGGCATGCAAATACAATCCAATAGGACATAGCATAGATCTTTTGAAAACCGTAGACATAGACATGGGTAGCAGATGCAGGTTCCACCTCGGGATACATCGACCCCGGACCTCTTGAGTCCCTGGCTCATGGGCGTAAGGTAGAATCGTCTTTACATATTCATGCAAAATAATCTAAGCATTTAACAAGGACAATAAAGTTTAAAAACAAACCCCACACTCAACGTAGGCTTGAAACTTTAGTAGGCGCAGAAGTGTGGATCAAAGACGCCTAATCCTCGCATTTCGATAAATCACCTAATCAATAGAAAAATAATACTTAGTTAAAATCCTCGAATATTCTAAACTTAATCTAAAAATCCTAATTTAGGAGATTGAATTGGAATCAAAATAGAAATTGGAATTGAAGGCTAATTTGGTTGGTTTGGGACTGGAGGGTAATTCTGTCATTGGTTTATGGGACCACAATCCAAAATCCTCCTTCCCCTTTTCTTCCTCTCCCATACGTACACTACCCCTTTCTCTCTCCTCTTTCTCCCTCTTCTCTCTCTTTTTTTTTTTTTCCTTTTTCCTTTCTTTTTCCTTTCCTACTTTTCCTCTTCTTCTTTTCGGTCAAAGCAGACCACCCCAAATCCCAACCCTCTTTTTTCCTCTTTTCTTTCTTCTTTCTCTTTTCTTTCTTTCCTACTTTTTCTTACTCCCAGGCCCAACAACATCATCATTCACCCCCTTTTTTTCTTTTTTTTTTCTTTTTCTACTTCTTATCTCACGCCACCTTATTTCTTCTTCTATCTTTCTTCTATGGCCGATTACAACAGAGCCCCCTCACAAACTCCCTCTTTTCTCATCCCTCTCTGTTTTCGTTTTTTTTTTCTAAACCTCACGCGCATAGACCCCCCGGCGGACGGCGGCGAGGTTCGACGGCGACGGCAGATTGAGTTCGGGATTAGATTTTTTTTTTTTTTTGGTTTCGGGCTGAATCGGAGAAGTGCCAGTAGATTTCGGGCTGGATCGGGCACTTTCCGGCTAGGCGTGATTTGGGCAGTGGTGTATTCAAAGGATTTCGGGTTTCTGGTTTTCGGGAAGGTGGCCGTGTAGGGACATGAAGATAGAATTTGAAGGATAAATTATTACCTTGTTGTTTTCTGTAGCAAGAGAGTATGTGGGTTTTTTTTTTTTCTAAGGCTGTCGATTTATTATATAGGCTTTGATTAGGGTTATGGTTTGTATAGTAGAGTCCTAATCTAAAGAGAACTGGATGATCTTCATCGGTTAGGATTTTTTTTTTTTTTTATCTGTTACGAATAGGATACATGAATAGGGATTTTGCTGGATTGAGAAAAATCAAAAACGTGTATATCTGAAGATTTTGGAATCCTACTTGGAGTAGGATTTGTGAATAGGCTAGATTGGGCTTATAATAATTTGGGCTTTGACTGAAATTGGGCCTGGTTTAAAATTTGGGTTTGGGTAATTAATCATTTGATTGGATAATTGGGCTTGGACTTATAAAAGATAATAAATTAGCCCCTAAATAAACTAATCTAATCTAAAAATTCATAATTCTAAATAAAAGCCCAAAATAAAATTTTGGGTATTACATACTATCCCCCTTAAAAATAATTTCGTCCTCGAAATTAAACATACCTAATAAAGACTGAACCTCTGGATGTGATGCTAAAATATCGTCCTTACGTTCCCAAGTAGCCTCTTCTTGGCTATGTCCACTCCATTGCACTTTGATTAACTCAACATCTCGATTTCTTAACTTGTGCACTTTCTACATCTAAATGCTTTTCTTGGTTTCTCCTCGTATGACAACCGTCATCCAATTCTATGGCCTCATAATTAACAACGTGACTCGGATCAGTATGTACCTCAGTAACATAGATACGTGAAAAACATTATGAATTCAGGCATTCTTTGGCGGCAAGGCCAATCTATACGCTACTCTTCCCACTCGCTCCAAAACCTCGTAATGCGGTCCAACATATCTCGGATTAAGCTTCCCTCTCTTACCAAATCGAAAATTCCCTTCGTCGGCGATACCTTGAGAAAAACTTTCTACTTTACCACAAATCGTAACTCTTTCCTTTTTGGATCGGCATAAGACTTTTGTCGATCTGCGCCACCTGATTAACTTTCTCTTATCTTCTCTACGGCTTCAATCGTTTCTTTTGACAATGTCCCAGGACCCAAAATTTTCTTCTCTCCAACTTCATCCTGTGAATTGGTGATCTACACCTCCTCCCGTATAACGCCTCATATGGTGCCATCCTAATAGTTGATTGATAAGCGTTATTATAAGCAAATTCAATTAAGGCAAGTGTGTCGTTTCCAACCTCCTCCGAAATCCAACATGCAAGCTCTAAGCATGTCCTCTAGCGTCTGTATCGTCCTCTCAGATTGTCCATCTGTTTGGGGATGAAACGCCGTACTGAATTGTAATCTCGTCCCCATTGCTCTTTGCAATCCCTTCCAAAAATTTGAAGTAAACCGTGTGTCTCTGTCAGACACAATCGAAACCGGTACCCCGTGTAGCCTCACGATCTCCTCAATGTATAATTGAGCCAACTGTTCCATGCTGAAAGTCATCTTAACCGGCAAAAAGTGTGCAGTCTTCGTCAATCTATCCACGATGACCCATATAGCCGTTTCCTCTGTTCGACCTCGGTAAACCGAGTCACAAAATCCATTGTAACATGTTCCCACTTCCACTCGGGACCTCAGTGGTTGTAGCAACCCCGATGGTCGTTGGTGTTCGGCTTTGATTTGTTGACAAGTCAAACACCTCTCCACGAACGATGCAATAGAGCCCTTCATGTTTCTCCACCAGAAAGTGTTTCTCAAGTCACGATACATCTTTGTACCTCCCGGATGCACCGTGTAAGGTGTACAATGAGACTCTTCTAAGATCTCCTTCTTAGGTTCTCGTCTTTTGGTACACAGACTCTCCCTTCATAAGTAAGTGTACCATCCGGTCTTCTGTTGAAACCTCTAATGTTTCCATAAAGCTCGCTCCCTCATTTGCACAAAAACATATCCTTCGTTTGTGCCTCTTTGATCCGATATCTCAAAGTCGGCTCTGCCACCAAAGCGGATATGATAGCTTTGGTGTTAGTTGAGTACTACCACATCGATTCTCATGTTGACGAAATCCTTGATCAATCGCTCTTGCTCCGTGATCATGCTCGTCGATTCACCATTTTCTTCTTCCACTTCGAGCGCATCGGCCGCTACATTGGCTTTGCACGGGTGATAGTGGATAATACGATCGTCATAATCTTTGACTAACTCCAACCATCTTCGTTGTCTCATGTTTAATTCTTTTACTGCGTGAAGAAGTACTTGAGACTCTTGTGATCCGTATAGATAGATATCACATTTTCCTCCATACAGTAATGACGCCATATCTTGAGGCGTGTACTACGATTGCTAACTCCAAGTCATGTGTGGGATAGTTAAGCTCATGTTGCTTCAATTGTCTCGAGGCATAAGCTATCACTTTCCCCTGTTGCATGAGTACACATCCGAGACCTTGTTTTGACGCATCACTATAAATAACGAACCCTTCCGATCCATTAGGTATCGTCAAAACCGGTGCGGTAACCAATCTTTGTTTCAACTCTTGGAAACTGGTTTCGCATTTCTCAGTCCACTGGAATTTCTCTCCCTTTCTCGTCAACAGTCATTGGTCTAGCAATCTTGGCAAAACCTCAATGAACCGCCTCTATAATATCCAATGCCAAGTCTGAAAGCTGCGTACCTCACTCACGGTCGATGGCGCTTTCCATTCATTTATAGCCTCCACTTTGGCTGGATCCACTTCGACACCTCGGGCGGTGACTACATGACCCAAGAACACCACTCGCTCCAGCCAAAATTCACATTTCTTGAACTTCGCATAAAGCTTCT
Source organism: Rehmannia glutinosa (assembly GCA_016081115.2). Lineage (NCBI taxonomy): Eukaryota > Viridiplantae > Streptophyta > Magnoliopsida > Lamiales > Orobanchaceae > Rehmannia > Rehmannia glutinosa. The sequence goes on along the minus strand of JABTTQ020000675.1, from coordinate 74,952 downwards.
CTTTGCGAAGTGTCTCCAACACGATCCTCAAATGCTCTTCGTGCTGTTGTTTATCCTTTGAATAGATCAAGATATCATCGATGAACACAATGACAAATTGATCTAAATAAGGATGAAACACTCTATTCATCAAGTCCATAAAGACCGCTGGTGCGTTGCTTAACCCAAAAGGCATCACAGTAAACTCGTAATGTCCATAACGGGTTCTAAACGCTGTCTTGGGTATATCCATTTCCTTGATCTTTAGCTGGTGATACCCTGATCTTAGATCAATCTTCGAGAAAACTCCAGCTCCTCTTAATTGATCAAACAGATCCTCAATGCGGGGTAAGGGGTATTTGTTCTTGATGGTGAGGTTGTTCAACTCTCGATAGTCGATACACATCCTCATCGTACCATCCTTCTTCTTAACAAACAACACAGGAGCTCCCCAAGGAGACACGCTTGGTCTCACATAACCCTTATCCAGTAACTCTTGTAATTGCACTTTTAGTTCTTGCAATTCCTTAGGTGCCATTCTGTAAGGTGCCCTTGACGTTGTGCTTGCTCCGTGCGGATCAATCGTGAACTCCACTTGTCGATCCGGGGGCATTCCTAGTAAATCCTGCGGGAAAACATCGGGGTACTCTCGGGCGATTGGGATATCAACAATTGTTCTCTCTTGATCGGTGTAGCCATTACATTCACCAAAAATGCTTGGCATTCTCCCTCCTTAGATCTTCACGGCTTTCATTGTTTGATATAACTCGTGGCGAAACACCCGACCTAGTCCCATGAAAAGTGAACTTCTCCTTTCTGGCATATGGAAATCTATCTCCCTCTCATGACATCGGATGTTTGCAGTTATGACTTAACCAATCCATTCCTAAGATTACATCAAAGTCCTTCATCTTTATAACGTATGGGTTCGCTTCTAGAGTTCTTCCCTCTATGTTCAGTTGTGCCCCGTTTACTCTATGATTAGCCACTATAGTTTTACCCGATGGTATACTAATCCCCAAAGGTTCCACAGACTCACATATCACATTATTTAATCCCTCAATGAATTTTGCAGATATGAAAGAATGTGTCGTACCCGATATCAAAAAAGTCAAGAAAGCGGTACATTAAAAACTTGTAACATACCTGTCATTGTCTTAGGCTCCTCTTGTGCGTCTGCTCGGTCATGGCGTACATCATCCTGGGTTTCCCTCACAGTGGGCCTCGATCCCATCCGGGCTGGATCGGATATCTCTTCTGATCCCAACCACGATGCCCTGGCGATGGCATCGAATAAAGACATCTTTTCCCAAGGCACTCACCATAATGATATTTTCCGCAATTCTGACATTGTGGCTTCGTCTGCTGACCTTGCTGATTAGGAGCACCGCCGACTTTTTGTTGTTTGTTGTTATTAACAAACTTCCCAGTGTTAGGACCCTCCCATTTCCTTTTGGGAGCCTCAAAAACCTTTTTACTACCTCCTTCTAATCTCATATTGGAGGCAACCGTTCGAGCTCCTTCCACAACAACAGAATATGATGCGTTCCCGATGCTCACTACCCCACCCAACTCGGGCGTAAACCCAGGACACAAATCTCTTAGCCTTCTTACCGTGCGTGTCCGTCAGTGAATAGCATACCTTGCTAATCTGGTTGAACTTTCGCTCATACTCGAGCACCGTCATTTGTCCTTGTTGCGGGTTTAGGAATTCTCTTTCCTTTTTATCTCTGTAGATCATGAAAAAGCTGTTGCATGACTAATTCCTTGAAACCATCCATTGCATATCGGCTCGTTCTTTGGTCGGTGATGGTTCGGCGGTATGAATCCCACTAATGCCTAAGATCTTGTTTGGTGATAAATCGCACATGACACCCTTTGTGCATCGGTGCACTCGATCAATTCAAATATGCCCTCCAATTCTATCCATTCTTCCACGATGTGCGGCTCTTCTTGTCCATTAAGAGTTGGAGGTCTATCTGCCAAAACTGTTCCACCACATGTGAAGTGTTATTTGTGGGAGCCATTTGGTTTTGTTGGTTCAAAGCACCCCGCCCAGTTAGACCCTCAACAAGCGTGGCCGGGCGCGCCACTCGTCTCCCAAATTTTCTAGTGTTGCATTTGTGGCGATCCGGTTCTAGGGGCCCTAGGATTCATCCTATAACCACGATAAAAAAAAAAATTTAAGTCAATCTCCAATTGGGATACTTTTAAGATTAATAAATAATATAAAAAAAAATTAAATCATGAATGACACAATACTTAAGGTAATTTTTTTTTTTTTTTTTAAAAAAATGATCATTCATTAATCTCAATATTTTTTTTTTTTTTACAACGAATCCAATGAATGAAGAAACAATTGCTAGTTTGAAAATCAAAACATAAACTAAAATACCAATGAAAGGAAAATATAAAATCCCAAACATCAAATACTAAATAAATAAAACAAAAACTAGCTATTCAATATCTTCTTCCCATCCTCCTCGGATCTTCTTCCGGGTCTTTCTTTGGATCTTCGTCATCACCGGAATCGGGTGGAGGAGCATCATCGTGTATGTCTTGCTCTTCGGGCGGAAGTCGAAATATCCATTGTGAGTTGTACATGGTCTAACCACCACCGCCGGAAAACCGAAACGAAATTCTCATAGCTAACCCGCATGATCAACTCCCTGGACATCATCTACCATTTGATTGTATATCTCTCTAGCTCTTCGCAGGGTAGCTCGATAAGGTGTTAATAAATCTAAGTATTCCCCGTCGGTTGGATCAAGGAGTGACCGGCATATCTAGCCTCTACCCATAATGCGAACATTGCATTAAGATGCGCCCCAAGGTTATGGTTAGGTTCCCATTGATATTGTTCATATCTCTCTATCCTTGCTCTCCTAGTAGCGCTAACAATATCGGACTTTCGTCTTTGTATACCTTCTACGAGCCATCTATATAGCATAAAAATAATCACATTCTCTAAGTTCTTTCTATTGTCCATAAAGTTCACAATTAACATAATATCTCATTAGTTCAATGGCATTCTATCGTACTATGCATCCAAGAAAACTTAGCATATTTCTTTCATTTTTCTCTTTGCAATCGAATTGTAAAATTCATTACAACAAGATATTAAAACACTTTATCAATAGCATTTGACAATAAGCGATGGCGATGGCAATAGCGATAACAATAAGCGATGGCATTAGCGAGAAAACGAAATCCTTTTAAAAAAAAAAAAAAAAAAGTACCTCGGCCGGAGTTGGCGTGGCATAAGCGGTGGTGGATACGTAAACTCTTTTCGTTTATTAAAAACAAAATAATTATAATTCATTTATCGAGTACACACGCGGAATTTACATTTTTTTCAAGTCTACTGAAAAAGGTAGACCCGCTCGATACCACATAACGCCCTAGAATTTCTTTAATAAAATAAACAGGCATAATCCTAATTTTTACGATGAAAAAGAACATGGATAATTTAAAAATAAAATTTAACTGAGTCAATTGTAGCGGAAGCAAAATATTTTATAAATAAAAATCTTACCATCGTCTGATTCTATCAATTTCAAATAAACTGGAATAAAACTAACAACTTAAAAGAAGTAAATAGTTCGACATTTTTTTTTAAAATAAACTAAACATTCATAAATAAATCTTTAGGCCTTGTCATATCCACCGCTCTTGCTTGAGCGCCATCTCCTTCACGAAAAGTTTGTTATATGTGGGGTGAGCGACACAACTGACTCGATGAAGTATAAATTGTCCAAGCTAAATACCACGGATATCTCACATAGGCATGCCAATACAATCCATAGGACATAGCATAGATCTTTTGAAAAACCGTAGACATAGACATGGGTAGCACTGCGGGTTCCACGGGGATACATCGACCCCGGACCTCTTGAGTCCCTGGCTCATGGGGCCTAAGCAAGCAATCTATCTTTACATATTCATGCAAAATAATCTAAGCATTTAACAAGGACAATAAAGTTTAGAAAACAAACCCCACCTTGAACGTGGCTTGAAACTTTAGTAGAGCCTAGAAGTGTCGGATGCAAGCACGCCTAATCCTCGCTCGATAAATCACCTAATCAATAGAAAAATAATACTAGTTAAAATCCTTGAATATTCTAAACTTAATCTAAAAATCCTAATTTAGGAGGCTGAATTGGAATCAAAATAGAAATTGGAATTGAAGGCTAATTTGGTTGGTTTGGGGTGGAGGGTAATGTCATTGGTTTATGGGACCACAATCCAAAATCCTCCTTCCCCTTTTCTTCCTCTCCCATACGTACACTACCCCCTTTCTCTCTCCTCTTTCTCCTCTTCTCTCTCTTTTTTTTCTTTCCTTTTTCCTTTCTTTTTCCTTTCCTACTTTTCCTCTTCTTTTTTTTTGGTCAAAAGCAGACCACCCCAAATCCCAACCCTCTCTTTTCCTCTTTTCTTTCTTCTTTCTCTTTTCTTTCTTTCCTACTTTTTCTAACTCCCAGGCCCAACAACATCATCATTCACCCCCTTTTTTTTTTTTTTTTTTCTTTTTCTACTTCTTATCTCACGCCACCTTATTTCTTCTTCTATCTTTCTTCTATGGCCGATTACAACAGAGCCCCCTCACAAACTCCCTCTTTTCTCATCCCTCTCTGTTTTCGTTTTTTTTTTTTTTTAAACCTCACGCGCATAGACCCCGGCGGACGGCGGGGGTTCGGCACGAGCGACGCGGTTGAGTTCGGGATTAGATTTTTTTTTTTTTTGGTTTCGGGCTGAATCGGAGAAGTGCCCGATGGATTTCGGGCTGGATCGGGCACTTTCCGGCTAGGCGTGATTTGGGCGATGGTGTATTCAAAGGATTTCGGGTTTGGTTTTCGGGAAGGTGGCCGTGTAGAGACATGAAGATAGAATTTGAAGGATAAATTATTACCTTGTTGTTTTTACGTAGAAGAGTATGTGGGTTTTTTTTTCTAAAAATTTTGTCGATTTATTATATAGGCTTTGATTAGGGTTATGGTTTGTATAGTAGAGTCTAATCTAAAGAGAACTGGATGATCTTCATCGGTTAGGATTTTTTTTTTTTTTTTTTACGAATAGGATACATGAATAGGGATTTTTCTTTGGATTGAGAAAAATCAAAAACGTGTATATCTGAAGATTTTGGAATCCTACTTGGAGTAGGATTTGTGAATAAACTAGATTGGGCTTATAATAATTTGGGCTTTGAGTAGAAATTGGGCCTGTTTAAAATTTGGGTTTGGGTAATTAATCATTTGATTGGATAATTGGGCTTGGACTTATAAAAGATAATAAATTAGCCCCTAAATAAACTAATCTAATCTAAAAATTCATAATTCTAAATAAAAGCCCAAAATAAAATTTTGGGTATTACATACTCCCCTTCTAGACTTAGCATTAACATCCTTGGGACCTACAAGCGTTAGCGGTTGGTTCAAGAACCTTCCACACCGGTTACTAAACTAGCTCAATCTTTTCAAAGATTAACATTTGACTATTTTTAAACTTTCTTTCAAAGCATTATTATCATGGAAGCAAATCTATGTCGTATTCCCATGTTCACATTGAAGAGTTTGATGATTGGAAAATTCGTATGTAGCACATCTCTCAAAGACTTTGCACGATGAAATGTGGTTCGCCATAGAAGATGGACCCATACAAATCACAAAAGTGAATACAATCGTGAGAGCCGCTGAGGATGGTGCAACTTGAAAGGCCCACTGTGGTTGAAAAACCAAGAAGTGAATGGACCAACGAGGATCGAAAGAGATATAACTTGGACAATGTGGCCAATGACATCTTATATAAAACTCTTGACAAAGCTATGTTTAATAAAGTTAAATCTTGCAAGACTGCTCGTGAGATATGGGAAAAGCTGACTCTAATCTGCGAAGGATTAGAGAAGATTAAAGAGAACAAGCTAATTGTTGTTGTACAGAAGTTTGAAAACTTCAAAATGCTTGCAGGTGAAACTCTGGATCAACTGGATTTCAGATTCACTGAGATTACAAAAGACCTTTCAGCTCTGGGAAAAGAATATACACAGAAGAAAATGTGTATGAAAATTCTAAGGTCGCTCCCGGCTGAGTAGGAAATGAAGGTGATGGCCCTCAGGCATTCAATGGATTTTACAAGAATGTTCAACCATGAGTTATTCTCAGACTTAAAAGCATGTGAATTTGAGCTCAGAAGAAAGGAGCAAGAAGAGATAGTTGTACCCAAAACATCTGCTCTATTGGCTGGAGAATCAAAGAAAGTTGAATCCAATGACATCATAGATCAAGAGGAAATAGCCCTAATAGTTAAAAGATTCAACAAGTTCTTCAATAAAAACTACATAAAGGAACAAGGATGAAACCTCCAGAAGACACTCAACACCTTCCAAGAGCAAGGAAGAAAGAACCCCAAAGAGAGCTGAAAATTAGAGAGCTAGATATCAGAAAGCTTAAAACATGTGCTGGAACTGGAGACAACCAGGACATTTTGTAGTTGACTGTTCTTATCCACCAGTCAACAAATACAGAAATGAGGAAGAAATGAAAGTCTTCAGGGAAAGAAGACAGGAAAGAAATAAAGTTATGGTGGTTGTTGAACCTGACACAACTAAGTGCCAGGAGACAACTGAGTTAGACAACTGTGAAGCGGACTATTCCTCTGACACTGAAGAAGAGGCACTGATATGTCTCATGGCTAAGGAACATGAAGATGAGATAAATTCTGACTCATCTAGCTCACATTCCGATGATAGTGATAGTGACATACACACTTCATCACCCACGGATATTTATGATTCATTAGGTAAAATAATGAAAGATTTTGATCACGTGCAAACCTCATACACACTTTTACATGAGAAAAACAACCAGCTCAAAAGACAAAACTCACAGCTGACTGAAGAGCTGAGTACTCTTGGTCACATAGCTGATGAGAATAAAGAGCTGAAGGCTGAGATAGCTAAGGTCATAGCAGACTTAACTAAAAGAGAAAAGAGGGAAAAAGATTTGAAAAATGTGATGGCATCACTTAGCAAGTCATCCAAAACATTGGATGAATTGATGATGATACAAAAAGAAATTGGAGATAAGGTAGGCTTAGGATTTAATTCCTTTGTCAATGCTCAAACTCCGGGTGACTTTGAAAAAGGATCCTCAAGAAATGGGGAATCCAAAAGCCAAAAGCACCATATGTTGCACCCACACACAATCACAAACACACACATGTTGGCATAGGTTACAAAGATAAGGGTAAGAAGCCAACTTAGTTTGTTGAGAGGGTTCTTTGAAACTAAATTTAGAAGAGTTCATCAATGAGACTCTAAACAGAAAATATTATGTGAAAACAAAGGATAACTACCAAAGGCCTAGAGGTTTCAACAAAGAAAACCATATGAAGAGAATGGTAGAAACTACCCTACTCAGGCCGATTGGAACAATCAAATGAAATATCAACCAAGTCCTATGGGATACAAGCCCAAGTGGCAAAGACCTCAGACTCAATATAGGTCATTCTCAAGGCAAAATGAATCAATATCAATACACTTATGCACCCAAGCACACCGCCATAATGCACAAAAAGTTTCATACTATCCAAAGAAAGCAAATGCACCATCACACTCACATGCATAAAGACAAAAGAGACAACTATATGTTCCTAAAGCTCCTAAACAATTTGCTAAGATTCATTATTATTATGGAAATATGTTGGTTGGATTACCTTATAGTGCTAACCTCTCGGGACCCAGACAGGTTTGGGTACCTAAAACTTGATTTCCTTGATTGCAGGTTCAGGGAACAACTGAGTGTCAAGGAACTTGGTACATGGACAATGGTTGTTCCAGACATATGACTGGGAATAAGAAGAATTTATCCAACTTCAAAGAGTCAAGAGGAGCAAAAGACATATTTGGAGGAAATGAAGATCCAGTAGAAATCAGAGGCATTAGATCTATAAAGAAAAATGGATTGGAAATCACAGATGTAGTCTATGTTAAAGGGTTGAATTTCAATCTGCTGAATATCAGCCAACTCTGTGATAAAGGCTACAATGTCGGATTCAACATGGGTGTCTGCCAAATCAAAGATGCTGAATCAAATGAAGTTGTGCTATCTGGAACAAGAAAGAAAAATATCTATATAATGGATTGGTCTACTGCTACATAAAGTACATGCCTATTAGCAAAAGCACATCCGAGTCAAGTCGGGTTTGTGGCACAAAAAAGTAGAGTCACCAATTTCAAGACAATCAACAAGCTTGCAAGGAGTCATCTTGTGGAAGGATTTCCAGACTCAGTGTACAAGAAAGAGAGCATTTGTGATGCATGCCAGAAGGGAAAACAAATCAAGTCTTCATTCAAGGATAAACCAAGTCCTTCTTCAACAAGGATCTTTCATTTATTGCATATGGATTTGTTTGTTCCTGTTGAACCAACAAGTATAAGTGTAAAGAAATACACCTTAGTGTTGATAGATGATTATTCAAGACACATGGACTATCTTTATGTGTAAAAAGAAGGAAACTTTGCAGAAACATTCACAGCTTATGAAGAGAGTTCAAAATGAGAAGAGTCAAATCATTATCAAGATAAGATCTGACAGAGGAACTGAGTTTGTCAATGGGATTATAATTCAGTATTGCACAGAGAATGGTATTGCTCATGAGTTATCAGCTTCAAGAACTCTATAGTAGAATAGAGTAGCTGAAAGAAGGAACATAACCCTCAAGGAAACTGCAAGGTCCATGTTAGCTGAAGCTGGATTGCCTAAGAGATTTCGGGCTGAAGCCATTAACACTGCTTGTAACACTCAGAATATGTGTATGATAAATAGGCAGCTGTCCAAAACCCTTTATGAAATTTGGACAAGAAGAAAGCCTAATGTGGGATATTTTCATATCTTTTAAAGCAAGTGTTTCATTCATAATAATGGCAAGGACAACTTGAAAGCTTTTGATGCTAAAGCTGATGAAGGTTTCTTTTTAGGATACTCAGCTAAGAGTAAAGCTTTCAGAGTTCTAAATAAGAGGACTATGGTCACAGAGGAGTCTATCCATGTGGTTTTTGATGAATCCAATGTAAATGAAGAAGACATTGATGAGTTAGCTGAAAAGATGAATCAGCTGACTATCGAAAGAGTCCCTATGCAGAAGCAGATATTAGAATACTCGATCCTGATGAGGATGAGATAGCTGAATCTCAGAGACAACTGGAAGGCTTGCAACTGAATGATGAAAACCAAGAATAAGTTGTTCAAGACAACTTAGCTGCAATAAGACTCAACCTAGCAGACTTACTCCAACCAAATGTGAGATGGCTGAGAGACCATCCACCTAATTTAGTCATTGGAGATGTTAGAGAAGGAGTGAGAACCAGATCCAGGACTCAACATGAAGCCATGTTTACTTGTTTCATTTCTCAAATTGAGCTAAAGGATGTGTACAAGCATTGGATGACACTCATTGGATTCTAGCTATGTAGGAAGAGTTGAATCAGTTTGAAAGAAATAAAGTTTGAGAATCGGTTCAAAGGCCTACCCACCAAAATGTTATTGGTACTAAGTGGGTATTTAGAAACAAGATGAATGAGGAATTAGCTGTTGTGAGAAACAAAGCAAGATTGGTAGCCAAAGGGTATTGCCAAGAAGAATGAATAAGTTTTGATGAAACCTTTGCACCTATTGTCAGATTGGAACCAATACGGATGTTTATTGCTTATGCAGCACACAAGAACCTCACAGACTATCCAATGGATGTGAAAAGTTCATTTTTGAATGGACTTTTAGAAGAAAATGTCTATGTGGAACAAACTCTAAGTTTTGAGCATAAAACTATTGGAGACAAAGCCTACAAGCTCAAGAAAGCATTATATGGTTTGAAGTAAGCACCAATAGCATGGTATGATACATTGCCTCAGTTTCTTATAGACAATGGATTCACCAAAGGCAAAATTGACAGAACACTCTTCAGAATTCAAGATAGAGAGAGTATACTTCTTGTTCAAATCTATGTGGATGATATTATCTTTGGATCCACAAACAAATAGCTGTGTGACAAATTCTCAAACCTTATGCAAGGGAAGTTTGAGATGAGCATGATGGGAGAGCTGACTTTCTTCATAGGTCTTCACATCAACCAAATGAAGGATGGAACCTTCATAAGTCAAACCAAATATACCAGAGATTTAATGAAGAAATTTGGTATGCAAGAGAAGTCATCTGTGAAGATTCCCATGAATACTCATGTAATGATGGATATGGATGCAAAAGGAAAATCGGTTGATCAAACAAGATATAGAGAACTTATTGGATCATTCCTCTACTTGACTGAAAGTAGATCAGACATCACCTTTGATGTAGATGTATGTGCTAGATTTCAGTATACTCCAAAAGAAATTCATATGACTGCAACTAAGAGATGCCTGATATATTTGAAGGAAGCGAAGTTGGCTTATGGTATCCAAAAGAAGGTGGATTTAAGGCGATTGGATATTCAGCCTATGTTGGATGTAGAGTTGACAGGAAAAGTACATTTGGTACTTGTCAAATACTTGGAAACATATTAGTTTCTTGGTTCAGCAAGAAACAAAACTCAATAACTACATCCACAACTGAAACAGAGTACATTATTGCAGGTAACTGTTGTGCCCAAGTTTTATGGATGAGGCAACAGCTGAGGGATTATGACATAGAAGAAAAAGAAATTCAAATTATGTGTGATAACACAAGTGCCATTGCAATCACTCAGAATCCAGTATTGCACTCAAGAACCAAGCACATTGATGTTAGGTATCATTTCATAAGAGATCATGTTGAAAAGAAAGACATCACATTGGAATAAATATCAAATGAGAAGCAATTAGCTCATATATTCACAAAGCCTTTACGTAAATCAAGATTTAAAGAACTTAAGAATGAGCTTGGATTGACTGAGCTATGTTACCATTCTCAGAAAACTCATTCAACAGAGTTAAAGATGGGAAAATTGCATATCAGAAGAGTTTCACTTATTCAGCAAAGTGAAACAGCTTTTATGGCTGTTCAGCAAAATCGAGTTAGCTAGACAACCGATTTTCATTTAGTCGAATAGAAGGAAGAGAGAAGCAAATTCAAGTCATAAATGAAGAAAGCTGGCTCATTTATGTACTAAGTGACAAAACAAGGTCGTTTGCATAAGTGACAAAACAAGGTCGTTTGCATTTAAGCGGGAATATTTTCCACTTGACGTCAGCATCATTAAATGTTGTCAGTAAAAGTTGTGACGGTTTACTTATGATTGGATATAAATACTGCCACATTTAATGCGAAGTAATTAGTGCCTTTGAAAGTTTTGGTCTCAGCTGTTGATCAACTTTGAAACCTTTGAGATTCTGAAACCGTCTCTTCAAGTCGCATATATAGTCAAAATTCATTTCTCTCTCCTCACTTTCACTCTCCAAGCATTCAAAATTTCCAAAAATCTCTCAAAGAACAAACCTAGTTCTTCGTGCAAACACTCAGAAAAATTTGAAATGGCCCCAAAACAAGTTGCTCTTGATTTTGGAAAACTTGCTGATATGATCCACACTGGCTCCCTGGTGGATTTCAAAGGGCTTGTCAAGCATTCTGAGGACAAGGTTTTGGCTGAGAAGATAGCTCGTCGTCTGGAGAAATCTGGGCTCAAAAGGTTTCTCTCTCTGGAGATGACTCAAACCTTCCAAAAGAAAGTTGCTATGTTCTGCGTGAACACTGTTGTTCACGACGATGGCATCCATTCTTCTGTGAATGGAAAAGAGATTAAGTTGGCTACGCCTGACTTGGCTAAGTACCTGCACCTTCCATCCAATGGACTCAAGGAACTAACTGGGAAAGAGTTCGACCTGGTGAAAGCCTGGAAGGAGATTGCCAAAACAAAGTTAGCTGGCAAAGTGAACTACTCTGAACTCAAGAAGGCCATTAAAGATGAATACTACAGGCTGATGGATGTGGTGGCCAAGTGCATCGACATGAAGTTTGGGTCATTCAATCAGTTGTCCAAACTAAGCTGATTGTCATGGCTGCAACCATGGAGGTGGTTGAGGTGAATTGGAGCAAGTTCACCTTTGAGAAGTTGTGCCAAAATGTCCATAACGTGAAGGTGGTGGATAGGGAGCTTGTGCATTCCCTGGGTTGTGGCCTGATTCTAGGCATTTTGATGGAGAAGAAAGGTGTACCTCTTCGCAGGGGAAAGCATTTCCATGCAAACAAGAGGATGTTTAAGGCCAACCTCTCAGCTGCTTAGAAGAGGCCACATGCAAAGAAGATTGCCACTTCTGAGGGGAATCAGTGATCACGTCCCCGAGGACACAACTGATGTTCACCAAAAATATTTGGATCTCTATACTGCAAGTGTACAATATAGTTTATAGGATAATGGCAAGCAAGGTTGTATTCCTTAGGGATGGACTACAAAACACTTAGGCTATTGGAAAAATAAAAATAAAACAAATAAATTTTCGAACTCCACAAGTATTTTCAACAACTACTGAAGCAACTCTAGGCACATAATCTCAAAATGCTTTCAATATTAAATTCAATTAATGTTTTAAAACAAATTCATGTTTTTCTATGGGTTCAATTCCTAAAATAGTTTATTCCTCCTCACGGGTGGTGCATAAACAGTAGATTAATAATAATGGAGGTCTCTCGATACATCACAACTATTATTAACTCTCAACTGATCCTTGAATTGAAATACTCCCCACAAACAGATGTAGTCTTCTGATGCATTACCCTGTTTATGTCTGAATTCAATTTTCGTCTTGCTAGAACTCACCTCCGGATTATGGACTAACAAGTATGACATGCAAATTATTGGGCAAATAATCCACAATTATAAATAAGCACTCGAATTCATAAAATAGAACACATGAATCAATTAAGAAAATAATTAATCAAGATTTAACATGAATCAACAGTTTTGATTATGCCCTAGGATCCGAAAGATTAGTCAAACATTGATAACAAATCCCTAGATAAACTTGAAATCAATATTGTGACATTGTTTATGCATAGACAAGAGATCTAAACTAAGAAAGAAAACCCCTTCTTGTCAGGATGGATACTCATTCCAAGCCTTCGAAGCTCTTGTGCTTCTGTAGATGTGAAAGGCCTTGTGGTGTCCTTCGTAACCTATCCCTCCTCTCTCAGAAGACCTTTGATGTTGTAATCATGTGTATTTTGGTGTGTTGTATGTTGTATGGATGTATGTTTTTTCGTGCAGCCCTTGGGTCCTTTATATAGGTGCTTGGAGAGATCACTTATAGAGTTCGAGTAGGAAAATGACACAAAATTCCACCACAGACAGCCGCACGGCCCATGTGAGTTTCACACGGTCACTCCACACGGTCATGTGGTCTCACACGGCCAGATCGTGCAGCTTCTTTCGCCCCTATTGTCTCCTGAACACTTCACACGGACACCCATCTTCACATGGTTAGGTCGTGTAGTCCCACACGGTCCGACCGTGTGACTGGTTTTGATTCGGTTCCTTTGTCGTTTTGATCTTCTCTTTGCACACATCGATCTTGTTCGGGCCTTCCAACATATATCTTTTCATTTAAGCTCCGTTTCCTGTAAAAAGTTACAAGAATACGCAATATCATGCCCTTTTAAGGGAACCAAGTAAAACACACTAAATGTACATGCAAATGCATCAATTGTATACCATTTTAAGCCCCTAAATACACGTATATTTTATACGTATCAAAATCCCCCAAACTTAAACATTGCTCATCCTCGAGCAAATTTTAAAAATAGAATCAAGGGGTACAAAGAACACACAAGAACACTAAAAATATTTAATCTCATTTGACTCCATATCTATGTAGACCGTGCAATTCATTATCAAGAAGTCATCAATTACAAGTTCGGCAAGATTAATACTCCCTCGGGTACTTGACATCACGACTCGCAAGAAGTAGTGTATCACTCAACTCTCAAAGTGTATGGTAAATGTTTACGCTCAAAATCAATTCAGTGAATGTAGAACTACCATAGGCTTGCAAATCATCTAACATCTCTACCACTTTTGTGTGCACAACTTAAGAATCAAAAAGGACTTTCATTTGGTTGTAATGTAGGCTCTTTGGTAAAGGTAAGGAAAATTTGGATTAAGTGACTTGACTTGAGCAAATAGAATTTTAATACACAGACTTGCAATTCACCAACCCGATTTTATCATAAACTCATTCTTTCAAGATTTTTTTTTGTCAACTCAACTCCACCCTTTTTTCTCCTTTTCATTCTTAGACCTTTTTTGCCCTTGTTTCTTTTTCTTCTTTAGCTTCAAACTCTCAATTTTCTTCATAATTTTCCAATTTTTTTTTGTTCTTCTCTTTTTTCTTCTCTTTCTTTGGCTCGCTTTTTTTTCTCTTTTCTTTTTCCGAGATTTTTCTTTTCTTTTTCGAGCTTCATAATTCTCTCATTTACCTAGACACTGTTCATCCCTCATTCTTTCGCCAACTTTCTCTCTTTTTCACAATTTTTACCACATCTCCCCCAAACTTGTTCATTTTCTATAAGCTCAAGTAATTTTAGGGATAAAAATCATCTTTTCAATTTTAAAGACAAAAAATGTGGCTAACAATAAAAAGTTAAGGCTCAAACGTGGCTAACTAGGGAATCATGAGTTCATATGTAAGCTTTTTAGGCTAAGTAGGCTAAAACAAAGATGGCCTTAAATCATTTTCAAAATTTGCACACACACATGGTTTAAATGAAGATACCAAAGCAAGTTGTAGAGTTCTAGCAATCATAAATGATACACTCAAGAAAAATAAGACTGCATAACATAAAGCGATTAAAGCGAGAAAAGCTCACAGGCTTATTTTTCGCAACATGCCCAAATACCCAATTTTCTTAACTATTGCTAAACAAATATAAGACATCTCCTCAACTATTTATCGCATTATTCACAAAAATATGTCATCTCATAAAATCAAATGCTCATAGTAAAAATCATATGGAAGCTTTGTACTCTTTCGAAAATCTTGATTAAATCACACACAAAAGCAATTAAACATGCTAAAGCAATAAACGTGCTAAAAAAATAAAAATCAAAATAAAAAATTCTACAAAAACATTTTAATGCAAATTTTTTGCTCTACATGCAATCCTAAATGCAATGCAAAAATGCAACAAATGATAAATTACGCATTCTTGACAGCCCCCCAAACATAAAATATGCTTCGTCCCGAACATATGAGGAAATTATCAAAAGTAAAGAGGAATGCGTAAAAAGTACTTACTGAATCACTGTGGTGGTGGTGGTGGAGGTGGATGGTAGTGTTTGATAAATGTTTTTATCATGATTTTGTTTTAAAGTATTTTTACACCAAAACAATGTTTCTAAATGTTGTCTTTACTCCCGATCGACATAAAATATTTTTACTAATTTTTCGGAGTATTTCTTGAAGTTTATTTTCGACAAATATTAGACAACACTTTTGTCTCGTGTTGGACCGGTCGCCCTATAGGGCAACTCGTACCTGAAGATGTGCTTTAAAAACAGAAAACACGACTGAAGAAAAATTCATGAGGTTGACCGGTTGACCTAGTGGTCGGCCACCGTCGACCACAAAGACAGTGCCTGGAATGACCGCCATCTCCATCTCTGCTTTTGTTTTTCCAATGAATCAACCGGTTTAACACGAGGTCGATCGGTCGGACCCCCCCTGACCGTTGACCACCCCGTGTAAAAATGAGATTTTGCTTTGAGTGTATCTTGTTGTGTTGTATCTCTATTGGTTCACTTGTTGCTCCAATTCTTCCTCTATTTACAGGAGATGATTGATCATGGATAGGCTCCTCTTGGGGATTAAAAATCTTCAGAAAAATACAATTAAAATCAAGAATATAGCTGTTAGAAATCAATCCCACAAATTAAGGAAGAACTATTTGCTTTCAACAACTAGAATTTTGTCATCATCAAAATTGTAGATGCGGCGATCGCGTGAGAAATAGACGCGCGAAGGATGAAGCGACGTGCACGATGATTGCATTTCGACCTGGGATTCCTGTCAACATAACTTACAACAGCGTGAAAAATCATTCTAAGAGACATAGACAATATTCCAAGCAAACCCAAGCATGAAGAAGCACCAATTTATCGAAGATTCCACCATATCAACACAAGTATTCAACAAGAATGATAGCCAAAGATGGAAAGCTTAGGTGAAAATTAACCTGTGTTCCCAACAAAAATCCCCCTTGCAACAACAATTCAAGAATGTCAATCTTCAACCACTATATATTTAGCATATGAACCCAAGACCAATTCCTCAAATTCATTTCATGAATAACAAGAACAAATGACCAATTCCTTATTTTAGCAAAATGAACACAACAAGTACAATTTTCCACCATTATCACAATAGTCAAGAAATTATTACAAACAAACCCAATTAAACTCACAAATAGCACAAGAAACATGTCATAAAATAGAATTCATGATTGTAGCATTGAACATTATCATCTATCTAAATTTCAATTTCCCTAATTGCAATTACTAGGGCATGAAGTATATATTCTTGTTGTAATAGCCTAAGGTCTTACACTTTCACATCTTGAGGTCTAGGCTTTATTTCTTGATTACACTTGCACTCACAATTGTATTATTCATTATCGAGTTATAATCTTGAATTTGTGGTCATCATTCAACACAAGATATCATTGTGAGTGTTTTTGTGGTAAGAAGTGATCTAGGCGTTAGGCGCGAGAAGATTGTGGTAATCTTTTTATTGAAGAGTCTGGTGCTCTTTGAGGCATTGAAGAATTTGGTATTCTTCAAGTCCGAAGATTGTGGTAATCTTCACAAGGTGCCGTTGAAGATTGTTGTAATCTTCAAGAGAGATTGTGGTAATCCACAAAGAGGAGTTGTAAGGTGATGTTGTATTAATTTTTGTAACTAATAAAATCCTTTTTTCTTTTTGAAATCCATCCAGGAGATACTGGGGTGGTAGAGGATTAGGCCCTAGGTGGGTTGAACCTCTATAAATCGACGCGTGTTATTTACTTCCCGCACTTTTATTCTTGTCTTGGCTTGTTTGATTCGAAAAACAGGGCATAATCAAGAAAATGGAGATAATCTATTCACCCCCCCTCTAGATTATTGTAGTCGCTTGGACTTACAAGTGGTATCGGAGCGAAACTCTTTGGCAAGCTCGTTCCACATTGCGAGTAAAGAGGAACGATCAATGGCTACGAATGAAGTCTACCTTCCTGCCTCCACCAACAAGCCACCACTATTTGATTCCAAAAATTATACATTTTGGAAAGAAAGAATGAAATGCTATTTACAAAGTTGCGGGTTCGATATTTGGAATACGGTCATTAATGGAGAATCTATCCCAATGAAAGACGGACCTTACACCTCCAAAGTCCTCAAAGAGCTCAATGATGAAGACAAGAAAATCCTCTCCTTAAATGGTAAAGCTCTTAATATTATTTTATTGTTCACTTACCACTTGGAATATGATCATATTGTAGGAATTCGATCGGCACATAAAGTATGGAGAAAACTAGAAGCTATCTATGAAGCATATGCAAATAAAAGGAGCTAATCAAAAGAATCTACTTCTCAATTGGATACAACATCAAATCCAACAACATGGGATGAGCTTCTTACAACTTCCGATGATGAAGTCGAACAATGTCTTATGGGCATCGAAGAAGAAAATGAGGTATGTTCAAAACCTTATATTTCTCATGATAATGAATTACAAAATGATTATAGTGATTTGCAAAATGATTTTGATGACCTTCAAAATGAATTCCAAAGCTTACTTGTTAAATACAAAAATTTGATAAAGGAATTCAATGTTTTGAAAAATGATAAAGATAGTTTATTTACTTCTTATGAATCACTTTCATGTGCTCAGTTACCACACTTGATAATGTTAGAAACCTTGAAAAGGAAAATAGTACTATTGCTGAGGATATTAATAGCATGAAAAACGATTTATTAAAATTCAATTTGAGTACCGATAAATTGAAACTTGGACTTGATCATAAGCCTAATGTCGTTAATCACATGAAAAAAATCAAGTCTCTAAGCATATTGGTCATTATACTTCTAGAATTGTTACTTGCTTTTATTGCGGTAAAAAGGGTCACACGGCTAATTCTTGTCGGGCTAGAAATAGCTCTAATTATTGTTGGAGACCTAAAAGTCTCAAAGCTAATCCCAAAGGACCCAAATACTTG
This sequence comes from Rehmannia glutinosa, assembly GCA_016081115.2. NCBI lineage: Eukaryota > Viridiplantae > Streptophyta > Magnoliopsida > Lamiales > Orobanchaceae > Rehmannia > Rehmannia glutinosa. Next base: position 56,764 of record JABTTQ020000675.1, on the reverse strand, counting down.
AGGGTACCACAAAACAATGTCATATTAGGTACCCAGCGGATTAATAATCAAAGAAAAGTCATACCGCCAAAAAGACATCAAATGCCCGTTTCATTTGATCAAAGGAGAAGACAACATCACAATGAATTTCCAAGAGAAAGACATTATCAACAATGGGAAGGACACGATCCTTGAAATGGAGTAATTGGAAAAGTCATCATCAACAAAATGACTTCTCAAGAGGAAGATACTACCAACAAAGGGAAAGACACAACCCGTGGAAATGGCGTAATTGGTAAACTGTATCTCCCTATTTAATATGCATTTTATTTTGTTATTATGCATGTTTTTATTTGTTCCTTAATTGTCAAAATGAGTTTTCAAATATTTATTTTTAAATTAAGGTCTTCAATAAATATTTGCGTTTTTAAAATCTTTTGAAAAATGAGACCTTGCATGATGTTTCTAAAAACTCTTGTGAATTTACATATGTGTTTTAACATCTCTTTTGGATTTATATAGCATAAGCATACTTGTGACATAGATTATTGCTTTAGCCTACATTTTTACCATTACGTTTTGTGCAACAATTGTTTGAGATTTGTGTAGGATATATATATATATATATATATATCTTCATCTTCATCAAAGAGTTGCATAAACTATCGAGGTACGTTCACTCGTATTACTTTTACTTCTAACTCAATTTTCTCCATGATGTATTATTGTGTGCTTATTTTTTAAACTATTTCAAAGCATCTCTAAAATGTGCCGTTAAATGGATTTTTCGATTTGTTTTTAAAAGGCACTCGAAAACGTGTTTTAATCGAGTCTCTAATTTTTTGAATATATTTCATACTTGCACTTTTGCACATTTTTAAAACTTTTGGGGTTCGATTTGCAAGTTTTTCGGATAAACTGGTGCCCGTGAGCGAGTGCCGGTCGACACTGGTAAAAACAGACGGGCAGTAAACTTATAAAAACAGGGTATGTTGTTTCTCTCTTTCATTTTATTCACAAGTGACGAACCCTAACACCATTGTTCTCCAAAATTTTCTCAAAACCTCTCATTATCTTTCAAATTGGTTCAATCTTTGAGTTTTTATCACCCATTTCATCTTGTTCTCATGGCATCCCGTCAATTTACCGGACAAAATCCTCAAAAGAGAAGAAGGAAGCAAAGGGGAGAATCTTCTTCTAACCCCCAACAAGATGATGTTCCACATAGAGATAATCAAAACCGGCTTACGGAGGAGGAGATTGTTGAATTGGGAGCCAAGATTTCAACATCGAATATTCATTGGGACTCTAGTAAGTTGTCACTTCTTTCTAAGCCTCCTTCTAGAGCAAATTGGTTTCGTTTTTTGAATAAACTTGCGGAGGAGCATTATGAAAATATTGGAGTGAATGATAAGAAATTTCTCGTACTAGTATTGTTCGATTTTCGACATTTCATGATGAATATCCGGATATTAGGGCATATTTTGAAATTCAAGGATGGGTGTCACTTTGGGATAATCCAAATTTGCACTATGATGATGAACTCATTAAACTATTTTATGCAAACATGTGGATTGTCGATGCTTTACGACATATGGACCTTTGGAACTTCACACTTTTGTTAATGGTAGACATTTTGCTTGGACATATACCGACATTTGTAATCATTTCAATGTGCCTAATGATGGAGTTGTTAATGTGGATTGTAGTCATTGGAATGATGATATTTTTGGTGTTTCACTAGATGAAGTGAAAACATTTTTGGGAGTTTTTCCGGAGGAAACCTATTCGGCAATGCCGCCGAATTACCGAATTGTGTCTATTATTTGTTCTTATTGCGTATGTGGTAAAGAAATGAAACTTCCTAGCAATATCGAACTATTTCTTACTTATAAGATCGTCCGGGGCGAAAGGGTCAATTATGCGGCCGTATTTGTGTATTGTTTGACCGAATCAAGAAAGCTTACTAGGAAGCAATATACATTGGGGAACTTGATTTGTCGACTTCTATTTCTATCGGGCTACCCGGAAAATGAGATGAACACTGAAATTCGTCATTATTATTTTGATAATGACAATATACTACAAATGGTAAGAATGAGATGAATATTACCTCGGGTTCCCACTAGAGCCGCTAGGGGACGTGCTCGAAATTCGCGACAACCTCAGGATGATTTCTTTGATGACAATGAGGTTGAAAATATTGTAGAAAGAGGTGATAATGCCGGGGAACAAGAAGATAAGGAACAAAAAAATGTGGGAGATGAAGAAGGACACAATAATGAAGAAGACAATGGAGAAGATGATAATGAACGGGATGTTGAGGATTTGAGTCTCAAAGATAGAATGGAAAAAGTGGAAAGGGAAACATTTCGAGATGTTGCATCTCTTAGAAAAGAGCTCCGAGAAGTGAAGGAAGAAAATGCGAAAATCAAGAGTAAAATGGGAAAACTTAAGAAATTCATCAAGGAGCTTCTCCTTGCGGCTTGCTTCTCCTCGGATGAGGATTGATGTCCCTACCCCGTGCTTTTTCAAAATGTCTTTGCATATTTTACTGTGACTTTGATGTATTGTATTTTTTTTTTTACTCTTTGTATAACTCTATTGCACTAATGAATTGTTGTTGATTTCAAAAGGGGAGCAAAGTGCTTGAGTATGGTTGAATGGTATATTGCTTGGATGGATGGTATGAAGTACTTGATGGTAAAAGTGCTTCATTAATTATTGCTTGGTGGCATTTGTAATGCCTTTCTTATATTGCTTAGTTGGATAGATTTATCTCAATTGGGTTGAACCCTTGAGAATATGCTCATATCTTGATATTTTGATGAAAATCGAGTTTTATGAGATGTATATGTTGATTGTTGAATGATGTTTTATTGCATTTGGTGATGAAAAACTTGGCTTGGCTTTTTTTTTACAAAGGGCTATTTACATCTTCTTTATTATTTGACGCCCACCAAGTGTTCGATAAAATGTTTCAAAGAAAAATTCATCACCCACATGATTCTCTCGATTTCAAAAGGCTTATATATTTATAGAGATCATGTTTTGCAAATCAAACGAGCTTTTACGAACTTTTTCAAGTCATTTGATCAACTATTCCCTTAGCTTTTGGAATTTTAAGCTCAATGCTCAATAGCTCGATAAATCGGTTAAATTGCACACTTTGATATGATAATATGATATTTTTATCGTGCTAACAATCTTTTTGATGATTCCAAAGGGGGAGAAACAGGTTATAAGCTCATTAGCTCCAAGAAACTAAAATAAGCTCAAAATAGAAGCTATAAGATATGACTCTTTAAAGCCAAAAGCTATGGATATAAACTAGTCCATTGGATATATCTTGGACTTGTTTAATGATTGTTTTTGACAGGGGGAGCTTCTAATCTCGTGATTCTTTTGGTTACATTGTAAAAGCTAGAGCTTTTAGCTTTTGTATGGTTGCTTACTTCTTATCTTGATGTGCATGTTGATAGGGGGAGATTTTGCAAAAATCTTTTGAAAATCTTTACTCCCTTCCTTGTGGCTATTTTGTTTGAATATTTGTTGCTTCAAACGGCTAGTTATCTTTTACCGGAATTCGTGTTTACTTTCAAAATTGACCTCTTAAAATTTCTTAAAATTATTTTGGTTTGTAATCATCAAAAAGGAGGAGATTGTTTGATAAATGTTTTTATCATGATTTTGAAGATTTTATTTTAAAGTGTTTTTACACCAAAATAATGTTTCTAAATGTTGTCCAAGTACTCCCGATCGACATAAAATATTTTTACTAATTTTTCGGAGTATTTCTTGAAGTTTATTTTCGATAAAAAATTGGACAACACTTCTGTCTCGTGTTGGATCGGTCCGCCCTATAGGGCAACCCGCATCAAGATGTGCTTTGAAAACGAAAACGGATCAAGAAAAATTCATGAGGTCGACCGGTGCCGGAATGACCGCCATCTCTCTATTTTGTTTTTCCAACGAATCCAACCGGTCCAACACAGATCGACCAGGTCGGACCCCTCGTCGACCGTGCGTGTAAAAATGAGATTTTATTTTTCAACATCTATTTCTATGCGACCGGTCGCCCTACGCTTTGACAAAGAAAATTCTAGCCGTTGAAAGCGACACTTCTTCCTTAATTTGTGGGATTGATTTCTAACAGTTATATTCTTGATTTTAATTGTAGTTTTCTGTAGATTTTAAATCCTCAAGAGGATCCTATCCATGATCAATCATCTCCTATAAATAGAGGAAGATTTGGAGCAACAAGTGAACCAATTGAGATACAACACAACAAGATACACTCAAAGCAAATACTTGTTCTTTCATTGTCTATATTCTTGTTGTAATAGCCTAAGGTCTTTCACTTTCACATCTTGAGGTCTAGGCTTTATTTCTTGATTACACTTGCACTCAAAATTGTATTATTCATTATCGAGTTGTAATCTTGAATTTGTGGTCATCATTCAATACAAGATATCCTTGTGAGTGTTTTTGTGGTAAGAACACACTTGGGTGATCTAGGTGTTAGGTGCAAGAAGATTGTGGTAATCTTCTTATTGAAGAGTGTGGTGCTCTTTGAGGTGTTGAAGAATTTGGTATTCTTCAAGTCCGAAGATTATGGTAATCTTCACAAGGTGCCGTTGAAGATTGTGGTAATCTTCAAGAGAGATTGTGGTAATCCACAAAGAGGTGTTGTAAGGTGATGTTGTATTAATTGTGGTAATTAATAAAATCCTTTTTCTTTTTGAAATCCATCGAGGAGATCTGGGGTGGTAGAGGATTAGGCCCTAGGTGGGTTGAACCTCTATAAATCGACGCGTGTTATTTACTTCCCGCACTTTTATTCTTGTCTTGGCTTGTTTAATTCGAAAAACAGGGCATAATCGAGAAAATAGAGATAATCTATTCACCCCTCTAGATTATCGTAGCCGCTTGGACTTACAGGTAGTAGCCCTGTGAGATGTGCCACTGATCTATACGAGACATCATCTCGTACATGTACTTCGTTGTTGGGTGATAGTTTCGAACCTTTGTAAGTATTCAGTGTGGTACTCATCAACTGTAGCCGACAATTGATAAGTGTCATCTACTAACTTGCCCACATCGGCTTCCTCTCTTTCTAGCCTGTCACTCATGCTCCATGGCCGGTTACCCCCTTATCTAGAGGATTTTGGCGCATCCCTTTGCTGCATAGGTTAATCTTGCTCTTCCTGAGCAGCAGTCCCCTGCTCATCTCTCATTAACGAATTACCCCTATTTGTTATAGAAGTAGCTTCTAGGTTTGGGAGCCTAACTCTTGTTTTATCCGCATTATTTAACCAGTAATTGCGCCCATCGAATTGAATCATTTACGTAGCAGATAAAACAATCATATCAATGAGTTTTGGTCCACTGGCCTCCGCATACCCTCAAAGCTAACATTAAAGTGTTCGGCTATAGGAGTAATCAGCCCACCAATACAAATTCCTCCCCTATCAGATTTCCTCACTTTATCAAATTGTCGGACTATCATAGCCCCGACATTAGGCACAACCTCCATCCCCGGTGCCATACGCCAAATAATGAATTACTCACCTGTGTGCAAGGCCCCTTTGCTTTTCTCCCTCGCAAATATCGTTTCCGCTAAAGTTCTTTGTACATAGCGAAATGCGGGGTTTTGAATGCTAGATGCCTTCAAGTACCCGACGTATAGATTCGTTTACCCGTTCTCTCCCACCAAAACCTATCCTTATCAAAATCCTCATGCTCCTCCACCCCATAAATTTCGATTATATATAAGACGGAGATTCTCCGTTCCCAACCTCATTCCCCCAAATATGTATGTTGTGTTTATCTATTATTAATATTAATTCTATTTATAATTTTTATATTTTGTTAATTCTATAAATTAAATTAAAAAATCTTTACATTTTTACTTGTACTTATTCTTTATTTTACAACTTATGGAAGTATGTTATCTATGTTTGTTTCTAAAGAAAATAGTGATTGCAAAATGTTTAAAATTTCAAAAATAATTAAAATATAAAGATAGTTAATTTGATTATAAATCATACGATTAAACAATAAAAAAATTATTATAGACTATTAAAAATCTCTTTTAATATGAAATATTTGGTTGTGTGAATATGAATTGTATCTATTTATAGAACATGTTTATCAACAAAAAAATAAAAATTTGAAAAATATTTTAACTGTCAAATGCTGAAATCTTTTTACGACCCCAATTTTGAATATTTAATAAATTGTATTTTCAATACAATCAACAATAAAGTCATTTCACAATTCCAATATTTTTTTAGGTTTAAAAAGCTGAACAATTGTCGAAATTGTTAAAGGAATTAAACAATAACCTTGTTTTATATTTAACAACACAATTTTAAGAGAAAATGAAACATTTAAAAAATAAATAAAAACTATTTGTTATATATATACACATATATCAAAAAATATGAAATAGATAAATTCATATCTAATTAAAATGTACAACTTTAAAACTTGAATATCATAAGACGTTGATAAACATCAAAATAGTTTCTATTAACATGAAAAGTATGTTAATAAGTAAATAAATAATTTTCTATAAATAAAATACTATTATGAGTATAATTTCATATTAAGTAAATATTAATTTTCTTCTTACATAAATATATATAATGGTATGTATTTTACATATGTGATATATAAAATTTTGATACATATTTTGAGATACGTTTTTCAATTAAATAAGTTTTTTAATTGCATATAATCAATTTAAAAAATAATTATATATAATTATTAAAATATAGGCTAAGCCCAAATAACAACTATACATATATAAAAAAATAGTGAAAATACATGAATATACAAATTGGATTCCAATAGCCCGAATACATAATTTTTAAACTCCATTACAAAATATAAAATAATGAGTAAATATTTCTTATATTTTTTATTTATTATGTTTTTGTTATTTATTTATGCAATTTGGGTGTGAAACTGAAGATCATAAAAAATGATTAATTTGATCTATTATATGTCAGAACGGATCAAAAATGAAAATATTATTATCTTTTTTATAAAACAAAGTTAAGAAATAAATATAATAATTAATGCAGTACACACTTCTCTTATATATATATATATATATATATATATATATATTATATTTATAATTTTTGTTTATTAATTCTAAAAATTAAAACACAAGAATCTTAACAATTTTACTTTCCCTCATTCTTTGTTTTGCAAATTATGAATTTATGTTATCTGTATTTTAAAAAATAAAGATTGCTTTAATTTTTAAATTTCAAAAACTAATTAAAATATAAAAATAATTATTTTTATTAAAAATCATACGATTAAAAAATAAAAAATAAATTATTATTAAGTATTAAAAATCTCTTTAAACACGAAATATTTGATTGTATAATTTTATGAATTAAATCTATTTATAGATCTTGTTTATCTATATGAAAGTAAAAATTTGAAAAAAGTTTTAATCGCCCAATGTTGATTTTTTATTATTACCCTAATGCTAAATATTTAATAAATTGTCTTTACAACCAATAATAAGGTCATTTGAAATTTGAATATTTTTGGGGATTTAGAAAGCTAATTAATTGTAAATATTATTAAAATAATTAAACAAAAACATGTTTTATATTTAGCAACACATTTTTAAGGGAAAATGAAACAATTCAAAAAGCAAAAAAAAAATTATTTATATATCTAAACATATATCAAAAAATTATCAAATAGTCAAATTCATATCTAATTCCAAATGTACAACTTGAAAATTGAATATCAAAATACGCTGAAAAATATAAGAAATATTTTTTATTAATATAAAATATACGTTAATATATAAAAAAAATTTCTTTATATAAAATACTATTATGAATATAATTTTATATTAAATAATCTTAGTTTTTGTCTTACATAATATATATATATATATATAATATTATGTATGGATATATTTGATACATAAAATTTGTATACATATTTTGAGATATTTTCTTCAATTAAAATAAGTATTTTTTAATTTAATTTAATCAACTTAAATATATTTTTGTATAATTATTAAGGGATGGGCTAAGCCCAAATAACAACAATACATATGTCATAAATAACCAAAATACATGAATATACAAATTGATGTCCAATAACTCGAATGCATACTTTTTAAAGCCCATTATAAATTACAAAGTAATGAATAAATATTTCTTATATTTTTTAATTATTTATGTTTTTTATTTCATATATACAATATGTGTGTCAAACTGAAGGTTGCAAAAAAAACGATTCATTTGATATATTATACGTCAAAAATGGATTAAAAGTGAAAAAGTAATTAACTTTTTTTAAAAACAATAAATAAATACAATAATTAATGCAGTACACACATAAATTTGGATAAATAATTTTACATTTTTTTGTATTTTTATATCATTATAAAAGTTATTATTTAAAGAAAGTTGACTACCAAAAATAATAAAATACCAAACATTTATCACTTCATATTATTATACATATGTTTATTACTTTTTACAATAACTACAAATGGGCGAGAAAATTCTCTATACTATTTAAAGAAGCGGATCTTATTTTATATATATATATATATATATATATATATATAAGGAGGGGATCCTGTGAGACCACCCTCCTAGGTAAGTCTATATGACCAAATCTCATCCATCAAAAAAATAAATCACTGGTCAAGATATGAACCAACATATACAACAATTCATATGTAAGTATACAACAGAAGGGGTAAAATAGGAATCCAAGAAATTAAACATGATAACCTCCTCCTACAAAATAGGGACGCGATAGTTATTGATCACGTCCCCATAAATCACGCCATTCACCATAATCACGCAATACGTTTCCTTCTTCTCAACAACACCTCTGTATCGCCATAATCACACCATATACTGCTCCAATCGACCTGCAATTATTCCACAGAACCATCTTGACGAAAACAAAAAATTTGACGACGGATATCATACAATTGCGAAAGAGTTATCATCCATTTGATTCAAAAAGAGTTCTACAATGGCAGAAAATATTGATTTCAACACAACTGATGAATGTATTCAAAATAATTTCTAACGAGAAACTTGCTACAAAATTATTGATAAATAACTGAATCAGCCATGGATGTCTGAATGAACCAGATGCATCACTGTTCTTGTTGATTTGTATGTTTAGTACACATATTTTGTATATTTAGTGTATAATCCTTGTATATATAGTTTTACTTTTTGCATATTAACCACTTGTATGAAGAATGTATATTTATTAATAGTTTATATGTTTAGTACATATTGATTGCTTATTTAGTATATAAGCCTTGCATGTATAGCTTCGTGTGTTTGCGTAATTACTTCTTGTCTGCAGAGAGTACATTTGTTAACAATTTTGTTCCGTGTTTGTTTAGCATATAAAACATGTATATAGTACATTGAATATTGTATATTTAGTGTATAATCCTTGTATATATAGTTTTACATTTTGCATATTAACTACTTGTATGAAGATTGTATATTTATTAATAGTTTGTATGTTTAGTACAGATTGTTTGCTTATTTAGTATATAAGCCTTGCATGTATAGCTTTATGTGTTTGCAATAATTATTCATTGCCTGCAAATAGTACATTTGTTAACAATTTCGTTGCGTGTTTGTTTAGCATATAAAACATGTATATAGTACATTGAAAATTGTATACAAATTGAATATTGTATTCAAGCAAAACCTGGTGTATAGCAACATGATTATAAAAAATGAAAAGTGTGTATGAATATAATTACATATGTGTATATATAGAATATCCATTTCGTATTATAATGTAATAACTTTTGTGATGTCAAAAACTGCAGAAGCACCGAACAAAATCAATGTAGGACAACGGAAATCTATTGTGGCTCAATCTCACAACTTGATATTTTTTTATTACCACAAAAACAAGCAAAGAACAAGGGCAGCGGTAGTAATGTGAGGAGTAGAGTTCAAAGCCAAAGAGAGAAAGCCATTAAAGCAAGCACAAAACTCGAAAGACGATGTGGAACAAGTGGTGAGATCAGAACACATAACAGCAGAACGTGTCCAAACCGCGACACCACACCCTAGTGGAATGTTTTAATTTTTGCAATAAATATTGGGTAAACAATATGAAACCTGTCAGTTTATCATTTAATGAAAAATGTTTTTTGTCATAGCATTATGTAACCTATTAATTTATCTTTAAGAATATTTTTGCTTCTCATACATGTATTGCATGTAAAATTACATTGAACTAAATATCAATAAAACATCACTAAGCATACAAAATTGTTTAACTATGTATATGATTACACCGAACTAACTATATTATAAATATAACAGAGTATGCAAAAACATTAAACTAAATATACAATTACACTAACTAAAAATACGAAACCACTGAACCACCTATATAACTAAGGATACAATTCCACTTAACCAAAAATACAATTCCACGTAACTAAGTAAATAAATATACTAAACTACTTATACAACAAATAAAACAATTCAATTTATCCAATTAAACAAATCCAGCGTATTAAATATACAATTCAACATATCTATTTATACAATTCATTTTTCGATAATATACATGCAACTCCAAAACAACTTATGATCGTAAAAAGATCACTCCATGAAGAAAATATTGGAGATGATACAACACTATCCCATGGTGAAAACAACATTCTCGCTACACAAAAACACAATGTGCAAAATAACTTAATAATTTGTACCAATACTTGAAACACTAACATTCCCAACAAATCATGTTCAATAGTATGTAAATCCATCACTAATAATTTCCAAAAACTAAAAAAAAAAAAAATATTCTCCCCGTGAAAAAACAAATAAACTTCTACGGTGGCTTCTTATCACCCAATGCTTCTTGCATTCAACCAAATTCTTCTCCTTAACTCATCCATGTCATCTAGGAAAATAGCGTCGGTGTGTCTTGGAACGGAAAGTACACATTAGATTGGCGTTGCCCTTCTATAAACCAGGTGACCAGCCCTCAAACCTCCACCCATGTACGTTTTCATATGCCACATTGCAAAGATTCCGCAATCCACCTTGTTTCGTGCACCTCTCTTTCCTATACTTCGCTTGACATTTTATTAACCAAAACTCCTACATAAAAAAATACACAATTGAGATATCAAAACTTTATACAACATATGTTTACATTCCACTTAATGTATTATATTTATCATAACATATTTGCATACTTAGTGTACAACATCTGCATACTTAGTACACAGATGAAATAGAAAAAGATGGGTGTCCGAAAAGAATAGAAGATGGATTTCAAGTATCAACTCTTTGTTTTTTATATATAAACACACCAAGTTCATTTTTTTTAGTACAAACTGCAAATTTCTACAGTAGCATAACTTTAAGAAGAAGAAATAGAAGATGGATTTCAAGTATCAACTCCTTATTTATTTTCCACTTAATGTTGTATATTTATCATAACATATTTGTATACTTAGTATACATCATCTGCATACTTAGTACACAGAGGAAATATAAAAAGATGGGTATCAGAGAATAATAGAAGATGGATTTCAAGTATCAACTCCTTGTTTACATTCCACTTGATATTGTATATTTATCATAACATATTTGTATACTTAGTATACATCATCTGCATACTTAGTATACAAAGGAAATATAAAAAGATGGGTGTCAGAGAATAATAGAAGATGGATTTCAAGTATCAACTCCTTGTTTTTATATATAAACACACCAAGATCATTTTTCTGAGTGCAAACTGCAAATTTCTACAAGAGCATAATTGTAAGAAGAAGAAATTTACCCTTATTTGCTACGGAGTAAAACCCACTGATCAAATACGAACTAATCAGAGCAAAATGCGTATAAAGTCGTCAATATCTAGCAAAAAGAAGAAAAAAAGGCAGAAGAAAAACAAAACAAAAAAAGCGAATTCCTTCAAAATCGAACTCCTTCAACCATCAAAAGAAATTTATCCTTATTTGCTACAAAGTGAAACCCACTGATCAAATACAAACTAATCAGAGCAAATGCGTAAAATGTCGTCAATATCTAGCAAAAAGAAGAAAAAAATTGCAAAAGAAAAACAAAAAAGATACCTTTAAGGCACAAAAATCGGACGACGGTTCCCCACCCTACTTCCTTCTCCACAAAATCGAACTCCTTCAACCACCAAAATTACTTAAACGCGGCGAGAACAAACAAAAATTATGGTGTGATTTTGGCCAATAACTGATAAAGTCGAACAGACGGGATTTTGGGCAAACCTGAGAAGGTAGGGTTTGTTTTGAATGAAAAAACCGTTCAAGAAGGCGGACACAAAAATATTCAGTTTTGAAAAGACACGATTGAAATTAATTGGTTTTTCCTCCCTAAAAATCGGGTAACTGAAAAAGGTAAGATTATGTTTCCTTAAATATAGCTATTAACGTGTTATTAAGAAAACTGATTATAAGTAAAAGTACAATCATACCCTTATAAGCCTAAAATAACAAAAGAGATCTACACCACTAAAATTTTATATCAAGGGTCCATAGGTGTTCTTATGGACTAACCTAAAGGGGTTGATCTCATTTGAACCAATCCCTTTATATATATAGATCATGTAAAATCACTTTCCAAATTTGTGTGTTTAATGCATTAATTATTGTGTTTATCTTCTTCTTTTTTAAAAAAATTAATATTTTTCTCATTTTTATCGGTTTTTGACGTATAATATATCAAATTAATCATTTTTTTACGATTTACAGTTTGACACCCATATTGCATATATAATATAAAAAAATCATAATAAATAAAAATATAATAAATATTTAATTATTATTTTGTACTTTGTAATTGTAATGGGCTTTAAAAATAATGCATTTCGGGCTATTGTACATCAATTCATATACTCATGTACTTTTGTACCTATTTTTCCTTTTGTACCTATTTTTTTCCTTTGTTACGCTCATGGATATTTTTTGATTAGTTTTACGTATTTTTCGGTTTTGTTTGTTCTGTATTGCTCTATATGTTATATATGTTGTTTAAATTTGTTTCTTGTTGTTTCTTTGTTGTTTTGATGTTTCAAAATAACTTTCACCTATTTTTATGCTATTTTTTGTACATGTATTATTTAGTATATTGTTTCTATTGCTTCTGCGTTGTTCTATAATATTTTTAATGTTGTTCTAATAATTTTTGTTGTTGTTTCCATGTAGTGTTTATTGTATAAATATAACTTTTACCTATTTTTAAGCTCTTTTTATTCATGTGGTGTTTTTATTATTTTTTACGTTGTTTCTGGGTTGTTTCCATATCGTTTATAATGTTGTTCTGATGTTTCTTTGTTGTTTCCATATAGTTTTTGATCTTTAAATATAATTTTTACCTATTTTTAAATCTTTTTGCTCATATGGTGTTTTCTATATTATTTTTGGTTTGTTTCTATATTATTTCTTGGTTGTTTCCATGTTTCTATAATATAAAAAGTATAAATATAATTAATATTAATAATAGATAAATACAATATACATATTGGTAAATGAGGATGGGAACCAAAAATCCCCATTTTATCTACTCCAAATGGGAAGGGAACGGGGATATAAATATTGTGTCTGTTTCATCCCCGATTCTAGAGAAATGGAGAATCTTCATCTCAGCTCCCTACCTCGAATAACTAACCGGGAATTTTCCGTCTCATTATATTCGGTTACCAACGGGGATATTGCCACGTTCTACGAGTTATAATTTTACTCGTAGACAATTTTCAATTGGTATGTTATTTTCCATTTACGTAACAACATTTTCACTCTAAAAGCATTATTCTTTAAATTATATATTTAGAACATCCGTGCCCTACACAATTTTCAAATCCAAAATAAAGAAGACTCATTTAATGCTTATGGCATTTAAAATTTGATATATGATTCGTTGTCATATTGATTTGCCAACAATCAAATGGTCATTTATTTTCAACAATCGAATCAAACAATGAAATTAATCCTTTTTTTTAGGAGTTCTATCCAACTCAGTGGAGTTCATGGCGGTGCCTTTCTTTCTCTATCTTTTTTATATTTTGGCTGTTTCTGATGGGTGTGTCCAGCTGGCACCCTGATGGTGAAGTTTTGGGTGCAAGGATACTTTGATTCCATCTTGTGTTAAAACTGAAGGCATCATGTTGTTTTTTCCAGCTGGATGGCCTGTTTCTTTTCTAGCTTTTGTTTTGTATCCTTTATCAGGATTAGGCTGTGCTTCTTTTTCCCTGAACCTGAATTTTAGACCTTCCTCTTGCAATGGTTCTCTGTTGTCAAAGGTGGAGTTTCTGTTAAAACTTTTCCCGTTGATTTCGTGGGTTAGTTAACCCTCGTTTGTAATTTGACCTTTGGCTTTGGAGTTAATTTATATATTCATTATTGTTTTGAGGGTAAAAATCAAACAATGAAATCTTTTCATTGGACTAGAGGTATAAAAAGCGAGTCTTTTTATTCGATTTGGCATTCGAATCCGTATATTAAAATTCAATTCGAAAATTTAGAATATGAATCCAAATAAGAATATTGATTGATTCGTATATTTTGCGAATAGTCTCATTAGTTAAATACGGACAAGAAAAAGTTCGTTATTTAAGACGCACAAGCAAAGGCGGACGCAGATTCCTTTGGGGGGCGAAAAACGGACCGAGTTCATATATTTAAACTATGAGAAAAAAATTGGGGCAAAGAACCCCCTTGTCCCCCGCATCCGCCTACGCACAAGTATATTATAAATATTTTCAAAGTCACGGGAAAAAATCGCAAAATATACGGAAATATTTAATATACGAGATCCATAAAAAGCGTGCGGGTTTAATACAATCTAACATAATTGCTCTCTAGAGTAATAATACGGCTTATTTTAACATTATATTTACATAGATTGTAATTCATATTATGTTTAGATTATAATAAATTAATTTTAGGTACTTTATTAATTTACTTTAAATTATAACACAAATTAAAAATGATTATTTAATAATAGTTAGTGAGTTTTTAAGTGAATTGTATTTATACTTGGATCATATAAAACTTACTATATAGTTTTTTATTATATTAAATTATAATTTAACATAAATCCAAGATAATTATTTAATAATAATAATTACTATATTTATATATTATTAATATTCTTATTTACTATTTTATAATATTGTAATTACACTTATAAATGATTTTTGATTTATTTAAATATTATAAAAATATTAAAATGAAGTTTTATTCGCCAAGTATTATACTGAGATAACTATAATATGAGTATTAAACGTTTTATTTGAAAAGTACGGAGTATTTAACGCCGCTCGTGATTGTGTACGGAAATGTATATTTTTCAATTATTCGTGCGTCACGGGTACTATACGTGTATGATACGCGTATTAACTAACAGAGGCGAATACGAATATGAATATAGTGATATTCGGAAAAATATTCGAATAATATTATATATATTTATACAAATCACTTACATATATAAACTTGTATGAGACGGTCTCATGGGCATTTTTCATGAGACGGATCCTATATGTAAATAAGATTTGAACCCAAACCCAAACCCAAACCCATGAAAATGACCCATATTTTTTGGGTATTGTATGATCCGTCTCAGGAACTTAAGTCAATGAGACGGTCTCACATAAGACCATTTCATAATCTTTATGCATATGTATATTTTATTTATGTAGATTATTAATATTTAATAAACCATATATTCACTTACAAAAGATTCAAACTAATAAGCATATATATAATTATATTCTTGTAGTATTTGCTTTGTGGACTCTACAATAGACTCTCATTTTTTATTTTTATTTTTGTAAATTTAAGTACATGTATTTGGCTAAATTTTATGTTGTGGTTGTATTTAATAATTTATTTTTCTAAATTTATCAGGTATTGTCAAGAAAAAAAGATAAATATAAGTTACTTAATTTCGAATCTGAGATATTCGAATTGTTTCGTATATATTCCAATAAATTTCCAAATAAGAATAAAAATTAGTTTTTTCGATTGGAACATTAAAAGAATATGAATAAAAATATTTTCTAAATAAGTCGAATAAAAATATGATACCTTGTTGGATTCAAAAAAATATAACATACCTTGTTATTCGATTCATTCGATTTGTTTACACCCCTAATTTGAACCTACCAATGTTCTTTCTCCCAATTAAAGAATTCATTTCTGGCCGTGCACAATTAACTTTTTCAATTCAGCCAGATATGTCGTCAATCAGCGTTGGAAAGCGATCGAGTACACGCTTTCACATGTAAACTTGTGTGATACAAAATAATTTTAATTAATCCCAAAGTATTTTATAATTTCTACACTGTTCATGTCATGTTCATCAAATCAAATCAAATCTGATTAACTATTTTTAGTTAATCCCAAAGTATTTTATAATTTCTACACGTTGTCACGTTGATCAAATCAAATCAAATCTGATTAACAATTTTTGGGTCCCAATGTTGGATTTAATGCCATTAAATGGCCCATATTAATGAATGTAAGTTTTAACTTGAATGCTCCTCTTTGATGGCTAAGAGGAATGAAAGATGTTGAAACCGGGAGATAATTAATCCCTCTTCCTCTCGCTATAAATGAGAAAAGTGATATAACTCTTCTCTTTAATATGAAAAAGAAAAACGTATAGAATATTGTTATAAAATGAGAGAGTTATGGATTCTTCACACCATCAAGAAGAGTGAAAAGAAAAGGCAAAGAGGAAGAGAATAATTTATATTAAGTGTTCATTTGTTCAAGAAGAATTGCTATGGATCAAGGTAAGTATCTATACTAATTCTATGTAATTTCTCGGAATTGTGAAAATCATGAGTTCTACGATATTTGGACATTATAGAGAATTGATGAATTTCATGAAAACCAAAAACTAAATTCTATAAAAGTTTACATGTGGTATCGAGCCGGTTTGGGACTCATAATTTTCCGATTAAAATTATTAATTATGAATCGAAAAGTAAAATCGTGATTAAAAATTCCGTTGCAAATCACGTTGTTGAATCTGACCGTCAGATGTATCAAATTTCATGGATAATATTTTACCTTGAAGTATGTTGGATGCCATTGATATTCTGTTTCGATGTTCGATGCATGGTTTAAATAAAGATTATTGCTTTATAAATTATAGGATTGTTTGTTAAGAATATTATGGAATCATGATATGATGATGGCCACAAAATTCGCATGACAGGTAGATTGTTTTCGCATGCAAACATATTTTATATGTCGTATGATAAACTATTATTGGAGTATTACAAACTGAGCATTTGTTTGAACTCCACCTTATGGAATTTATATTTGTTTATATGCATACATTTAAGATATGGACATGAATTAAATAATGGTGCATTTATTATGATATTGTATTTAATATCAAAATAAAATATAATATTGTTCATATGAGAAACCGGATAATATGGATACATATAGTAAAGTTTGTACTTGTGGTTAAAAATATATGCATGTACGAAAGTGTATGTAATATCTATATCGAAGTTTCAAATCTTTAATTTGCATAAACGATTGCAAATTTTAGTTAGTGATGGTTCCATTGTTATTCCAAAGGTGTAGTGTATGTTTGAAACTTATGTGATAGATAGCTTGTTAGTCACCAAAGTGGCCTAGTCAATGAATGGAATATTAGACACTTAATTAATCGAGTGTTATTAAATCGCTCATGATTATAGAGATGTCGTAAAAGAATGACATGATGGTAAATTGAACAATGAAAACTATAGACTATTTTGCTGGAGGTTGCCCAAAGGTGGACTATTGCATATAGTCTATAATATTAAAGAGATTAATCTTCTTATTTTAGTTAAATATTGTGTATATCCAAAGACAACATACTTATTTAACTATTATATGCATGATTATTCGTTAAAGAATATTTTGGCATCAATTATGTTATTTATGTATTTAAGTATTGCCCAAAGGTGAACTTAAATACATTCTTAAAAATCTGATGCAAAGTTTTCCTCAATCAACTAAAGTTAACTCAAAACACTAATAGGTGAGGATGTATAAATGTTTGCAGACTTCTTTGAACCTCTTAGAATCGGGAAATACAAATCATCAAGTTCAACGGGCTAAATTATCTTTATCGGTTTGAACAAATCCAGTTTACTCTTGGTATTATGGATTTGGACTTTGCTATAGTAACGGATGAAAGGCCCACAGTGGCAGTTCGAGACCAAGACGCGGCCGACAAGTCTCTATTTGAGGCTTGGGAGCGGTCTAATAGGCTGAGTTTAAACCTTATGAGGCTGACCATGGCTGAAAACATTAAGCCTTCGATGCCGAAGACTGAAAATGCAAAGGAATTCATGATGAAAATAAAAGAATATTCCCAATCGGACTTGGCTGACAAATCTATTGTAGGCAGCCTTATGAGTGAGCTGACTACGAAGAAATTTGATTGGTCCAAACCAGTTCACGATCATGTAACAGAAATGTCCAACCTAGCAGCAAAGCTTAAGACCATGGGGATGGATGTGAGTGAATCATTTCTTGTACATTTATCATGAACTCCTCCTCTTTGAATTTGGTCATTCTGGTGAATTACAACACCATTAAGGATAAATGGAACTTCAAAGAAATTAAGGTCATGTTAGTGCGGGAGGAAGGGAGATTAAGGAAGATAAAGAATCACTCCATTCACTTCACGCGAGTCTATGATGGTGCAAGTAGCGCAAAAAATGCTAAACCGGGTAAGAAGGACAAGAAAAGGATAAGGCCCCAATGAAGGTTGGCGGGTCAAATCCAAAAAGATTAAGTGTTACTTCGTAATAAGCCAGACACTTAAAGAAAGATTGTCCTAAGCGGAAGGCATGGTTTGAGAAGAAAGGTATACATTATATTTATGTATGTTTTGAATCAAACCTTATAGAAGTGCCTAATAATACCCGGTGGTTAGACTCGGTGCCACTACTCATGTGTCTCATATTATACGGGGATTCCGTATGATCCAGCCCATAAAACGAATCTGAATAATATTTGTTTATGGGGAAACAGGATGAAGGCACGGATAGAAGGAATTGGGACTTACAGGTGATCATGGACAATTGGATGTCACATAGATCTTGAAAGATGTCTTTATGTTCGTGATTGTGCTAGAAATCTTGTTTTGATGGAAGACCGGATATTTTAGGTTTTCATTTTAAAATTGGTAATGGTACATTTTTCCTATTTAATAACAAGTACTTTTATGGTTCTCGTACTTTGTTTGATTCTCTTTACCGTTTTAATCTTGATAATAAATTCGTTGAATCCCTGTATCATGTTGAAAGTAGTGTAGGCATTAAACGTAGTGCACCAAATGAAAGTTCAGCCTTCTTGTGGCATCAAAGATTGGGTCACATTTCCAAAGAAAGGTTATTGAGGTTGGTGAAAAATGAAATGTCGCGGTATTTGTGCATAGTATACAATGCCCGGTACACCTCAGCAAAATGGTGTAGCTGAGAGACAAAATCGTACATTGATGGATATGGATAGGAGTATGTTAAGTAATTGCTCCTTACCCCTGTCATTGTGGATGCATGCGTTAAAAACTGTTGCATACCTTCTCAATCGGGTTCCCAGTAAGGCAGTTCCTAAAACTCCTTATGAATTGTGGACAGGTAGGAAACCCAGTTTGAGACATCTTCATGTTTGGGGTTGCCCTGCGGAAGTAAAAGTGTATAATCCACATGAAAAGAAGTTTGATGCTAGGACAGTCAGTGGTTATTTCATTGGCTATCCTGAAAAGTGTAAGGGGTACAGGTTCTATTGTCCTAATCATAGTACGAGAATAGTTGAGTCAGGCAATGCTCGATTCATTGAGAATGGCTTAATCGGTGGGAGTGAAGAACCACAAAAAGTTGATATTCAGAAATTCGGTAAAACTCCTTCACTCGATATTTCTTCTAAAGTTGTTGTCCCCGTTGTTGTATCACCATTACACAACATACATGAACAACAAATCAATGTTCAAAACCCACCTGAATGAAAATATGATAGATGAACCGGTCACGATTGATCAAGAGATTAATGAACCACAAGAGAAATAGCTTTAAGACGGCAGTCAAAGACAGATTAATGAACCACAAGAGGAAATAGCTTTAAGATAGATGAACCGGTCACGATTGTTTCGATGAATATGTGGTGTATACTCTTGAGCATGAATGTGACTTAAGCATTGATGAGGACCCGATCTCATTCGGACAAGCGATGAATAGTAACAATTAAAAAGTGGTGCGATGCCATGAAAGAAGAACTTAAATCAATGTATGACAATAGAGTCCGGGACTTAGTTGAGTTGCTGAAAGTTCCGAACGAGTTGGTTGTAAATGGGTTTTTAAAACCAAACGTGACTTGATTGGAAACATTGAAAGGTATAAGGCCGGACTTCGTTGCTAAAGGTTATACTCGAAAAGATGGAATTGACTATAAAGAGACCTTCTCTCCGGTGTCAAAGGGACTCTTTAAGAATTGTTATGGCCTTGGTGGCTCATTATGATTTAGAGCTTCACCAAATGGATGTTAAAACCGCTTTTTCCGAATGGTGATTTGGAAGAGGAAGTGTATATGGATCAACCAGAAGGGTTTAAAACCACAGGAAAGGAAAATTTAGTGTGTAAATTAAAGAAGTCAATATATGGACTGAAACAGGCTTCCCGACAATGGTATCTTAAGTTCAATGATACCATTACATCATATGGTTTTACAGAGAACACCGTTGATCGGTGTATCTACATGAAAGTCAGTGGGAGCAAGTTTATAATATTAGTCCTATATGTTGATGATATTTTACTTGTTGCTAATGATGTTGGATTGTTATGTGATGTAAAGAAGTTTCTCTCTAAGAATTTTGAAATGAAAGATTTAGGTGAGGCGTCCTATGTGATAGGAATAGAAATATTTCGTGAAAGATCACAAGGAATGTTGGGATTATCTCAGAAATCCTATATCAATAAAATCTTAGAGAGATTTAGAATGGAAAAATGTTCTGCGGGAATAGTTCCAATACAGAAAGGGGACAAATTCAGTCAAATGCAATGTCCCAAGAATGATTTGGAACGAAAAGAAATGAATTCAATTCCTTATGCTTCAGTGGTTGGGAGCTTGATGTATGCTCAAACTTGTACTCGGCCAGATATCAGTTTCGCTGTTGGAATGTTAGGTCGATATCAAAGTAATCCCAGTATGGACCACTAGAAGGCTGCAAAGAAGGTTCTTCGGTATTTACAAGGCACCAAAGAACACATGCCCACTTACAAGAGGTCTAATCATCTCGAAGTTATAGGATATTCAGATTGAGATTATCTTTGGATGTGTTGACACAAGAAGTCCACATTCGGATATTTGTTCCTTTTAGGCGGGGAGCGATATCATGGAGGAGTGGAAAGCATCATTCATTGCCGCATCTACTATGGAAGCTGAATTTGTGGCATGCTTTGAGGCCACTGTTCACGGATTATGGTTGCGGAACTTTATCTCGGGACTTGAAATTGTTGATATAGCCAGGCGGCGAGAATTTATTGTGATAATTCTGCGTGTCTTCTTCTTCTCAAAGAATGACAAGTACTCTAAGGGTGCTAAACACATGGAATTAAAGTACTTGGTCATTAAAGAGAAGTGCGAAAACATAGAGTGTCTATTGAGCATATTAGCACCAATCTAATGGTAGCGGATTCGTTAACTAAGGGGTTACCACCTAACACATTTTTGGTCATGTCGAAATGATGGGTATTATAGACAAGTCCTTGTTAGCGTAATGGCGTATGTGTATATATATACATAACAGTTATTTGCTCTTTATGTTATGCCACTCTGAGCTCATTTATAGTTGTGTTTCTGCTTGTATACATGTAATGTTTGATGTAATAACATGATAAGTCTTTCTTCAAGACTGTATGGTTGAGGCTAATGATTCACCTCATTAAGGATGATATTAAGTTGGATTGATCTTGTGATACATGGAAGGAATCATGTCAAATAAATGATGTGTGACCGCCATGATCCAATCAATTTTATCTTAATTAAAGATAAGCCTAAATGACATTATGGTGGATTTAGCACATTGTGCACACTTAAAGTTGTGATTAAATCTCAAGTCATCATATGGGCCAAGTGGGAGAAATGTTGGATTTAATGCCATTAAATGGCCCATATTAATGAATGTAAGTTTTAACTTGAATGCTCCTCTTTGATGGCTAAGAGGGGATGAAAGATGTTGAAACCGGGAGATAATTAATCCCTCTTCCTCTGCCATAAATGAGAAAAGCTGATATAACTCTTCTCTTTAATATGAAAAAGAAAAACGTATAGAATATTGTTATAAAATGAGAGAGTTATGGATTCTTCACACCATCAAGAAGAGTGAAAAGAAAATGCAAAGAGGAAGAGAATAATTTATATTAAGTGTTCATTTGTTCAAGAAGAATTGCTATGGATCAAGGTAAGTATCTATACTAATTCTATGTAATTTACGGAATTGTGAAAATCATGAGTTCTACGATATTTGGACATTATAGAGAATTGATGAATTTCATGAAAACTGAAAAATCAAATTCTATAAAAGTTTACACCCAAGACAAACAGTTGTCGATCTATTTAAATAATTATATTTTTATTAGGTCCATCACGAAATACAAGCGTTTCTTAATAAATTTAAAACAAAATAAAACCAATTAAGAAGAATGAACTCCCGCTTGAAATACAATACATGTTTCATAATTAATTGAACAGATGCACTAATATGAATTTAATATAATTAATTATAATAAAAACAATTAAGTCAAATATATGCCAATAATGGAAAGTATATTTTGTTGGAACTTTCTGAGATAGAGACCGTCTTATTTTATATATTATATAAATATAGATGGTGTGATCAATGGCATAGATAGGGGTAAATTTGAGCCCCGTCCCACCTCTTTTTTAAAAAAAAATACTAAGCAATTTTTAAAAAAAAACAATAGTTAGGATTTATTGTGTTTTTCTTGATTTTTCTATATACCTCACCCTACTTTTTGTGTATATCGGTCCACTATATTATGGTATTCGACAATGCCATTGGTTGTGATTTAGATTAGTTGTAAGGCCATGTACCAACCTTAATGATCGAATATAACGACTTCTCGTGAGTCTTTTTCTTTGCGAAAAAGTGAAAGATGTGTTAGGTGATTTTTATATGCATTTTGGGGTCTAATTTGATGTGTTTTTGATGTTTTTATATGCATAATTGAGTTAATTATTTCGATTTGGACGAGATACTACGAGTCTTTGGTAATTTATAGAAAATATGTAAAATTGAATGTTTGGGGTAGATTGCAGTTATTAAAGGAAAAAAAAAACACAAATGTCAAAGAAAACGACCAAAGACAAATCAAAGACGAAAAAGAGTCCAAAAAGATAGAAAAGCCGCAAAAAGGGGTGCTCTGCATGACTGATCCGCGTAGGAAATCACGGTTCATGGCAGACTGAAAAAGGGCTTGCCACACGACCCGTGTAGGAAAACACAGTTTACGAAGGACCACAAAAGGGCCTGCCACACGGCCTGGCTGTGTGGCCTTACACGACACACGGTCGTGTACCATGCACACAGGCTGGCCGCATGGCGTGCTATTTTGACGCGTTTTTTTCGTGTTCTTGGGCCGAAACACATAAGCGCCCACCCGAAGGCGATATAGAAAGTATCCATAAGAGCCCTAGAAATGGGGATCAATATTATGGAGTCATTTTGGAGGCAAAACGCATAGTACAACAGACGCCCAACATACCACCATCTCAGTTCAAGATCTTTTGAAGACAGATTCTTCCAAGCCAGGGAAATTTATTGAATATGTTGTTTTTAGGTTTGTCTATGAAATTACGAAAAATTACGTCCGGCTAATTTTCTTTAGATTCTAAGGCTTGATGTAAATTGTAAGACCCATTGTGATTTGATTTAGTTTGTTTACATTTACTTATGACTGACTGTCTATTCATGATTTCTTGTGGTCAATACTTGTGAATTATCTGGCCAATAATTTAGATGTTTAATATGTTGGTTTAGAATTCGAGAGATGAGTACAAAAAACAGATATAGGAAATCATAACATGAATAATTATAGAGTCGAGAGGCTTATAATGTTTGTGGGAGTAAAACTGAGTCCATAGAACCATTTGGAATTTGCATAAATTATTGAGTAGAGATGCTAATAATATATGTTTAAAATCTATGTGTTGTTGGCTTCGAGAGAAGGAGAGGTTCAGGCCATAGACCAAATACCATTAGCATTTGTGAAGACAAATTAAATGGTAATTGGGATTGTTTGTTAAAGTAATAGTCAAGGGATCGCTTTTAGTTTATTGATTTCTTTCAAGTTTGTTTTGTGATAGTTTTTTTAGGCGAAAATTGTAACTATTATAAATCAGGGATTAAACTCCGACTCGACCAAGTTCACCAGTTGATTCAGGACATCTCCGATCACTGGTTCATCAACATTCAATGAAAACGCAAAACGTGAGAGATGATGCGCAATAGTGTTTCCCGACCTCCTCACGAAACTATGAATAACAAAATCAAAACAGCTAAGATAACTCAAAATATCAGCAACAATATTCCCAAAATACTATAAATCATCCGATGGTTTGACAAGCCGGTTAAACAGCAAAAGATTGTCCGTTTCAATCTGGATCCGTTTCAGCCCCAGGTCCTTTGCAAGTTTCACGCCTTCCCGACACGCCAATGCTTCTGCAACATCCATTCTGTATATACCGACGATTGAAGCTGTGTTATCGTCGGATCACCCGTCTCGACAGTCTCTCAACACTACACCTAGTCCCGTATTGTCCTCCTCTCGAATCAATGCGTCAGAATTTATCTTGATAACATCATTCATTGGTGGCGTCCATTTGTCCGCATAATTTCGCTGCATGCCTTTAAACTTTTCCTCTTGCACCTTTATATGTTCTTGAATTCTGCTTGTAGCCAATTCAATCAGTTGCTGGTGGTTTATCTTCTTTGTCGAAAAGGTAACATCATTACTTTATGCTCTTAAACCAATCTAGATTACTTTTTACATCACTATTTTTGTGCTGTTAGAGTAGTAGAGAAATCAAATCCATTATTTCGACTGTTTTATTAAAATTAAGGCTATTATTCATTACTTTATGCTCTTAAACCAATCTCTAAGGAATAAGAGCTTACTTGCCACTATATATTATCTACACCGTTGATGGCTCAAAAGCTACTCTAGAAAACCATAGACATGTGCATCTATCGTTTTATAGTATAGATTATTGAGTACCGAGTGTCATTCCCACGAGGATTGTAAGTACTAATAATTACCGTCTTTTTGTTATATAATCTAGCAATTTTCAGAGTTTTTATTTATCAAAAAATGGAAAATAAAAAATAAAGAATTTGAAATAATCACAACTTACAATAGATCAAATAAAAATAAATTGTAGAATAAGAAATCAAGAGCTAGAAATGTGTTTGAATGTAAATCCCTCTAGAATTTTTGATGATTTAACAAGATAAAGATACAACCAAAAACCCTTTAGCAAAAATCATCATCCTCTTTTAATAAAATCTCATGTTTCATGGACCGTAGAAATTCCCGATTTAAGTTAAACCCTCTATCGATTGCGAATAACTTCTAACCTCAAGTTGATTAATCGAAATTTCTTTCTAGTTAAAACCCCAAGACAAAGATTATAACGATTTGTGAATTCCCATATTAGGTTTGATCCTAATCCAGAAGATTTATGTCGTCTTATATCTAGGATTGCATGCAACTCTTTTCACTTATAAAGGTTCTATTTCACCATGAATCTCTCGATTTCCTGGATGAAAAATAAACTTCAAATCAATATTACGCATATACCAATTCGAATGAATAAAGCATAATATAAGTGAATCACACAACACATGAAGATTTTATTAAAAACATACAAGCCTTAATCACAAATTCATTCTAGAGTTCATTACATTCAAACACTAGAAATTTAGCTACACATGGCTTTGACAAAAGAGTATACTACACAAGAAGATTTGAATAAAATGAACATGGTGTACTTAGCTCTTATTCAAGACCAATACAAGACTTCCTCATTGGTTGATTGCAATGATGTTGAGCTCCAAGCCTTCTCCTCTATTGCTCTTCAACTCCCAACTCTACCTCTCTTTTATCCTCTCAATGTATTTTGCTTTGAAACTTAGAGTGAATGAATTCTATGAATCATGAATGAGTACTACATGAATGGAATGCCTCCTCCAACCCAAACTCTTGGCTTTTATAGACATTGTTGTTGTGAAAGAACACATTAACAATGTCATCTTTTGACAAATAATTGTTCCACTTCCATAGTTGGGTTATTGAATCCTTGTTTTAATATGATAATTGAGGGAATAATGGGATTTAATGCAGCAAAATGAGATGTGAAAGTTGTACAAAAGTTGTCCAAAAGCAAAAAGGGAAAGCTTCCATAATTTCCGCCAAAAGAATGTCCCAGACTGGAAGAAAAGCACGGCCGTGCATAAAAGCACGGCCAGGCCGTGTTCGCAGATTTTGCTGAACACGGCCGTGCTTCAAAAGCACGGCCAGGCCGTGTTTGGCACGTCGTGGCCGTATTTTTGCTCGTTTTTGGCCCATCAAAAGAACGGCCATGTTCGAAAGCACACCCGGGTCGTGTTTGACTGAAAAAGCCCCGAAATGACGCGTTTAGCTTGGGACTTCGAGTGTTTTTGCATCCATAAACCCCGGGGTATGTTTTGACATGAAACCATGGCCCAAAATTTACCAAAAACAGCTCCGAATCATCAATCTACACCAATAAAAGCACCTCGGAGTAATATGAACTATGTATAATAAAACATTTATGAAACTAACAATGAAATAACTCAAATCATACTCAAATATACACATAAAACATGCATAAAAAGACCCTTATCAAACCACCTCCAACTTTGAACTTTGCTTGTCCTCAAGCAAAACATTAAATCAAAAAGAATGATTCAATAAATTGCAACACACAAGGATTTGTTTTTCTCAACACATTGAACACAAGCAGTCAAGTTCTTAGCCTTCTCAACCCGAATTAACCATTCAGTAAAAACACAGTTTTGCAAAGTGATCGATTGTCAAGAAAGACGTAATATCGGGAGCATTATTCAAACTTGAAATCATCACTCCACAAATAATCGATAGTTATGAATAACTTCAATTCAATAATGTCATGAAAATACAAGAATTCAATAGATCATTGTAGTTAGTCTACTAGCCATATAACCAAGCTTCTTGAACATTTATTGGAATGAGAATTCAAGGAATATACATTTTCCCTTTCAATTTTCTTTTTTTTTTTTTCTTTTTTTTCTTATAGGACCTTTCGAGGCATTCTTCCACTAGGTTTATATTTTGAATTTCCATTCAAACACTCCTAGGGTGGTTTCTCATACTCATATATGTGTCGCCGTTTCGTAAAAAACAAACATGGGCCCATGAATGCTCCTAGTTACTAAGCAACAACAAATAGAGGAGTATAACCCCGATTGGTCTATTTTTTCTCATTTTTTTCATCCACAAGCTTGGTTTAATAACTAGTTAACCACCACTAAATCATGAATTCTCAAATATTCATAATTTAGCCCGCATCCACGCTCAATCTATCCTAGACAATCAATTGCTTCACATTGAAAACACAAATTAACAAGTTAATAAAGGTATAATTGGGCCAAGTTATTGACTAGCAAACACTCAATTTGTTAAAAAAAAAATTATACATCTTGTCGACAGAATCAAAATAAAAACAAGCACACACAGACTCAGAACAAGCATTCTAAGAATGTAATTGCACCCACCTCCAACTTTAAAGGTTCACATTGTCCTCAATGTGAAAGAAAGAGAAGAACGAACACAAACACAACACTCAAAAATTAATCACACTAGAAAAAAATAAAAGAGATGAAAAAAGAAAAATACGACCTTACTATAAGAGTGAAATCGGTGTTGAGCGATCATTGGGTTGTTTAATACGGGACCTTCATCGGCATCTTCATACCTAATCAAGGATAAGCAACAAACAACTCGAATACCATGAAATCTCAAATATTCCCAAGTAAGATAACAAAGAAAAAAAATGTTTTCTTTTTTTCAAAATAAAAGCACGGCCGTGCTATTAAACACAATCGGGCCGTGTTTAAATCGTAAGCTCGAACATGGCCTTGACTGTGAACACGGCCAGTGTGTTCCCTATTTGAATGACGAACATGACCGTGTTCTCAAACATGGCATGTGTAGGTCCCAAGGGTGTGAGTGTAAGGTTTAGAAGGGGTTGAATAAACCTTACCAACTTTTCGATTTAGTCCTTTTAAATATTCGAGTTAATACTTCACAAAATGAGTCCTTGATGGACAACTAAGTTAGTAAATCAAATAGAGTTAGTTACTCAACGCACTGACCGAGCCGTTGATAGAATAACTCACTTTTTTGACTAAAGACTTAACTCGACCGTGATTTGTTTTTCAGCGGAAGACTTTACACCCTTAAATTTGGTTTAGTACTTAGAGATTATCAAGTGGATAGCAAATTTATCAAGAGAGTTAAATAAATAAGATGCAGAATTAAAGTGCTTTGAAATGTAAATGACACGATAAGTTTTTATAGAGCTTCAAGATGGGGTAATTCTTCTACTCCTCTCTTCTCCAACTCCTGGAGAATCCACTAGGTATTGATCAAGATACTGAGTGGTAATGATCCGGATACAAGTCTTGATCACACACCGACTTGATCCTTTGGGACTCGGTCGATCGAGATGCTTTGGTCACGCAGCTCGCTCGCACGACTCGAACCTTCACGGCAAAACGGCTTTCGCCTTGCTACTCTGACCCACTTGCTCAAGCTCTTTGGATTTGATCACGAAGCCCTCCAAAAACTTGAGACCGGTTCGACCTTGAACCTTCCTACAATCCTCCGTGGAATGTAGACCCTTGATTCTTAAACAATTTCCTCTTCAACTCGATTGAAGTTATCTTTCCTTCACAAGTGAGTGTTGGATTGATTTTCTTCGTAGTTTAGGCTTGAGGATTAATCTTGAATGATTTGAGAATATCTTAGGTTACTGATTCAAATGTTTGCTTGAATGTTCGTGGTTGAGTAACCTTCTCTCGTAGTCATTCCTCACCTTTTATAGTGATAGGCTTATTTTTGAAAGTCACTTGTGGTCGTTGGCTTGTCTTGTTGCGATCCTTGAATTGCCACTTCCTCGTATGAATTGTTCTTGACTTTTGAGTTCGACATGGTGCAGTGCTTCCCATTGGTTTATTCCTTTTGCACGCTTCGGGACCGAGCACTTCGAGAAAGGTAGTATGGAGGTATTACTTGTTTAAGTAATTCCCTT
The DNA here is from genome assembly GCA_016081115.2 of Rehmannia glutinosa. Lineage (NCBI taxonomy): Eukaryota > Viridiplantae > Streptophyta > Magnoliopsida > Lamiales > Orobanchaceae > Rehmannia > Rehmannia glutinosa. The sequence continues at coordinate 27,345 of JABTTQ020000675.1, read as the reverse complement.
GATTTCTCGTGCAACGGATCTCTTCCAGATTATCTCGACTTGACCGCATTTCCTTGCTTTCCCCCAGGTGACTTAGAGTCGACCAATCATTGGATGACTCTTCATCACTTCAACTTGAGACTTGGCTATCTTGAGTTGACTTGTGATAAGTGCATTTTTGTTCACATTTTCTTAAACCTTTTAGATAATTTTTCTAACTTTTTAGTTCATTAATCAATAAAATCAAGAAAAATCACATTGCTTGTTTTGAATGATGAAGGTAAAGACTTGAAGCAAATTCGTATGATTTCGTATGAAAATACTGACGTAAACAAAGTCTAAAAGAAGGCAAGAAGACTCAATCTCGTGCGAACACACCCCTAGTGTGTTGGAAAACATGGCCATGCTTCAAAAGGAAGAAAAACAAGAAAAACAAAAAACACGCCGGGCGTGCTTACAAAGCACGGCCGTGTTTCACACGCAAATCAGAAAAACACGCCCAAACCGTGTTTAAAAGCACACCTCCGTCGAAAAATCCACTTTTTATGAAGAAAACACGGCCTGGCCGTGTTTATAAACACGGACGTGTTAAATTGTCAAATTTGACGAACACGGCCTGGCCATGCTTTTAAAGCACGCCCGTGTTTTCCCCTCCACTCAACAAATTTTCTTCTTTTGGCGGAAATAATGGAGACTTTTGCTTTTGACAACCTTTGAGCAAATTTTCACACCTCATCTTGCGCACCAAAACTCAATTTCCTCCTCAATTGGCATGTGGACACAATGATTCAACCAACTCAACCAATGGAAGTGAAGTATGATCATGTGTATACAATGATTCAACCAACTCAACCATGAATGTGCACACAATGATTCAACTAACAAGCATGGAAATGGGGCATTTGTTAATATGGTATTTCACAAGATGGTGCTTATAAAAGCCAAGAGTTTGAGTTGGAAAATCATTCATGTAATATTCATTCATATAGAGATTCATTGTATTTAACATTTTGAGTGGAATTGGGATCAAGAGGTCTTGGAGGAGTAAGCTCGTAGCAACATCGAGAGAAGAGGGCTCGATCAACATCATCTATCAAAGGAAGAAGTCATTGAGATTTTGAGAAAGATAAGTACACCATGTTTACAACACTTAAATCTTCTTGTGTAATTTATTCTTTTGTCAAAATCATGAGTAGCTAAACTACTAGTGTTTGAATGTAATGAACTCTAGAATGGATTTGTGATTAAGGTTTGCATGTTTTTAATAAAATTCTCATGTCTTGTGTGATTCACTTATATCATGTTTATTTCATTCAAGTTGATATTTCCGGTATATTAATTTGATATTTATTCCTCATCGGATAATCGAGAGATTTATGGTGGGAAAGAACCTCATATAAGTGAAAAGAGTTGCATGCAATCCTAGATATAGGGCGACATAAATCTTCCGAATTAGGTCAAACCTAATATGGGAATTCATAAATCGTTATAATGCAATTTTGGGGTTTTAACTAGAAAGAGATTTCAGTTAATCAACTTGAGATTAAAAGTTTTTCGCTTGAGAAAGGTTTAACTTAAATCGGGAATTTCTACGGTCCACATAACATGAGATTTTATTAAAAGAGGTTGGTTTTTGCTTAAGGGCTTATGGTTGTATTTTTATCTTGATTGAATCACAAACACATTCTAGAGGGATTTACATTCAACACATTTCTATCTCTTGATTTCTCATTCTACAATCTATTTTTATTTGATTTCTTTTTGTAAGTTGCAATTATCTTAAATTCTCTATTTTTCATTTTCCATTTTAACAAACAAAACTCTGAAAATTACTAGATTAGATAACAAAAAGACGGTAATTATTAGTACTTATAATCCTCGTGGGAATGACACTTTCGGTACTCAATAATCTATACTACAAAACGATAGGTGCACTTGCCTATGGTTTTCTAGAGTAGCTTTTGAGCCATCAAGTTTTTGGCGCCGTTGTCGATTGTAATATTAAGAACACCTTATTTTTGTTAATTTAATCATTTTTTTTATTTTCATTAATTGTCTTTCTAGGTATCTATCTTTGTAAGTCTTGGATTATACTTATCCTCCTTGTTTACCACACGATTGCATGCCTACTCGCCGAATTTGGAAGCACGAGACCGCCGGCAGCAGAACACGTAGGAAAGTATTAGTACGTATCACGAGGAGGATACTAACGAAAGCAAGGATCCCGATATGGCGGATGAACAACAAAGAACCATGTACGACTACGCCAAGCCATCTATGGATGGTACATCGCTAGTATCGTAAGGCCCATTTATTTGCGACAATAATTTCAAATCAAACCGAATGTCATTCAAATGGTGCAACAATTTGTTCAATTCGACGGCCTACCTGGACGAAGATCCAAATAATCATATCGCGAATTTCCTCGAAATTTGCGATACTTTCAAAATAAATGGAGTCTCCGACGATGCCATCCGCTTACGCTTGTTCCCATTTACTCTTCTCTTGGGCGGGCTAAACAATGGCTAAACACTTTACCGAAGGGAACAATCACAACATGGAGCATTATGGCGGAAAAATTCCCGCTAAAATATTTCCCACCCGCTAAAACCGCACGATTGAGGAATGAGATCTCTTCATTCACTCAAGAGGACGATGAAACCTTGTACGACACTTGGAGAGATTCAAAGAATTACTGCGAAAATGCCCACATCATGGTCTTCCCATTTGGATGCAAGTCCAAACATTTTACAACGGGTTGCTCTCATCAACAAGCGCGGATGATCGATCTTTGCGGCGGGGGAACATTGAACAATAAAACACCCGGCCGCCAAGATCTCATAGAAGGAATGGCCATGAATGGCTATCAATGGCAATCCGTGCGAGGAAAAACCAACAGTCGGTGGGAGTATATAATGCGGACGGTGGTTACACTAGCCGCACATGTCGAAGCTCGACTCGAAAAATCGATGGGTTGGCGCTCCAAAACCACCACCACAACAAGCCTTCTCATGCGAGACTTGTGGAGGATCACACAACCACCAAGATTGCCCTCACGCGATACCGCCGCATGAACAAGTGGATTATCTAGGTAATCAATCTCGACCCTTTCAAAATAATCCTTTCAAGAACACTTATAATCCCAGGTTGGTGTCAACACCGAACTTTAGTTGGGAAATCAAGGTCACGTAAGCTTTAATCCAAACGCACTTCCCAATTAATCGCACCTCCCGGTTTCCAACCGCGAAAACCAAGTTTGGAGGACTTACTGTCCAAATTGTCCAAACAACGGAAACCCGTTTCACGGCCACCGAAACATCCTTAAGGAACCAAGAAGCATCTATTCGCAACTTGGAAAATCGAATTGGTCAAATTGCCAAAATGATCTCCGAAAGGCCACAAGGGAGCTTACCTAGCAACACCGAGCCAAATCGAAGAGAACAGGTAAAAGCAATTACTCTAAGGAGTGAAACAAAGCTAGACGAAATGCGGATGCCGGAGGACGAACCCACACCCATACAACAAAAAGACGAACAAGTATCCAAGGAAACAAAGAAAATGGTACCGGAATTCCAACCACCTATTCCGTATCCAAGTCGATTGCGTAAGACAAACATGACGACCAATTTGGTAAGTTCTTGGATTTATTTAAACAATTGCACATCGATATTCCTTTTGTTGAAGCCCTTTCACATGCCAAAATATGCCAAGTTCCTAAAAGATCTTCTTTCAAATAAGAAGAAGCTTGAAGAAATATCTATGGTGCAATTAAATGAGGAATGCTCGGCAATTTTGCAAAACAAGTTACCTCGGGAAATCAAAGATCCGGGGAGTTTCACTATTCCTTGTCATGTCGGTAATTTGACCGTTGATCGGGCATTGGCGATCTAGGGCTAGCATTAATTTGATGCCTTATGATTTATTCAAACAAATGGGTCTAGGGAGCCAAAACCAACTAGGATGAGCCTGCAATTAGCCGTGGATCTATTAAGTATCCTAGAGGCATTGTTGAAGATGTTTTGGTCAAAGTCGATAAGTTTATATTTCTGTCGATTTTGTAATTCTTGATATGCATACGATGTCGAAGTTCCCTTGATCTGGGGCGTCCATTTTTAGCTCGCTAAGCAATCATTGACGTGCATGATGGCAAACTAATTTTAAGAGTCGAAGATGAACAAGTCATTTTTAAAATCGCTACATCAATGAAAAATACGATAGATAAAGATGACTCTGTTTTGCTATTGATCTTATCGATATGGAGATAACAAATTCTCTACCAAGCATGATTTCTAACGAATTCTTGGAGACTTGTATTGTTCAAAGTGCAAGGTATATCGGATGAAAACCTCTTTCTTAGGGAATCAGACTTTCGCATTGGAGGAAAACGAACCAACGAGCGATAGAAAGAGTTCGAAAAAATTGAAAACTCACGGTGGGGCATATCAAACCATCCATTGAGGATCCACCACCGTTGGAACCAAGGAGTTACCCGAACACTTAGAATATGCATTTCTAGCCGAGAACGCCAAACTTCCCGTAATTATTTCCTCCAATTTATCTTCTCATCAAAAGGATAGATTATTGGCAATATTACGGGAACATAAAAAGGTCATCGCTTGGAAAATCTCCGATATTCAAGGGATAAACCCTTCCTTTTGCACTCACAAAATTTTGATGGAGGAAAATTTCAAGCCGTTGTTCTACCACACGTCGTTTAAATCCAAACATGAAAGAGGTAGTCAAAGGCAGAGGGTAATCAAATTACTTGATCTTGGGCTCATCTATCCAATTTCTGACAAGAATGGTGGGTGAGTCCATTCAAGTGGTTCCAAAGAAAGGTGGGATGACGGTGGTACCAAATGAAAAGAATGAACTTATTCCAATGCGACAAGAATAAAGTTGGCGAGTTTGCATCGATTACGGCGACTCAATGATGCTACTCGCAAGGACCATTTTCCTTTACCTTTTATTGATCAAATGTTTGAAATATTATCTGTCACTTGTATTATTGCTTCCTTGATGGCATGTCGGTTATTTTCAGATCCCGATAGCACCAGGAGGACCAAGAAAAGACCACTTTCACTTGCCCCTACTTCAGTTTTTGCCTATCGCCGCATGCCTTTCGGATTGTGCAATGCCGCAACTTTTCAAAGGTGCATGCTTGCTATCTTCGACGAACTTGTAGAAGATATCATGGAAGTCTTCATGGATGACTTCTCGGTTTTTGGGGACTCATTTGATCTTTGTCTTGCAAATCTTAAAAAGTCCTCATCCGTTGTGAAGAAACTAACCTGGTTCTTAATCGGGAAAAATGTCATTTCATGGTACAAGAAGGTATTGTTTTGGGACATAAAATTTCTTGCGGCATTGAAGTTGACAAGGCGAAGGTTGAGACAATTTCCAAATTGCCTCCACCACCCACTTTTCGTGAAGGCAATCCGAAGCTTTTTGGGGCATGCCGGGTTTTATAGGCGATTCATCAAAGATTTTTCAAAAATTGCCCGACCACTCACTCGCCTCTTGGAGAAGGATGCGGTCTTTCATATCAATGATGAATGCCTTCAAGCATTCAATACTTTGAAAGAAAAGCTCACCACTTCTCCCATCATGGTAGCTCCGGATTGGTCTCAACCATTCGAACTCATGTGTGATGCCAGCGATTATGCGGTAGGTGCGGTGCTTGGGCAGCGACAAGATAAGCATTTCCGACCAATTTACTACGCAAGAAAAACTCAATCCAAATTTCGGTCAATTATACGACTACGAAAAAAGAGTTACTTGCCGGTGGTTTTCGCATTTGACAAATTTCGCTCATATTTGATCCTATCCAAAGTCATTGTCTATACGGACCACTCGCTTTACGTTATTTGCTTGATAAAAATGATGCAAAACCACGACTAATTCGATGGGTACTCTTACTCCAAGAATTTGATGTGGAAATCAAAGATAAACGGGCGCCCGAAAATCTTGCCGATCACTTGTCAAGGCTTGAGCACTCCGACACCGACAAGCAACACAAAGGACATATCAAAGATTCTTTCCCTGGATGAGCAACTCTTTTCCTTGAACTCAATTTCAATTGATAATCCTTGGTTTGCGATTTTGCTAATTATCTTGCGGAAAAGTTCTACCGAAAGGGTGACCCATCAACAAAAGAATAAATTCTTTTCGGACCTCAAACACTATATTTGGGACGATCCCCACCTCTTCCGAATTTGTGCGGATCAAATCATACGAAGATGTGTCGCACTTCCCGAAACGATCTCCATTTTGAATCATTGTCACAAAGGACCCACCGGGGCACTATCAGCGAATACCACGGCACGAAAGGTCCTTGAGTCAGGCTTTTATTGGCCTACACTTTTTCAAGACGCAAAACGGTATGTTGAAACGTGTGATAATTGTCAACGACTAGGAAATATTTCTCGAAAAAATGAAATGCCCCAAAACGGTATTATTGTTTGCGAAATTTTTGATGTTTGGGGTATTGATTTTATGGGACCATTTCTGCGTCTTTTGGCAATAAATACATTTTGGTAGCCGTTGACTACGTGTCTAAATGGGTAGAGGCTCAAGCCTTGCCTAAAAATGATGCTCGAGTGGTGGTACATTTTCTCAAAAACTTTTTACCCGATTTGGTACTCCACGAGCCATCATTAGTGATAGAGGCACTCACTTTTGTAATAGTCAATTTGACAAAGTGCTAAAACGATATGGTGTCACACACCGAGTCGCCACCGCCTACCACCCTCAAACTAGTGGTCAAGTTGAAGTATCCAACCGCGAATTAAAAAGAATTTTGGAAAAACGGTTGGGCTTATAGAACGGCTTTCAAAACGCCAATAGGGACTACTCCATACCGACTCGTTTATGGTAAGGGGTGTCATTTACCTGGTTGAGCTTGAACACAAGGCCTTTTGGGCTATTAAAATGCTTAATTATGATTTGTAAAGTGCAGGAGATAACCGTTTATTGCAGATTAATGAACTCGAAGAATGGCGAAATTCGCATACGAGAACTCGAGAATTTACAAAGAACGAACAAAGCAATGGCATGACAAACGCATTAAGCAAACAAGAGAATTTCAACCTGGTGATCAAGTGTTACTCTTCAATTCCCGACTCGACTATTCCCAGGTAAATTAAAATCCCGGTGGTCCTACCCATTCATTACTCAAGTGTTCCCTTAACGGACTATTGAAATCACGCACAAGGAAATGGGAACATTCAAGGTGAACGGACATCGTCTAAAGCTTTATTTTGGGGCACCATCGATGATAGTTATCGAGATTCCATCCATCTTGACGACCCTCAAAATACACCACACGAGTAGAGGTAAAACAGTCCAGCTATATACGACGTTAACAAGCGCTATCCAGGAGGCAACCGGTATTTTGTGTGATTTTTATTTTTTTAAAAAAAAAAATTAATAAAAACACGGCCTGGCCGTGTTTATCCACCACGGCCGTGTTCGTCAATAAATTGACGAACACACCTTGGCCGTGTTCTTCAACTCAGGCCATGTTTGCAAAACACGCAGAAAAACGGCGGGCGTGTTTCTAAACACGCCTGTGTTTTAATTCAAAAAAAAAAATTATTATTTTGGGTGAAAACTCGTACAGAACACGGCCAGGGCGTGTTAATTAACACGCCCGTGTTTTAATTCTAAAAAAAAAAAATATATTTTGGGTGAAAACTCGTACAGAACACGGCATGGGCGTGTTAAATAACACGCCCGTGTTTTAATTCAAAGCACGGCCTGGCCGTGCTTTCAAAGCACGGCCGTGTTCGGTAATTACAAAAACAGGGGGGCCGATTTTTGGCCCTATTTTCTTCCCCAAACATCATTCTTCTTCTTCCTTTCTCCCCCTTTTCTCAAACCCTACCCCAAAATCACCAAATTCTTTCTCTTTTCTTCCAAAATCTTCACCCACACCACACACTTTCACATCACAAGGCTCTCATCTCTTCCTCCTCACAATGTCTTCAAGGTATGTGTTGTTCTTCTCTTCTTTTCTTTTCCTTTCAATTTCGAATTTTGATTTGTTTGAATTGGTATATTTGTGTGTTGTTGTGAAGATTATCCTATGTTGTAGTTAGCAAATTCATGAATTTGTATTGCCAATTTTTCATGCCCTAAAAATTGAATGGTAGGGTTATTAAAATTTGGATAGTTGATATTAATGGTAAAATCATGAATTTCTTTTTTATGACATATTTCTTGTGAATTTTTGTGAGTTTAATTGAGTTTGTTTGTGGTAATTTTTTAGTTCTTTACGGTAATTATGAAAATTATGCTTGTGATGTTTTTATCTTGCTAAATTGAGGAATTGGTCATTTGTTCTTGATTTGAAGAGTTAGACTTGGAGTTATATGATTAATGTTCCTAAATTGTTGTTGATTGAATTGCTATTATTGAAATGTTGTTGAAAAATGGATGTTGTTAAATCATTGTTGCAAATGGGGTGTATAGCTTGTGAAGATGGATTCTTGTTGAATAAAGATGTTGATATGGTGGAATTTTGAGTAAATTGATGCCTTTTCATGTTTGGGATACTATCTATGTCTCTTAAAATGGTTTTTCACGTTGTTGTAAGTTTATATTGACATAGGAATCCCAGGACTAAACGCGACGCATCCGGTGATGCTTCATCCTCCATGGCCCCCACACACGGCGGTCGTCGAGCCACTCATCGACCCACCGGTACTACCAATCCATTTGGTATATCTTTTTCGAGATGATGATCATGAAGCTCAATACCATCGTCTGGCCCAACGTCACATCATTAATACACGATTCTCGGATAACCCTACCTTGGATGGGCTCGGGCTGCGTACAGATGTGGATTGGATGTTCAATCAACTTGGGTGGGGCTATTTCATGAATCTAGCCACACCCACCTACATCCGTCTCACGTTAGAATTTCTGAGTTCCTATGACGCGAGATTACTTCGGCCGACACGCGAAGAAGGGACGAATCACATTTCGGCTCTTCAACAATGATCACCAACTCACATTGGCGACTTTAATTCTATCTATGATTTACCCACAAATGGGTTGCGTATAAAGCCATTGGGGTTCCGTGATCGACAATTTTGGCAATCAATTACGCATGAGAATATAATCCTTCTTCATCAAAATCCTCATGCATTGTCAATCCTTGCTTCCGTTATATCCATCGGGTGCTCTCGAGTACACTATTTGGCGGGCGAAAGCGAAGGAGTCGTCCGACTTGATGAGCTATATTTTCTATGGTCAATGGTGAATTCTTCTTTGGCTGACACGGGTTCTTATCTCGCCAAGCATTTTCTCAAAGTGAGCAAGAAAAACCGAGGTAAAATCGTCATTGGTGGCCTTATTACTCCTATTGCCATCCATTATGGTTATAACCTCGCGGACTTGAGTAAGCCGGGGGACCAACCCGGATCGACTTTGAATCTTGTATTGCTATGGGAATGATTCAACGGGCGGGATGGGTTATGTTTTAAGATTCAAAATACAGACTACACACATCCATTCTTAGGATCCTTCTCGCACTTTCCCGGACCCGGACAATTGGAAGATGATGTACCCACAAGGTGATAACCCGGATGCATTCCGACTACCCGCACCGCCACCTCCGACACGGATGCCTATCAAAGTGAGGAACCGGATATTGATACTCCCTCGGCGTCACAACCACCAAGGCAACCACCAAGGCAACCATCAACCCCTATGGATGATACTTCTTCAGATCTCTTCTCCACGCCATTCGCTTGGAGCAAATGGAGCAATGAGCTTTATTGGATCGCCAGGAAATGATGACGCAAAGATTACGCCGAATTGAAGAAGCGACAACAACAATTCTTCATGAATCTTCAACAACAGAACAACAACAATATGACCAACATCAATCTATTTTGCCATGATGGATCGTATCCAACAATGGCATATTTCACAAGGACATTTCCCACCACCACAATGAAGGTCGTATTTTTTCTTGTTTCATTTTTTTTTTTTCGCTTTCTAATCTAGATCAGTATCACATCTCCTTCTTCACATTGGGGACAATGTGACCCTTGAAAGTTGGAGGTGGTGAGATTTATCAACATATTTGGATATTTTTCTGTTTTCTTTTTAGTTTGTGTGGGATTGCGTTTTTAATTAATTTGTGTGGATGTTTTATTTTTTTATGCACTTTTAGATCTCTTGCAAATAAACATGAGATATTTCTTTTTACAATTCGATAAGTTGTTTGTGAATTTGTTTTAACAAATTTTCTCTCCGAAAAAGTCATCTTTTGAACTCAAATCGCCAAAATGTTTTAAAACCGTGTGACTCTAGTAAAAGGATGAATTCGGCCAAAAGAGTTTAATGTCATGAAAATAGTTTGGATTTTGCTTAAATTTAAATACTTTATGTCATGATCGTTGGAGAAATCATGATTCGGTTAAAAAAATCGAAAAAATAATATATATATTTTTATAAAAAGGACAAATCGAGGTTATACTCTCTTTTGTTCTTTGCTTAGTAACTAGGAGCATTCATGAGCCCCATGTTTGTCTTTTACGTAAAACGGCAAAGACAAATATGAGTATGGGAAACCACCTAGGAGTTTTGGAAAGCATTCAAAATTTAAACCTAGTGGAAGTTTACCTCAAAAAAATGTCCTAATTTATAACTATATGCACTAAAAAAAAACCCGAGTTTTTGAACATCTCCTTTTATCATTACATTCTTGTATTTGGTCTAAGCGAATGATTAACAATTCTGTGATATGACAAATCGTGATGACTAAACGATTCCATTCTTGAATTCACCCTCTTTTTAACAAATTGGTTGACTTGGAAGAATCGAATCGATTGGCTCAATCGGGAATAAAAAGGTTAGCGATTTACTTCAAACATGTCAAAATTGTGAAAATAGATACCTCATTTTTGTTTTCAACTCCACTCTTTGTTTTAAAAATTGCTTGAGGACAAGCAAAATTTCCAAGTTGGAGGCGGTTTGATAAGTGCATTTTTTTCACATTTTCTTAAACCTTTTTAGATAATTTTTCTAACTTTTTAGTTCATTAATCAATAAAATCAAGAAAAATCACATCGGCTTGTTTTGAATGATGAAGGTAAAGACTTGAAGCAAATTCGTATGATTTCGTATGAAAATACTGACGAAACAAAGTCTAAAAAGCAAGCGAGAAGACTCAATCTCGTGCGAGAACACACCCCTAGTGTGTTGGAAAACATGGCCATGCTTCAAAAAGGAAGAAAAACAAGAAAAGCAGAAAAAAACACGCCGGGCCGTGCTTACAAAGCACGGCCGTGTTTCACACGCAAATCAAGAAAAACACGCCCAAACCGTGTTTAAAAGCACACCCTGTCAGAAAATCTAATTTTTGCGAAGAAAACACGGCCTGGCCGTGTTTTCCCTCCAGCTCAACAAATTTTCTTCTTTTGGCGGAAATAATGGAGACTTTTGCTTTTTGACAACCTTTGAGCAGCTTTCACACCTCATCTTGCTGCACCAAAACTCAATTTCCTCCTCAATTGGCATGTGGACACAATGATTCAACCAACTCAACCAATGGAAGTGAAGTATGATCATGTGTATACAATGATTCAACCAACTCAACCATGAATGTGCACACAATGATTCAACTAACAAGCATGGAAATGGGGCATTTGTTAATATGGTATTTCACAAGATGGTGCTTATAAAAGCCAAGAGTTTGAGTTGGAAAATCATTCATGTAATATTCATTCATATAGAGATTCATTGTATTTAACATTTTGAGTGGAATTGGGATCAAGAGGTCTTGGAGGAGTAAGCTTGTAGCAACATTGGAGAAGAAGGCTTAGATCAACATCATCTATCAAAGGAAGAAGTCATTGAGATTTTGAGAAAGATAAGTACACCATGTTTACAACACTTAAATCTTCTTGTAATTTATTCTTTTGTCAAAATCATGAGTAGCTAAACTACTAGTGTTTGAATGTAATGAACTCTAGAATGGATTTGTGATTAAGGTTTGCATGTTTTTAATAAAATTCTCATGTCTTGTGTGATTCACTTATATCATGTTTATTTCATTCAAGTTGATATTTCCGGTATATTAATTTGATATTTATTCCTCATCGGATAATCGAGAGATTATGGTGGGAAAAAACTATATAAGTGAAAAGAGTTGCATGCAATCCTAGATATAGGGCGACATAAATCTTCTCGAATTAGGGTCAAACCTAATATGGGAATTCATAAATCGTTATAATGCAATTTTGGGGTTTTAACTAGAAAGAGATTTCAGTTAATCAACTTGAGATTAGGAGTTTTTACCTTGAGAAAGGGTTTAACTTAAATCGGGAATTTCTACGGTCCACATAACATGAGATTTTATTAAAAGAGGTTGGTTTTTGCTTAAGGGCTTATGGTTGTATTTTTATCTTGATTGAATCACAAAAACATTCTAGAGGGATTTACATTCAACACATTTCTATCTCTTGATTTCTCATTCTACAATCTATTTTTATTTGATTTCTTTTTGTAAGTTGCAATTATCTTAAATTCTCTATTTTTCATTTTCCATTTTAACAAACAAAACTCAAAATTACTAGATTAGATAACAAAAAGACGGTAATTATTAGTACTTATAATCCTCGTGGGAATGACACTCGGTACTCAATAATCTATACTACAAAACGATAGGTGCACTTGCGTATGGTTTTCTAGAGTAGCTTTTGAGCCATCAACTTGACTAATACTCTACTCAAACATCTCACCTGCTCCTTCGATCGAGTTCCGTCTTCTCTTCTTTGCCATACTCGGTGTCTCGCGTGAGTCTTCCTTCTAGTATCCGATTGTCTTCTTGCATGTTTAGGCATAGGCGACTTAACTCACTTGACCATTTCTATTTATTACAATGCGGTTTACAACGAAAATGGGGTGCCAACTTCCTATTCTAAGTTTTACATGGCATTCATCAAAATCTAAACAATAAATTTCCCAACAATTTCCCCTTTTTGATGATGCCAAAACTTAAAACATTCAAAATGTAAATAGCAAAGATACATCACGATAGTGCATTCCCACGAGAGAATGTATGCGTAGAATCAATCCTTTATTGATCATAACATTCTTGTCCTTTACACAACTTTTTACAAAGTGTATCGAGCAAACATCTATGTCTACGCAAAATAGAGAATTCTGATTTATTACGGAAGACTTACATAAAATGTATTTACATAGTAAAATACATGAAGGGTGGACAACAACACTTCATCTCCTTCACTTCCTCCTTTCTTCTTCTTCTTCACTGTCATCTTCTCTTCTTTTCTTTTTCTCATCTTCACCTTTCTTTTTTTCTTTTCTTTTCACGCCTTCCCAGAGACTTCATCTCTTCTTATTCTTTCTTGTCTCTCCTCCCATAGCTGAGTTTGTCTCTTATTTTCTTCTTCAATTCTTTTCACATACTCGGCATTGTTCTTAGCCACTTGCAGTTGGCTACTTCGTCAAAACCAGCCCAAGAGATCCCTCCTTTCTTGCCGGATCTATATACTCAATATTTTGGGGCGAGGGTCTGTGTCGAAACCTCTTCCTCCACCACTCGCTTCCCTCTACCTCTTCCTCCGGCGTGTATTGTATTGGGGTCTTCTTCCCACCAGTGACTAGCAAAGTGACCAAGTAGAGTCGATGATCCATCTGCTGTCGGCTTCTTCACATAGTGTGAGACCCTTTTCCCAAAGTACAAGTCCCCAGCTCGGCCATGGACATGTTTGCGAAGTATCCTTCGAGATGCGGCGTTTTAAATTCATCAAGCGATCTTGGCTCGATTCGGCATACGAGATGGCATAAGTGTCTCTGTCTCTTTGGAATGCCTCCATGTTGTTTTGAATATCCATAACTCGGGCATTCATCCTTCATTCCACTTCCTCCATCCCGTCCTGCTTCAACTATTTCTCTTATCGGCCCATGTGATGCAAGTGTTGGAGTGGCGAGTCACCGGGAGTTTCTTTGATAATATCACTGTGACAAGACCTTGTTGGGGGTTTTGCGCAATCATCAAGGTCACATCTCTCGATCCTTCCCCCTCAACAAGACTTCCCATTTTCTTTTCTCTTGAAACTTCCTCATTGTCTTTCCCCCATTCACAATGCTCCTCCTTCTCAACTTCGATCCCTTCATCGCTTTTAGGTATTCCTCTTCCCCCTTTTGGCATCATCAAAGGAGAGAGGAACCCCGAAACAAACTAGCGAGCGAAGTCGAGTCTGGATAGCAGTTACGCTGGTCTGGCTGCCCGGAGTATGCGGCGCAAAACTTCGGAGCGAGTAGCGTTGATTGACTTTAATTAACTTCATCTCACCATGAGAAAGCTGAATTTTCGATCCATGTTTTCTTCCATACGTAGGAGCTCATTCTTATTTTGCTCACGCAATAGCTTTATCTCGGATGTGAGATTCATGCATATGCTCAATGTGTTCTCTCAATTTTGTCTTTGCATCGGCATTCTCATTTCGCTTGGACAACGACTTGTTGAACAATGTTACTAAATATCTAGCTTGTTCCATACGCATTGTTTCTTTCTTTGTTGCCACCACTCCCGGATTCGACTATTATGCCTCTCAAGTCGGCCAGATGGTTAGCATCTTTGTTATCGATCTCTCATGTCCATCGAGGCCTGGTGCCTTTCCATCCATTCAATTTCAAAATAATGCTTTGAACACCTCCCAAACTTGATTGTTCCTCTCATTGCGGTGACGGCTGCCAGCGTCAAAATCATAGTCACCGGAATGATGGTATCCGATGGAATGACATGATCTGATACGTGGAAAAGCACGAGATCTCTTTCGACTCTTGGGAGGTCGGGTACCTCGGAGAGAAGGGAAATGATTCTACAAAGGGATCATCACGAGCAACATGAATTTGTTCAATGATGAGTGGTGCTCGTGAAGTTCCTTGTGGAGTCGAACTGCTGCGCACTTGGGAGCTGCGCGATGGACTCGTTTGGTGGGGTCTATTGTGAAGTTGACCCGACTTATTGAGCCTCAGTGTCTCAACCGTTGGTCTCAATGGTTTTTCCACGTGAGTTGAGTGGTCTCGGCCTTATCGGAAGCATCATCGGATGATGATGAGATTTCCATGGGTGGCTCATCAAAGTTGAAAGTTTGTGAGTAGTCTTGAGTCGGACTTACTCGTGGTTGGAACATCCTCACCGAGTCTTTTGGATCGATCACGAGGGATGACTCGGCTTCATCGTCTCCTTCCGATCCCGAAAGGTTACATCGGGATTATCTGGGAATCGCGAAGTGAACTTATCTCCTTTTCTAATGGATCAATGATAGCGGGAGGGATGTTACTCACTTTCACTTCTTTACCCCTAAGTCTCAACCTCCCGTTGGCCTTCATTACCTCTGCCTGCCTCAAGCTGCGTGAGGCATGGACATCCCTTTCGAGCGAGTGTCGGTATCTTGGGGTCTTCTCAAGTGGCATCCATTGGAGTCTCAACTCCATGGATTGCACTTTCGTCGCCAGTGTTAACTCCTGCGGCCTTCCTTCACAATGCCTCGCATCGGCAGCGCCATTAGCCCAGAAGCGGTTGGCACCTCAGGCCGAGACAGTCTCAAGCTGTTGTGAGCCTCGTCGATGACAACTTGCTTTGTGTACTTTGTGTTTGTTCCTTCTCCACTTCGCCTCCTAGATTCATTATGGAGTCACCGACATCCTCCGGCCTTCTGCGGTGAAGGGGTTTCCCCTCGGCACACCGGTGAGTGACTTGATTGGGGTCACTCGTCTCCCGGACTCGGTTGTTCCCATTGAGTATTCAGCCGTTGGGGCGGTGGTAAGACACCTTCATTAGGGTTAGTTCCACCGGGGTCCCCACTATCCCGATTTCATCGCGATTTCCTTAGTTCCTTCTTAGGAAAGTGAGTGGGGAAGTGGTGGCGAAGCTTTAACGGTGGCATATCTTTGCACCACTCCCATTGGGTCTATCTCTTTGTGTTTTGGAGGACTCTCCTGGTCCCTCCATCATCCTTTGCTCATGAAGGATTACGGATTCTCGCATTGCTTCTTTGCATTTGCAATTCTTCTCAGCGGCGGCGGGTCTCAGATCCTCATCACTACGATAGGGCGTCAAAGTGAGGATGTGTATGTTCGTAGTGCCGGTGATAGGCGGATCTTTGGCCTTCTCACGTGCCTCGCGTCCTCTGTTGCTTTAGCCCATTCATTTTCTTTTAGAATTTCGGTATATTTGTGCAATTATCCTCGTCGAGGGCTTGCAACTTTGTGTCCACCTCAAGAAATCGAAGAGTTCTTCTTCCTCAAAATGAACTGCGGATATTCAAACTGCACTGCGGGCAGGCTCGGCTTCCATGTTCTCCACTCTCAGACGATTTTGGATGTCCGGATACAATGGAGAGTGCATGATTACATCGTATTCATCATCCTCTTTAGCGGCCCTCGTTTCCAGGTATTGAAGGTAGCGAACTTTTCTCGACACCTTCAATGACCTGCATTACGAGGTGGAGAAACAACCACTGTTAGCAATGTGATTTGGTTGTCTCGGCCATTCTTTGTTCCTCGGTTTATTCATTGGGTCTTCAAGTGCCTCGGCCTCGGCCAGAGACTTGGCGCGTTTCATCAAACACTTCGGAGACTCTACTTCTCCAGGCGGTCTCGGAGTATCTTCTCCCGGTGAGTGGTGACTCAACCAGCTTCTCAAGCTCGGGCGCAGAAATTTCTTCTCCTTCTTCTTGTTTGAACCGAGAGGGATTTACGGTTCTAACATGGTTTCTTCCCGAGTCTTGGCGCGGGGCGTCTTGTTGTTTTTCTTCTAGGAGTGGCCGTCTTGGCTTATCAGTTCTCCTCTTCTTAACGACCGGAGAAGAATTTGAGATTCCTTCTCGGCCCCGGCTGCAGGCCGGAGACATTTCTGCTGCGGAGGCGGAGTGACTTCGGCTACAAGGCGGGAAGCGATTTCTTTTTCTTTCTTTGCGGGAGGCGGCCCGATCTTAGCAGTGCGGGGCGACCTTAACTTCTTTGGTGGAGAGGAGACATTTGTATCTTGGGTCACCATTCCCCCTCACTCGTATCACCTCTCTTAGCGTAGGCTCTCTTACATGCGCCCGAGAGGTTTGATCTGAACATCCTCTTGTTTACATGGAACGCCTTTCCATGTCGAAGAGGACTCCTTTTACCTCCATCAGGCCAATCACTAGACCGTATCCCGAGGATCCTCCAAATGCTCCATTCTCCTTGAAGGATTTGTTCCTACGATACAGCGGATCTGCTTTGAGACAAACTCGGCCCTGAGTTCACTTTCTTTTCTTCAATGATCGCGCCATTACGATCAATTTTGCTTTGGAGAGTTGGTCAAAGCGCCAAATTTGATGTCTATGCATTTGGAAAGCGATGTCCAACAATTTGTGGTAGTCCTCCTTCAGACCTCTTGTTAGGCGTGTAGACTATATTTTCAAGATAGTCGGTCTTTGCTACTTCCTTCCAGCGGCCAAGTCAACATCGGCTTCATTGATTTACGATGCTCCTTCCGTGCGGCGAGTGTTACGCCAAATCGCTTGGCGGTGATGATGAACTCATTTCCGTGAGCGAGAGATTTGATCCCTCATCGTGAATCTCGGCATTCACGTAGAAGCTGTGCGACCTCTTCCCACATAGGTCATCGGAAAGTCCATTGTCGAAAATAGTTTTAGCCCGGTCGTTTCGAGTTTTCAGCGATCTTCTTTATGGCGTCATCGGACCCTTGTTTGACCATACCCTCGAAATCCCGCATGGACCCGATGTGGATTTGTTTTCCTAACTTGACAAAATCGTGAGTAGATGCCATTTTTATATTTCACGAATGAAACTTAGAAGATGATTTGAAGATTGATAGGGTTTTTTGAGAGAGTTTTTGCCTTTGCTTTTGAGAGAGAAAAATGAACGGTTTTTGGTAATGTGTGAGAAAGCGGACAAAAATGGTTTAAGTATGGTTCATGAAAGGGCGTGCGGGTGGTTTTGAAATGTGATCGAAATCAACGGCTTAGATTTTGCGCCCGATTAGCATTTAATGTCTCGTATTTAATGCGGCATCATTTATATCCAATCATAAGCTTGGTGTGCGGCTTTTGCTGTACACATCATAATTATCTTTGGCGTCATTCTTAAAAATATTCCCGCTTAGTAAACAAACGACTACGTTTTTGTCCCTTTGCTCATAAATGACTCGAAACATCCCTTAGGCGATTTAACTCTTCTTCTCCCGGTTCTCCTAGTGACTCACTTGTCATTCTAACTCGGTTCGTCTGTTGTCTTTCCGATATGGTGATTCACTTAGTTGATTTGAGAGTTGACTCTTTTTCCCTTTTAGTGTTTCATTTCTTTTCTTTGAGTCTTCGAGTGTCATTTCGGCTCAATTAACCTAACTCATGCTTGAGTTCTTCAAATCTTGACTCACATAATGGTTTTGTGAATATGTCGATAGCTGTTTATCGGTTGAAATATATTCAGTGATGTCCTTCTTTTCAACATGATCTTTTATGAAGTGATATCGACATCGATATGCTTTGTTCTTGAGTGCAACACGGATTTTGAGTGATTGCAATTGCACTTGTGTTATCACACATGATTGGAATTTCCTTTTCTTCAACTTCATAGTCTCTCAAGCTCTTGTCTCATGCATAGGACTTGGCTGCTTGTTTTGCCGACTATGTATTTTGTTTGTAGAGGTGGCTATTGAATTTTGCTTTTTGCTAAACCAGAAATGCTTTGTTTCCAAGCATTTGACATGTGCACGGTGCTCTTCTGTCAACTCTACATCCCGGCATAGTCAGTCACGAATAGCCAATTAGCTTGAATCCACCTCCTTTGGATACCATAAGCCAACTTCTTGGCTTCCTTTCAAATATCTTAAGATTCTCTTGGCTGCGATCATGTGGCTTTCTTTTGGAAGCGATTGAAATCTTGCACATACACCCCTACAACAAAGGTGATGTACGGCTTTCTTCTTTGTGAGATAAGCAATGATCGATAAGTGCTTTGTATCTTGTTTGATCTATAGGCACCATCTGCATCCATATCTATTTTGTGATGTATTCATTGGTATTTTCACGAGAAGACTTCTCTTCCATACCAAATTTCTTCATTAAATCTACGGTGTATTTTGTCGACTTATGAAGGTTCCATCCTTGGTGTTTTCACTGAGTCGAGGAAGAATGTCGACTCTCCCCATCATGCTCATTTCAATTTGCTTTGCATGAGGTTTGAAAATTTATCACCACGACTCTTTGTTTGTGGATCCAAAAATAATGTCATCCACATATATTTGAACAAGTAATATACTCTTCGCATCTTGAATTACGAAGAGTGTTCTATCCACTTTGCCTTTTGTGAATCCGTTCTCGATCGGGGAATTGTGACAAGTATCATACCATGCTCACGGGTGCTGTTTCAATCCATATAGAGCTTTCTTGAGTTTGTATACCTTATCTCCAAGAGTCTTACTCTCCAAATCCTGGAGGTTGTTCAACATACACTTCTTCTTCCATAAACCATTAAGGAATGCACTCTTTACATCCATCGATATACAATAAAATTCTTGTGAGTTTGCATAGGCAAGAAACATCCTTATAGCTTCCAATCTTGCTACGGGGGCAAATGTTTCATCAAAATCTATCCCTTCTTCTTGGCAATATCCTTTGGCTACTAATCTTGCTTTGTTTCTTACCCACGAGAACCTTCCTCGTTCATCTTGTTTTTGAATACCCATTTAGTGCCAATAACATTTTGATGGGTGGGTCTTTGAACTAATTCCCATACTTTATTTCTTTCAAATGATTGACTCTTCTTGCATAGCTTGAATCAATGTGTGTCATCAATGCTTGTGACACATCTTTGAAATTATTTGTGAGATAAAGCATGTGAACATAACTTCTTGTTGAGTTACGGATCTTGTTTTGACACCTTCTCTTATATCTCCAATGACTAGTTACGGTGGATGGTCTCTCGGCCATCTTACATCGAGTTGGAGTAAGTTAGGCAGATTGATTGTCATGCTTGCTATGTTGCTTTGATCGACTCTCTCGTCATCACTTAGGCTGATTTTCATTTGTTTTTGAGACTTAAACTATCTCATCTTCATACGGGTTTATAATTCCCGGCTTGACTTGACATAGGGACTCTTACGCATGGTTGGTTGATTGACTTATCGGTGACTCTTGATGTCTTCTCCATTTACATTTGGCTCATCAAACACCACATGAATGGATTCTCGTAACCATAGTCCTCTTGTTGAGTACTCTGGCTTTGCTTTAAATTTGTATCCCGAAGATACCTTCATCGACTTTAGCATCAAAAGCCTTCAAATTATCTTTGCCATTGTTATGGATGAAGCATTTACATCAAATATTCTAAAATATGCAATATTTGGTTTTCTCCCTGTCCAAATCTCATAGGAGTCTTTGTCGGTTAATTTGTCTTTATCATGCATCTATTTTGAGTGTAGCATGTTGTGTTTATTGCTTGACCCAAAATCTTTTAGGTAGCCCTACTTGACTAACATGGTCTTTAACAACTTCTTTGAGAGTTCTATTCATTCTTTCTGCGCAACTCCATTCTGCGGTGGAGTCGCTGCTGCCAGACAATTCATGACCAATACCATTTTCTATACAATATTGAGTTATTATACCATTGGCAAACTTCCTCTGTCGAGATCTTATTTTGATAATGGTTTGGCTCTTCTCATTTTGAATCCTCTTCATCATTTTGTGGTAGTTTTACAGCAGAGTTTCTTTCTTTTTACACATGAATATTGTCCATGTATATCTTGAGTAGTCATCTACAACCACCAAGGTGTATTTCTTCCCACTTATGCTAGCTGGTTCAACTGGACCAAATAGTGTTGGCAAATTTATTGTTTAGATTTTGATGAATGCCATGTAAAAACTTAGAATAGGAAGTTGGCACCCCGATTTTTGTTGTAAACTGCATTGTAATAAATAGGGCTGGTCAAGATGAGTTAAGTCGGCTATGCCCAAACATGCAAGAAGACAAATGGAGACTAGAAGGAAGACTCATTTGCAAGACAAGCTGAGTATGGCAAAGAAGAGAAGCGGGAACTCTCTTGAAGGGCGGTGAGATGCGGTGAGTGGAGTATCGATCCAAGTCAACTCAAGAAAAGCCAAGTCTCAAGTTGAAGTAGACAGGAAAAGTCGTCCATGATTGGAAGGCGACTCAAGTCACACTGGGAAAGCAAGGAAATGCGATCAAGTCGAGATAAGCTGAAAAAGATCCGTTGCCGAAATCGAGAGTAATTACCTAAACAAGTAATATCTCCATCTACCTTTCTCGAAGTGCTCGAGTCCCCGAGAAGCGTGCAAAGGAATAAACCAATAGGAAGCACTACACCGTGTCGAACTCTAAAAGGTGAAGAACAATTCATACGAGGAAATGGCAATTCCAAGGGCACCCAACAAGACAAACCAACGACCATAAGTGACTTTCAAAAATAAGCTTTATCTCTTCAACGGGCGATTTTTGAAAGATCACTATAAAAGGCCGAGGAATGACTGCGAGCAGGGACCGAACCACAAACTTTCAAGCCATTATCCAGGCGTAACTGAAATATTCTCAAGTTATTAAACGCTCAATCCTCAAGCCTACGCACTACGAAGAACATCAATCAAACACTCACTGTGAAGGAAAGATAACTTCAATCGAGTTGAAGAGGAAATTCTTGAAGAATCAAAGGTCTACATTCCACGAAGGATTGTAGGAAGGTTCAAGGTCGAACCAAGTCTTGAGCTTTTGGAGGGCTTCGTGATCAAATCCAAATAGCTTGAGCAAGTGGGCTGTAGTAACCAAAGCGATTGCCACTGTGAAGAAGTTGAGTCGTACGAGAAGCCAGGTGAGTGATCAAGCGTCTCAGGACTGAGTCCCAAAGATCAAGTCAGTTGTGTGATCAAGACTTGTATCTGGACTGTTCTTTTTGTATCTTGATCAATACCTAGTGGATTCCTCCAGGAGTTGGAGAAGAGAGGAGAAGAATTACCCCATCTTGAACCTCTATAAAAATCTCATTGTGTCATTTACATTTCAGCTTTAATTCTTGCATCATATTTGTTTAATTCTGGCGACATATTTGCTATCCATTAGATAATCTCTAAGTACTAAATCAAGCTCTAAATCTCTACTTAACCAAACTTAAGGGTGTTAAGTCTTCCGCTGAAAAACAAACCACGATTGAGTTAATTTAGACTTAATAAATTGAGTTATTCCATCAACAGCTCAGTTGAGTACGTTGAGAGACTAACTCTACTGATTAACTAAATTGGCTGTCCACGAGGACACACACTTTGTGTAGTATCAACTTTGAATTTTTAAAAGGACTAAATCAAAAATTTGGTAAGGTTTATTCAACCCCCTTCTAAACCTTACACTTACACCCCTTAGGACCTACAAGTGGTATCATCAGGCGGTTGGTTCATTGAGCCTTCCGCATGCAGTTCTTGAACCCAGATCTCAAACTTTTCAAAGTCTGCTTTAGTACTTAAACTTTCAAAACTCTATTTATCATTAAAATTTATTATCATGGAAGCAAATTTGACACGCATCCCTATGTTCACAATTGAAGAATTTGATGATTGGAAAATTAGTATGCGTCCGAGGCTCATCTATCGACATTACATGATGAGATGTGGATAGTGATAGAGGATGGGCGGCTGCAAATCTTAAAGGTGAACACGGTTTGAAGAGCGCAAGCCCGAAGGTGAAGAGGATGTTGCTCCCCGGACTGCCATGGTTGAAAAACCAAGAACCGAATGGACAAATGATGACGAGAAAAGATACAACCTGGACAATGTATCCAAGACATCGCTTTACAAAACCTTGGACAAAGCCATGTTCAATAAAGTGAATCATGCAAAAGCGGCTAAAGAAATGCAGGACAAGCTAACATTGATTTGTGAAGGCTCGGAGCAAATCAAAGAAAACAAATTATCGGTGGTATCTGAGAAATTTGAGAACTTCAAAATGATCTCGAGGAAAAACCTGGATCAAGCTGGATGTTCGGTTCACAAATCACCAATGAGCTATCTGCGCACTTGGAAAGGAATATACAGAAGAAATGTGTATATGAAGATCTAAAAAGTCTTCGGTGAATGGGAAATGAAAGTCATAACTAAGACATTCCATGGACCTATCAAAGACATCGACCATGAACTATTCTCAGGACCTCAAAGCCTACGAGTTTGAGTTGAAGAAAAGACCGAAGAGACAGTTGTACCCAAAACAAACAGCATTCTAATTGTTAAAGATGGGAAGGAAAGTAGGGTCAAAGAAAGTCATTGACCCGGAAAAATAGCCCTACTAGTAAAAAGGTTCAACAAGTTTTGAATAAGAACTACAAGAGAAGCAAGGGTGAATCCTCGAGGAAGACACTCGGCTCCGCTCCAAATCAAGGAAGATAGGCCAACCAAGAGAACATATCATCAAAAGCTGAATATCGAAGAGTGACAATCGAGAATGGAAAGAGCTGATCAAAGGTTGAATATCTATCTTTACCTTGTAGCAAGCGGCAGTCACTATGCCATTGATTTGCCCGTATCCTATAGTCAACAAATCGGGAATGAAGAAAAAAGAAAGGTCTTGAGAGAAAGAAGAAAAAAAAAAGGTAATGTTGGCTACGTGAGAAAAATCTTTGATCGAAAGACTCGGTGATTGAGAGCATGAAATACTCAAGTGACTCAAGAAAAGCGATTTTGATGGCCAAGGAACAAGATCAACGACCCGAAAGATGAGGTAAACTCCAACTCATCAAACTTCGGTCTAGTGATAGTGAGTAGACACACACTTTCATCACCACTGATCTTTATGATTCATTAGGCAAAATGATGAAAGATTTTGAACACATTAAATCCTCACACACACTATTAAATGAGGAAAACAACCTACTCAAGAGCCAAACTCAAAGTTGACTAAGGAGCGAGTACTCTAAGTCAAATAGTGATGAAAATGAAAGTTTAAAAATGAAAATGCTAAGCTAATAGCAGAAATAGTTGCCATAGAAAAGAGGAGAATGACCTCAAAAATGTGATTGCCTCATTCACTAAGGCATCTAAATCATTGGATGATCTTATTATGAGTCAAAGGGAATGTGGAGACAAGACAGGCTTAGGATTTAATTCCTCTTGTGCTATGTCAACTCAAAAGTAATTTTGGAAAAAGGATCTTCAAGCAATGAAGAGTAAAAATCAAAAACTCCAAAGTGCACACATTCACTCAAAGCTCATTACAAGCAAAGCGCGCCGGTTATAAAGGAAAAAGACCGGTTGAGTGCGGCTGAAAGGACAACTAGAAAGAGATTGACGAGTTCCTCAAACTCAAACAAAATACTCATAAAGAAGAAGCGAGCTACCAAAACCCTAAAATCTATAAAAGAAATACATATGATGGGAATGGTAGAAAATATCAAGCTTGGTGATTGGAATGATGTGAACTATCGGCATAGAAATGGAATATAAGCCCAAATGGCGAAACTGGCACAGAACTCAAGAAAGGCCATTCCAAAAGTATAAGAGCTTTTATCGGCACACATATGCATGCCTAGGCGCTACACTCGGAGACACCACAATTACCCCAAAGGTTGCCAAACACATATCTGGTATCTGACAAAAAAAGCAGTTGTATGAACACAGAATCCCAAGCAATTTGCGAAGATTAATTATGATTATGGCAGCGATAGATGGCAAACCCCTGCAGTCAAATCATTTTGGCTATAAGTTGGTTGGATCATCTTACAAATTCTAACCCCTCAGGACCCAGACAAAGTATGGGTACAAAAACTAATTTCCTTGATTGCGGGTTGAGCAGTGATGCGAGGAACCTGGTATATGGATAGTGGGCACATTCCCGGGGCATATGACGAAAATAAGAAAAATCTGTCAAAATTCAAGGAAGTTAAAGGAGCAAAGTCATATTTGGAGGAAATGAAGCTCGGTGAAATAAGAGGCATTGGATCCATCAAGAGGAATGGATTAGAAATCCTGAGATGTTGCATATGTTGAAGGACTCAACTTCAACTTGCTAAGCATCGATCGACTCTGACAAGAGGCTATAATGTTGGATTTAACATGGGTATATGCCAAATCAAGGATATTGAATCGAATGAAGTTGTGTTGCAGGATGCGAGACAAAAAGAACATGTATGTTGTAAGATTGGTGTACTTCTGACACAATCACATTAGCAAAAGCACAATGAATCAAGTTGGTTGTGGCCTGGTAAGTCATCCGGATTTCAAAAAGCGATTAACAAGCTTGCAGTAGTCTTGTGGAAGGACTTCCGGACTCGATTATCTGAAAGGAAGTATATGTGACGCGTGAGAAGGAAAACAAATCAAATCATCGTTGAAAATAGAAAAGCAGTACCCATCTTCAAAAGAATATTGCATCTAGCTACATATGGATCTATTTGGCCAGTGGAACCGGCTAGCATAAGTGGAAAGAAATACGCTTGGTGGTAGTAGATGACTTCTCGAGATATACATGGACATATTCATGTGTAAGAAAGAAAAAGGCTTCTGAAACTACAAGGTGATGAAGAAGATTGAAATGAGAAAGGCCAAACCATTATCAAATAAGATGATCAGAGGAAGGCTGGTTTGTGATGGAATATGCTTTCGATATTGTATTAAAATGGTATTGGTAAGCTGAACTATCTGCTACGTGACTCCTAGCAGAATGGAGTGCGAAGAAGAATAGAACTCTCAAAGAGCGACCAGAGACCATATTGGTAGGCTTGATGCTACAAAAAAGATTTTGGTGGCAATCAACTCTGACTTGCTGAAAAAAGCAGATGTAATCATGATGACAGCAAGACACCCTATGAGATTTGGTGGAAGAAAGCAAATGTTGCATATTTTAGAATATTTGGATATAAATAACTTCATCACAACAAATGGAAAAAGAAAATCTAAAAGGCATCTGATGCTAAGGCTGATGAAGGTATCTTCTTGAGGATACTAAATTTAATAGCCTACAGTACTCAATGACAAATGGTATGGTTTGAAGAATCCCGTTCATGTGGTATTACGATGAGCCAAATGTAAATGGAGAAGATATTGAAAGTCAATGATATTTGAATCATCGGCAAATCATCTGAAGTCACTATCTTTGAAGCAAGTTTGGAATTATAAAGTTCAAAAGATGAATGTTTGAATCTCAAAAGCAGTGGAAAATTTTGATAGTGACTACGAGAAGTGTTGATCAAAGCAACGATTCTGCAAGCGGTGAAATCGGTAACTTTCTCAAGATGATATGGATGATAGGTGAGCTCATCCCGAGAACTTGTCATTGGAGATATAGAGAAGGTGTCAAGATCGAGAACTTCGGCGAAGCTATGTTCACATGCTTTATCTGCCAAATAAGCCCAAGATAATATTTACAAGCATTGGATGACACATTGGATTCATTATCGAAGAAGTGGTCGAGTTTGAAAGAAATAAGAAAGTATGAGGAATTAGTTCAAAGACCATCAAAGCGTTATTGGTACTAAATGGGTGTTGAGAAAGCAGATGAGCGAGGAAGGTTAAAGTAAGCTCATGGTAGTAGCGAAGGATATTGCGAAAAGAAGGAATAGATTTTGATGGAAACATTTGCTCCCTGTAGCAAGATTGGAAGCTATAAGGATGTTTCTTGCACTGTCACGACTCACAAAGATTTTCAACGTATATCAGGATGGATGTAAAAAGCGCATTCTAAATGGTTTATTGGAAGAAGAAGTGTATGTTGAAACAACCTCCAGGATTTGAAGCGAGAAGACTCTTGGAGATAAGGTATCTGGGCTTCGAAAGCTCGTATGGATTGAAGCAGGCACGGGCATGGTATGATACGTTGTCACAATTCTGGCGAGAATGGATTCACAAAAGAAAAGTAGATAAACACTTTTAGAAATTCAGGAAAAGAGTATCTTGCTTGTTGAATATATGTAAGATGACATCATTTTTGGATCATAAAAAGAAGGCATTATGTGAAAAATTTTCAAACCTCATGCAAAGTAAATTTGAAATGAGCATGATGGGAAGGGTGACATTAACACCAGGACTCCAAGTGGAAACAAGCTGAAGGATGGAACCTTCATAAAAGTTAAACAAATACACGGAGATTTAATGAAGAAATTTGGTATGGAGGAGAAGTCTTCTGTGAAAATACCAATGAATACATCAGTCAGAAATAGACATGGATAGATGGCAGACACCATGGAAGTCAAGCAAGATACAAAAGCAGCTTTGCGGATCATTGCTCTGCAGCAAGCGGGCCCGGTATCACGCTGCGATAGGTGTATAATGCGAATTTATTGGCTCAAAGAAACGTATAATGACTAAGAGAATAGCAATACGTAACTTC